>VZRR01000193.1:321305-412233 GCA_013398015.1 Oreocharis arfaki | reverse complement strand
GAGTGCGGCAGGAGGAGGAGGAGGAGAGCGTGAGCCGGGGGGGCAGAGAGAGAGGGAGCGCGGCAGGAGGGGGAGGAGGGGAAGAAGCGCGACGCAGGGACGGCAGATGCCTGGAAATAAAAATTTGATGATTGCATGCAGCGGCTGGAGAGACTCTGTCGGTGGCGGCGGCGGGGACGAGGCAGGGACAGGGGGGGCGACGGCAAAATGAAGTATCAGAAATACCTGACTGTCTTGCAGATGGCCATAGGGGTGACCGCCTCCAACAGGGGCAGTCTGATGCCCTTAAAGAGGAAGCTGTGGTGAGTAGGCACAAACGGGGCCGCGGGCACTGCGGGCCGGGCCGAGCGCGGGCCGCGGCGGGACGGGCGGGAGGCGGCGGGGGGTCCCCGCGGACATGAGGGGCGCCGTGCCCAGACCCGGCCTGCGGCTCCCGGCGGGCATCGCCCGGGCACGAAGTTCCCGGCGGATTCGCCGCTAGCCGTGTGGAAACGCCGGGAGGCGTTGTCGGTGCCGGTGGAGCTGTCCGCGCTCGGCCCGGCGGAGGACGCGGCTGGAGCAGGCTCCGCTCCCGCGGGGACGGCGCTGCCGGACCCGGCACAGCGGCAATGGCAGCGAGGGCTGAGGGCGCGGGAGCGGCTCCGGCGGAGGCACCGCTTGCGTGACAGCCCGAGTGCTGCTGCCGATGTAGCGCAGTGTGCTCCCGCCCCGGGCTGTGCAGAGCCGGGTCCGAATTCCCTGCCCCTGCTGCTGCTGACAGGTGTACCGAGAAAATGCGAACAGGGAGACGCAGGTCTAACAGATTAGTGAGCGCCAGAGGTAGTGCTGTTCAAATACGGTCATTTTCCGCTAAACCCTGCGTTTCCCCTCACTGATTCCCACTCCTTTTGTGCTTGCTGATTGTGTGCTGAACTGTTTTTTCTGGATGAATCAACAACATGTTATGAAAAATGTATCAAAGTATAGTGGTGTAATGTGGGTGAGTAGGACACCGACAGGCATATGGCACTGCAATACCCAGTCACTCGTGGGCGGGCAAGAGCCCACTGTTCGCTCGATGGGAGCGATGGGACGTGTGTCATCATCAGGACGAATCATAAGGGGGAAATATGTGAACTTGTCAGATATCCTGAGAGGAAGATATCAATCACAAATTTGTACACTGAGAATTTCTTATCTGTAGAAAACTAGGAGTGGTATTTAGGTGGTAGTGGTCATACAGTTTTCTTTCACTGTACTTACCTGGTACTAGTGATGCAAAGTAAAGTGTCACAGAAGGCATGATAGGTTTTATTTTGTTTAAACACAGATATGAAAATATTTTCATGTCAACATTTGTAACAAAAATGGCCCTTACATGAATTATAGGATGTGCGTTTTTTTATACTTTCCTTTTCCCCAGAGTTTCAGCTCACATAGACACTGTCAAGAAAATGTATCACTTGAAGAAACATAATGTGGAACTAGTAAGCTTTCTGTCATTAATTCCAGATCTTGCTGTTCCTTGCAGATAGAACAGAGTTTGATGAATCTGTTCATCCTGATTGTAATGAAAAAAATCAAATGAAGTTTTAGACAAATATATTTTGTCATGCAGATAAGTTTTATTACATTTGATCAGGTTTTTACGATGTATTTGGTGGTTTGATTCTGATTATGTAAGTTACGTAAAGTGTATCATGCCTATTTTATTCTCCCCAAATGCCACTCCTGTCTGTGTGCAGCAGTGGATGCAGTTGTGTGTTACATCTTTTGAAAAGTTTAATTATGGGAAATGTAGTGATGACAGTTGTTTTATTTATTTCCTTTGTCTTCTTGGAAGTGTTTTATTTGCTAGCATGTTAAGGGGAAGCTATATATATTTGTGTGCTTTAAAAGTACATCTGAAAGGACCTGATTCAACTCCTACTTTATCTTCAGCTGGAGTTAGACCAGCTCTATATTGTCCTGTTTCATGGTGAGGTTCTGTGCTTTTTGAGGTACAGCAAAATATTGTAGTGTCTCCACACTAGTACATGCCACAAGCATTGCATTTCATAACATTTCTAACTTGACATCATGTTGCTGCAATGCAATGCTGTGTGAAGATTTAGTTGACTAAAAATGTCAAAGAAAAATAAGGCAAACTTTTAAAAAAAAAATTTTAGGGAAGTATGTGAATTACTTGAGCATTTGAAAGTATGTTTCTGGGATAGTCTTATTAATAGGTGACGTGATATGTATTCACATTTTCTTTGAGAACTTTAATAGCATTAGGCATTATCTGTATGGGTAGATTTTATGCTTATGGATGAATTACTATTTTCTGGTGCATTTACAGAAGTGCTTAAAGATACTTTGTCATGTTAATTTTTTCTTATTTGTGCACCATCTGTATCAAATAATACCTTAAGAAAATCTGAACATTAGAGAGAAAATATGTTGCTGTTACTCAGATCAATGCAATATTTGTGTATATTTACAATACATAAACCGAAAGCATATTCCAGTAGTCTATCGCTGGAAATCTCAAAAATACCTAAAGAAAACATATAAATCAAGTCTGTCTATAGTCAGAGGGTGATTTTAATCTATTTTTATTTGCTTTTCTTTAAAAACTTAAAAAATTCTGTTTAACCAATGAGATTCATGAGCTCTTTGATGTGTGAATCCATATTGTAAGTGGTAGCGAAGACATAATTTAATAAAAAAGGGTTAAAATACTCATCCTTTTGTTGGTGGAGATAATCCACCTGAATCCTACTGAAAGAAAATGAAAAAGGTAACAGCAATGTTTTATTTCTTTATAGAGCATCTGTCACTCCAATTTTCTCCTGCTTTCCCCCTCACCAAAATTTAAGTCCTATTCTGTGATGCATGGAAGCAGAGCTACAAATGAAAACACCGATGTCTCACGATGGGATAAGAATAAATAGTTATAAAGTGGCTAAGAATAAACTGGTCAACCGAACAAAGAGAAGGAAGCTGTGCCATGGGCTTGCAGTGGGAGGTGGAGGAGACAGAAACTTGCTTCGTGTGGAGCTTGTAATTTTATGATGAGGTTTACTTGGGGCAGTAGTTTTGGACTCAGTGCTGTAGGAAGCTGCTGGAGTCCTGAACTGCTGATTCAGACCCTTTCCTGTGTGTGTGCAGTGTTGTAATCTAATATGTAGGAGCCTAAACGAGATGAGTAGGATGTTTTTAATCCTCTTGCGGGAGGGACAGTATTTGGATATAAAACCCACCATCATAATGCTGCTGGTACAGGTAGAGTGCAGCAGGGACTGACATCTGCAAAGGTGATCAAGAAAAAACTGACTGCTGAACTGGTAGTAGTTTACAATAGTAAATTTTTATAAATATTTACTGAAATCCCGATATGTGCAGCCTGAGTCCTTTTACAATTGGGAAATGCTAAATTACGTTATTAAGGGAAGCTACAGGTAGACCATAATCTTTTGTCGAACTGATGATCATGTTTCTCTGCTGCAAGGAGGAGGTAGCAGGCAAATAAACAAATGAAAAAGAAAAATCAACAACAAAACCCCCATCAGGATATCCCACCCATTCTAATAGTTCTTCTCACTAATATTCCATTCTGTTTCTTACAGCATTTGCCTTTACTTTGAAAGACTTCCTGTGCTTTGGCGAACACCCCCGCTGCTCCCCTTGATGCAGGGGAGTGCAGCATCATGAAAAAAGGCATAAAGCTCAGTTAGTGATAAGTTTTCATTGGGGAGATTATGGAAATGGCTGAGACTATTCCCAATTTACATTCTTTTAAGAATGATTGGTAGTTGTCTGAGGCAATCTAGGTTACAGGAAAGAATGCAGATGCAGTGCGCTACAGAATTTGAATTTTGATAGGATCCAAGTTCCCTTGTTTGGTGCTGTGGTTAAAAGAATGTGTGATATAGAAGCCTGAATGTTAAATGATAGCTGCTTCTTGTAAGATAGTGCACTGGCATATTTATTTTCAAGCATAGGGGTAAACTTATTTGAAATCAGTGAGGAGTAACCAGCATGTCTAGAATTAAGCACTGATCTGAAAGCTTTGTTGTCTCGAGAGTCTTTTTATTGGGGCTGGGGCTTGGCTGCAGAAGCCCAGGCTTATAATGAAGAATGTCTGTTTTATCATTAGGACCATCCCCAGGGAGAGAAGTGCCATTGTTTGTTTATGTTCTAAGTAGTGTCATATTTAGTATAATTAAATAATAGAAAATGTCACCTTAATGTAGGAGAGAGAAAACATCGACGATTGATCTTCTCGGTGTCTCTACAGAACTCTATGGAAAAGTACAGATCCTCAGAATGGATATTTTCCATTTTTGATTACTGGTTCCAGTTAATATTGTTTGAAATGGGGATAAAAATTTCAGTTTAGCCCATTGTAAAGATTTATTCATATTGTAAGTTAATTAATACTTTTTTTTTCCCTGAGGGAGACAGGATACTATCCTTAAAATCCACATACTTGCAGAGGTGCACAAGAGTTCAGCATAGCAGCTGAGTGCTCAGTCTCTCTACCATTGTTTCAAATTTGCCTTTTGTTTTCTCAAACAAATATTAATATTGAGTAACTGTAATTGTTAGGATTTCCAGTCTGATCAGTGGGAGTAGATTTCAGCTTTTTCAGCCTTGTGTTTGAGCCAGAAGCCAGTGATCCCATTGAGCTGAGCCCAGCCTGCATCCTCACTTTCTGTGGTGCTGAGGAAGACTGGTTTCTAATGGGAGGTATATAATTATGGGAATTTTATACATCTCTCAGCTGAGAGCTGTGTAGCTACCAGAGGTAGAAGTTTCTGAAGAGTTTGCCTTTGATGTTGCTACGAGAATCTAAATGCTTTTTTTGTAGGATAGGCAGGCAACTTGCAGTATGAAAAGTGTAATAACTGTGTCACCATTAGAAGTCTTGTTGAGGCTGCATAGTTGTCAAAACCTTGTCCACTCTGCATTAACTCTAGAACTACTACTGGACTTGGAAAGCAAATACAGAAAATGTTTCATTTTGAGACGTGTTTTTTAAACATTCTGATGTTGACTTCTATAAAATTGTTCAGAACTCTAATCACTGAACAAGAAGAGAGTTTTTGAAGTTCTTGAAAGATTTTCAATGTACCTGGTTTGTCTAGAAATTAAGATGACATTAGTAATTTCAGATATAATTTAACTACAAAAACATTAGGTAATATTGAAAGTTGTTATAAATAGTAATTATGTGTGAGTAGAGTATAAATACAGCTTTTATTAAGAAATTTGTATTATACACATACCATCTAATTATTTTATAATATGTATTAGGTCATTAGCCCTTGATATGACACTTCACCTTGAAGTCACTGTTGCACAGTATCTTGTTAGGTTACTGTGCTTGTCAGTGGAATACAGACAGTGAAAGTTTAAGGTTTTTGCTTATTTTACAAACTAGAGAAATAATTTAGAGTCATGGTTATGTAATGTGATATATGATCAGGAACCAGTCAAGGTCAATGAAACCATTGTAAGAATTGTGGATAATAAATAAGGGCTTCAGACTCCAGGTGGGATATACAAAATGGTTCTATTTTCCTTGATGAAAATTTTCGAAAGTTAATGAATTGGGTGCCTTAATTTAGGAATCCTGTGATGAGCTCCATTAAAAAGGTGTTATGTTTCCAGAATATTAAATGGATTATTTGAACAGAAACAGCAAATTTGAAGCAAGGCATCAGGAATTGTTCACTACCTTCAAAGATCCTTATGCTATATTCTACTTTTTAAAGCTCTAGACTTCCTTGAACATATAATTCCTAGGCTTTTGTTCAAGAGTATTTGCTTTGAAGTAGTTGATGGGCTGCAGATTTTTTAAAAGGGCTCTTACAAATTCTTCTCCTTTAGCCTGTGATAATTCCTCTATACTCCTGATGCAGGTATTACAGTGACTTAGCAATTCACTTACTAATTTGCTATTAATATTGTATTAATTTGTATTCAGAAATTCAAATTAAAGTTGAAAGTAGGCAATTAGGTGTAGTAAATTTCATTAATAATTATTTTCCTAACTTCAGGTTCAAATGCCAGAACCATGGAGCATTGCATTATAGTTTCAGTATTCATTTTAAAACAGTAAACTTTGTATCTCTGTGATTACAGTGAATACTCTGAGAACACAAAACATGATTCAAAAGAGAGAAGGATTTTAAAATGCTATTTTTCATTTTTAAAATAATTTAACTTCAAGTTAATCTCAAAACACTTTGAACCTTTTCTCATGAGTTTGCGCTCATGTGGGTTTATTTTGCAATGTTGTAGTCTTAACTTTTGAGGTGTATTCATTGTGGAAATGTGTTGTGTTTGAAGGAGTTCCTGTTGCAGTACTGCATGAGTGCTCCTAGAAATGGATTCTTGAGAGTTTCATTGCTGCATCCGGCATTCTGCAAAGCCTGGGTGAAATTGATCCAAGTCTGTCTCAGGTCTGTTATTGCTTCTCTTTGCTAAAACTGTAGGAGGGGCAGAGGCACAGGAGAAGCTGGTAGTTAATTGGTTTGCACTTGTCCCAAAGTTTCCTCACCAAACACAGAGTCAAAAACCCCCATGATGCTGCTAGCACGGGTATCTCGCCTCAGATCATTCCTTTGGTGTACACACAGTGCAAAGCTTCCCGATTCCCAATATCAATGATATTGATTGGATTTTTTCTTTCTACTTTATTTGCTTGTAAAGAGATCTAGAAATTAATGATTTTATAAAGGATTGGAGGGAACAGATAAATTGTGATGTTCCTTCTCATATATTTTGAAAGTTAGCTTTAACTTAAAAACCACGTTTCTGCATCTTAGAAGCTAACAAGTAACAGTCATGATTTATTCTCCAGCAGAATGAAATGATGGCTGGATTCCAGTGGCAGTAAGTTAATTTTTTCAAGTGGCTTTAAAGGGTGAATCTCCTGAGCAGAAGGGCCTTCAAAACATACTACATAACATCTTTGTTAAAACTGTATAACTTTAATTAGCCTGCTATTTGTACTTGTTTGGGCTTTTTCCATGTAAGTAGGTTTTTTGGTTGTTTTTTTGGTTTGTTTTTTTTTTTTTTTTAAATAAAGGCTTTTCAGTATCAGAAAGCATTAAAAGACTTGCAGCTTAAAGAAATGCACATTTTTGTGGGTAAGCCCCTAAAATAAATGGTTGGAAATGATATTAAAAATAAGGAAAAGCCCAGTGGATCTTACAGCTGTTAAACTTTTCTGTTAAGTATCATGAGGAAGTCTAAGGTGCCAAGCATTTAATTCATCAGAGGTGCATTTGAAGATTAATTAACCCAAATTCTAAGTAATAGAGTAGGCAGCCCCCAAAGATTTTCTGTAGAGAGAATAAACACAGTCTCTGACAGTATGGGAACAATGGATCTCTCTGAGGACTTCAGCATCTGCATTTGCCATGCACACAGTGTGCACAGTGAGGTACTTGAGCAGAGATGTTTGGAGTGCTCTGTTACAGAACAGACATTCACACGATAGAAATGTGCTGTCATCGTAAATGCCACTGTCTGTGGAATAAGATAGAGACTGGGCAGTTGTCTTTCTTTGGAAATTTGTCCTGGTAATTCTTGAAGACATATTAGCAGGGAATCTGTGGTGTTCTTGAAGTTTCTGTTGTGTGAACAAATATGTTACTGTAGTAGGCAGGCATGGTTCTCAGAATTCGATCCATATATGATTAGACAAAAAAATCCGGTGCAGTTTCAGCAGGAGTTTCCTATTGTAATTAAGATGTGTGGATATTATAGTTATGTTTTCAGGTAGAAATTTACAGTTTAAAGCTGGCAGTAAAATAATCCAAGGGGAAAAAACCATCTAAACCAAATTACTGTGTTATCAAGAGAACTTACAGCAAGATGTTGGTGTGTCTGTGTGTAAAAACCCTCAAAAATCAGGCATCTGAAAACAAAATAGTGATTTTGTAGTTGCAGTGATTCAACAAAAAATGAAGGGCTTTATTTTCATAAATTGAATGAGAGATTTGAAAGGATTTGCTTTAATTTTCAAGTTTGGATATTGTAACATCTTCTCTCTAGCTGTCCTGTGGTCCTGTTGTTCTGACCATGGCGTTGTGTAGACCTGGAAGTCTCAGAAATCAAACAAGCGTGTTCAGCATGTGGTTATTGTATTTTTTATTTGGAATCGTGTATTTCAGGAGTTAATGTGGCCCACTATGCAATGTTCTGTTGTGGTGATGCGTATGTTAAGGACATCTCCACCTTTCTTTCTTTTTTGCACAGACATCTATGTACATACTAAAGCTGTTAATTCTAAGTAAAAGAACCTGAAAAACGTCCTCTTTTGTGAGAGGAATCTTAATGATTTTAGAGAGAAATACTGAACTGCTGTCTAAAGACTAGGGAAATGCAAAAAACCCCATATTATTTCTTGTTCAAGTTAGTTTTTAAAATCTTCTGTGGCTGCAGTTGACAAATAATATGAAACAAGTGTAGATCTGGGCATGAAGACTTTTATGTTTTTAGGTAATTCTTGGTGAGTGTGTTTTTTGGAATACAGTTGTCCTTTTTCTAGTGGGCCAGTCTGACTCAGGACTGTTTTGCATTTAAAATATTCACCTCACAAATCCTGATACATTTAGTTAATTGTTAACCCCACTTAGTACTGCTCATTAACGATTTCCAACAAGCTCATTGAAATATGGGTTGCTTTCTCCAAATATTTTAGTTATGGACTCCCCCTAGGACTATGTGTAGATTATAATATGATGAAGAGCCTTATAAAGTATAGTTGCTTAATATATTACCCCTATAACTTAAACAGATGCTATTAATGTCATTACTGTTCGTTGTTATTCGTTGCTAGAATAGCTGAAGCACCATCAGCACTCAAACTGGAAAAGGTCAAAAGCCAAATGCAGCCAGGCTCCTGGTGATTTAACTGACAGCCATCAACATGTATCATTGGACTTGGGTTTCCACTGAAGCAATAGAGAAAAATATTCCTTTTAATTTTTCAGAAGTTAAACATATTTTTCTATAATGTATCTTTTTCTGATTTTACTCACTTTTGTACAAAAAAGATGACTACAGTATGTTTTTGACAAAATCTGCAAAGAATGTGGACTTGATGGGAGCTAGAGTTCTACATACTTGTGGGCTTATTTTGGCCCTTAGTGATTGAAAACTTGGAATGATATTTCTTACATGTGTAGCATGGTGATGTGTTTCCCTTTGTAAATTTTTTACTATAAACAAATAAAATAATGTATTCTTTGCCTGATATGTGGCTCTTTTTGTTTGGCAGGGTAACCCCATCTTCCGAAAATCCCAATGGTGCTACCTGTAGTGTAAGTCAGGGAAAGCCCTCTTTAAGAAGAATAAAAGGGAGAATACACAGAAGCAAAAGTCTTGACAGCATTGATTTCTGTGAATTCACTGTAAGTACCATATCTTACATTTATCCTATATGAAGTTAAGAGAATCTTATTAATAAAGCGGTTTGCTTCTTGCATTGGGTCTACCTGTTTGTCAGATTAGCACAGGTATTGTCCTTAATGTTTTATTTGCCTTGCTACGCTGCCAAATATTAAGAGCAGTGATGCCACTTGTATAATTAGTGACACGCAACTGTATTCTTGTTCTTCAGCAATCATGAGATATAAATTTTTATGTCAAATTTTAATGTTGTCTGCGTAAGATTAAGAAATTGCCTGGAAATTGAGTAAATGTGGGAAGCGAAATAAGATTTCAAATTTAATTTTTATGCTGAGGTTTTGGAAATTACGTTTAAAGCCAAACATTACTTTTTACAAAACCCACAAAACTATTTCAGTTGCATATGGCTATAGTAAAGTGCTAGAAAATATTTTTCTAAAAGATGTGTATGCTTATAGCACTTGAAAGCTGGAATCACAGGTGATGTGTTACTACGATTAAGCAGTACTGGTATATATGTTTTCTCTTCTCTTTGGTTAGGGGTTAGATGTGTTTGTGTTATAGTTTCTGAAACTTCAATGTGATCATGGTAAAGACCCATGACAACCTTCCAGCTAACTGGGGAGAATTCGGTCAAAACAAATTATATTCTGATAAACTAAAATAATGTACTTTTTAAATACTTAAAAAATGTCAAAGAATATGTTAAATTATAAATTGGTTGTGAAATATGCGGATGAAAGAGCTCAAAAATATGTGCTGTCTTTAAAATGTAGAAATCAATAGTGATGTGAAGATACTGTGTGGCATTGTGTGGTGCTAGAAACAATATCACTGAAATGTTCAGATGGGAGTTGGGGAAACATCTTTAAGGCATAACAGTGGTTTGAGTGCGTTGTCTTTCAGTGGGATGTTTTGCACAGACGATGCCAATAGCATAATTGGTATTTTTTTTTCTCAGGACAGCTTTGTTTCTAATTGCAAAGTCTCATAGTGCTATCTTTGGGACAAAGAGCTTGTTGTTTGCTGTTCAAGGAAGTAATGAACTTACTAGTGAGGATTGGGATGTGGCGTGTTGTATGGTCCCAGATACTTCTGGGTACGGCCAGTCCTGCACGGCCGGGTGCCCTGCCTGGGGAATGTGTGCGGGAGCTGTGCTGGGGCTGTGCTGCCTCATTTCCAGCTGCCTTTGGTGTGTCTGGGCTAACTGTTGTCACAGCACTGATACCACTGTAATCGTTGCTCTGCTGAAGGTTAGAAATTCCCCTAGGGAGCAAAATTTCCTTCTGCTATATGGGTCTTCGTCTGTGTGGTCCTATTAAGGAGTTTTATCTAAATCTATCTCTACTCTTGGGGCTTTCAAAGAAAAAGAGATTATAGCCAACGGTAAAAAGAATTTCTTGCATGCCATAGAACCTTTGCAAAGAGATTTGAGGCACATAACAATGGGCCAGTCTGTATCTGTAGCAAACAGATGTGTAGAGTATGTATGTGTATAAATTCATACATTAATAGCTAAGTATTGATAATTAGAATCAGGAAAGGAACTTCACTTTTTCTGAGGTCTCATGTTAAAGGGTGATACAGGTTTGAATTGCGAAGCACACAAATCAGAGTTAAAATATGGATTTTCTTGCTGCTACATAATTTAGAATCACACTGAAATATTTCTTGATACCCTATAGTTGTGGTTTTATTGTTCTAAAATTGTGATTAAAAAATGGATCTAAAGAAGTAATTGAGTAAATTAGTATGCCTGAGTCTTTCAAAGGTGTGCTCAGAACTGAACATTTTTCATGTTAAGAGTCTTCATGTAGCAAAAACACTCAGACACTGGCAGACAGAACAAAATTAAAAATGAAAATTAAAACACAAAGGAGCTTTTTAAAAAATGTTCTCTTTACAACTATTTTATGCTGTAGTATATTCATTTTATGCACAGCAAAGATGAAAAGTTTCATATTTAAATATGTGAATAGCTTATATGCTGACAAAGTAATGTCAGCATCCCGTGAACTGTTGTTTTCATTTATCATGTAATGAGAATGAGATCCATTAGTAATTCTGAATGTTGCTGGATTTCACGTTAAGATAAGTAATGTCTATGTACATCCTAAACTAATCTTTTTTGTAAACCTTTTGTTTAAGGGTTTCACTCAGCAAATTCTTACTGTGGACTAATCCTAACAGCAGAAAGATATAAAAAATAACTTATGCTTTCTTTTCTCCAGGTGAATAAATGTGTCCCCAGTGGGGTAGTTCTGCACTTCAATGCAATATGCCCACACGAAAATTCAATACACAAAAATGCTGTATTTACTACTTTACTGTGACTTCGCCTGAAGCTGGGGACAAGTTGTGGGAGCTACATTAAACTGGGAGGCTCATTAAAAAATAGTTTTATTCTTTGCAAGGGAATAGCCAGAGAAGAGCCTTTTGCATGTGTAAAATTTCAATGGAGGCCAGGGAGGACCTACCCTGGGTGCCTTCAGAGGATTGTGTGAGGGTGATGCTGCAAAGTCTGTTGTTTACTGCAGTTAGCAAAATATGAAGTTTGCGATATTAATGGCTTTTGGTTGTACCTGTGGCTCCTAATATGGGTGATCTACCTTAGAATGCAAGAGAGGTCCTTGCCTGTGAAACCTCATTATCCAGTGGCCTGCTGCTGCAGTGACTGATTGTAAGCCTCAGGTATTTGGATGTTCCTGCTCTGGAAGTGTTCAAGGCCAGGCTGGATGGGGTCCTGAGCAACCTGGTTTAGTGGATGGCATCCCTGCCCATCGTGAGGCGTTGTAACTAGATGACCTTTAAGGTCACTTCCAAACCAAGCTGTTCTATGATTTGTGTGAGACTGTCAAAGCACACAATTCCCAGCTGGTTCATTGCATACCTGTATTAACATCCCATAACTGGCTCACCTATATTAAGCTCTCAACACCCTTCCAGAAGGTCTAAGTTCATCCTGATTGCAAGTGGTGGGAGCCTGCAGGACTGCTGACAAGATGTCAGCTTTATTTCTTAGTGATACCTCTGCTGTCTTAAATGAATGATGCTGGGGTTTGTAAGTGATGCCTCTTTTTACCATTTTGCTAAGGCAGCAAGTGAGAAGATAAAATGATGAAATTATGTTAAGCTGCAGAGTGATAGCACAGCAACTCTCTTAAAATGTGTATCCGTTTTCAACTTTTTGCACCCTTTTCGTTTTCTTTATCCTCTCCATGTATTAGTAGTACCACTTAGTCAGATTAGCACCTGTTCACCCAAACTAAGTAAAATCTGTTTTATTGCTCTTCTTCTTTAGTAGAACTTGAAGGAGTATCATCATGCTATGCTGTGCCAGATATTAGCCCTTGAAAAACTCAGTTTTAGTGGTATGTATAAACCCCCTCGCTCTGTATTTCATGTTTAATATTGGTAAATGGTTATTTTCAACCCAGAAATGTTGCAGAACTCCTAGTCTATGTTGCAGAAAAAGGGAGAAAAGATAAAGAATAGAATCATCAGCTCTTGGAGGCGTGTATGGAATACCTACTACTTTGTAGATTGAGCTTGTTGTACTAACGTTCATTACATCCCTATTTTAATCTTTATTACACTGAAACAAGCCCTGCCCTTGTACAAGCTACCCCAGACAGCAGCAGCACTTCTGAGGGCAATTCGTTGACAGGGATTTTGTTGTACTAGGCATTGTGCGAACATGAAGTGTTTACTCTCAAGGACCTTACAATCTTTGTCCAATAATAGGTAAGATACGACTAACCTTTGATTCTATAGCTGCATATGGCTCTCAAGCTGTTCAAGTGCTGCACTGATGCTAGGGCTTCTGAAGGTCACGTTGGGATGCAGGTGCATTTTGGGACTGCCCTGCTTGATAGAGCGCTGGGAGTCGTCTTCCTCACTTGTGTGTGAGCTGTGTGACAGCTCGGAGGTGTATGAATGGATCTCATGGTTGCTGACTGTATGACAGATTTAGTACATGTCTCATAGCACTACAAACACTGACCACCCCTACAATGTGTAGATACAGATGTAGTCAGTGCTGACGTTTTCTGGGAATGACCAAAAGGGAGACTTTTGAAAACTTTTACAAGGAGCTCATATAATGAATTTTATATCTAAGATACCTTTTTTCATTTTTCGTTTTGTAACTCTTTGATCAGACTTGAGAAGTTACTGAAATCAACACCTTGAAAAGTGTATTTTTAAAGGAATATGGATTTAAGCCTTTCCCGCTAAAATCAGCCCTTGTGGACAAAGGAGCTTGTCTTGGAAATCAGAGCACTGCAGTTATTTCCGATATGAACGAGTCCAGTGCTGGAGGCAGCTGGTGCTAGTGTGCTGAACTTGCACACAACTAGGTTCAGTTAACCTGCAGCTGGAGCAAAGCAGAAAATCTCCAGTGTACTTCCACTTGCTTAGGAGTTAAAATCCAAGGAACAATTTTGCAAAATGTTATAGCAATGCAGTATTTTTTTTTTCCACTTTTCCATTCCTTTCTAGTCATTCTTTTTTCAGGTGCATTGTTTTGTCTTTCCTTGCTTGTACTGCCAATGAAGTGATGTTGGCTAGAGTTGCTGTGCACTAATGCTTTAGAGGTCCATGATGTCAGTATGCAAAGCACAGAAGTAACACAGTAGGGTTGGAGATTACACAAAAGAGGAGAAAAGAAAGACAACTAAGTGAAAAGAGCAGTCTGAATAATGCACTGTGGAATGCATGACAAAATGGAAGAGACAACAAAGGAAGCGATAATCAGAAAGTGAGACTTGGCTAATGCAGGATTGCCTTCTTCAGATAGGGAATGCACATGTTCGCCTGGAACAGTGATTTTTAGTGCACTGTAGTGAGCGTTATGCCTTTGAATGGCTGTGATACCTTGTATGATTTCTTGCAGAGGAGCTGCAGAGTCTCGGTGTTTCTGTGTGCTTGCCTGCTCTCATTAACAGGATGGAGTGATTGACCTCGCATGCTCTGTGGGGGTGTGTGCCCGGCATGTTCTGTGTGCGGGGAGGTGCGTGCGCGCCGGAGCGCTCGGGGAGCAGCTCCCAGTGAGTGGCTGTGTCATTGTGCTGCTGCTGCTCTTACCAGCAGTTTCTCGTGCTTTATAATTTCTAATGAAGTTTCAAGGCTCTTTAGAGGCTTTAGTGATTAACTTGAATGGATGTTTGTGATGGCATCCTTATTTCACTTCCCCAATCTCCTTGGTAGCTTTTTATAGCATGCAGCAGGCTTAGAATCAATTTGTTGTTGGAGATGCCCTTACCAGTATGTTGGGTAACTGTTGCTGTGAGTAGCCCCACTTCCCCAGTGAAAAAAATGTAGTGATCAAAACTAAATACTGCACTATACTCGTTAACTTGTCATGGAGAGTATTGCTGAGCAAGGCAGTCTAGTCTGTACTGAAGCACAGATTTCTTGCAGTTTTTAATTTAATTTCATCTAGTCCAAACTCATCTTCCCTTTGAATCATCTTACAAATGACTTCTGAGGTGGTAGATATTATTCTGTAATTTTTTTTTTCTTTCCAATGAAATTCTTCTGGTTTTATGCTTCCATTTGTCCTGATTTTCCTGCTGAGTATTTTAGTTTGAATATATCTGCAAAACTAGTAAAATGAGAAATTGATAATAACACAAATGATATGTATCAGACTCAATTTCTTAGGATGGAGACGTAAGAGTGCTCATGTTCTTTAAAAAGTCCTGCAGGTATTTTGATCGTCTCTGTAGATGTGGAAGGAAGAACTCATTAGCACAGCTGGAGTCTTGTGGATGCCCTTAATTTGTTGCTGTTCAGAGAAGTGTGGTTGTTATGCAGCTGTTTCCGAGATTTAAATCCTCTCTAGTAGCTTAGACTTGCTTCACAATATTGTTGTTGTACTGTAACCCATTTATTATAATAATTTAATCTATTGATGGTGTATGAACACAGTACTGACTTTATACAGTAGTGCCCGTTTTGGCCAGTTTATTTTACTTAAGATAGTTTAAATAATGAAAAAAAAAGAATATTTAAGCAGTTTAACACATTTTACAGTTAATGAAATGAAAATACTTTACATCTTACATGTGTATTTTTATTGGTCAAGTATATAGAAAAAAAGCAGAAAAATACATGTTACTGGTTTCTATATATATAGTTAATAGTTTTAAATCAGAGGAAAAAGAGTTTAATTGGAACAACTTTGGAAATAAAATACTGATGGAAAGAGGAAAAAAAACTGCAGGCTTTTGATCCAAGATTACAGCTCCTCTGAGAAAGAGAAGTGTATTTTCAGCATTGTTTATTCTATCATCTTGCTTTTTATTTAAAAACAAATCCAAAGTTTTATGTAAGAGCTATTCTGAATGTCAGGGCAAATTATTAAGTCTCAAGCATAATACTAGGTGAAGTTTACGCAGCCTTAAGATTAACCTAAGGAAGTTAACCATAAATGAGCAAGTAATTTAATTTGCTAAATTCTGAATTGTGATTGACCTTGATTTGTGTTTCTGAATTGATTCAGACTGCTTGATTGATGTTTCTCAACAAATTCAGTGCTCCAGTTTAAGTCTACCAAGAATGTTACCTCCTTAATAGACATTATACTTATGACTGTGTTTGAATTTAATTTTAATTAGAAATATATTTTAGGGTGAGTGCATGTTTTAGGTTATTTTTATTTCTTCTCAGGATGGCATTATGGATTTGGGCAGATGGAGCTGTACTGAAATAGTCTTTGGCATTTGTTAGAGTAATACCTGCTTGATGGCTCCACCACCATTATACTTGGCGGATGATTGTGACTTGCCAGGTCCATCATCTCTTAAAATGTCAAAAGATATGTAGGCCATTGTGTGGTTTGTCTTTAGATTACGTAATATCAGATCCTCTTTGTGTGGTGGTGTAGGATGCTAGTGTCATGTATTTAGTCTCAATATTACAGTGCTCACCTGCTGGTGAGCTGCAGTCCCAAGCAGAATGAAGGTCCAGTTGTTTGTCCTTCAGCTTGTCCAGAGACACAGGGAAGCAGAGAGGTGATTTAAAATCACCACTGTCTGCTTTTGAGATACTTCCGAGCTCCCTTGAATGTCTCAGTTTCTGAACTGATCTCTGTATGGAGTCACATGATGATCAGTGTTGTATTAAAGTAAATTGATGGGATGACTCAGGGAAAAGAGTAACACTCATATAAATGTAAGTTTCTCTAGGTCAATGCTAATGTAATTTTTTTTTCTGAAAAATCAAGGTTTCTTACTGTAGATTAGACACCTTAATGTTTTTTTAGGCATTAGATACTTGAGTAGTAAATAATTGCTTCTGTCCCAAAGAATTTTATGTGAGTGAATCTAAACTGGCTTTGAGTTTAAGTGCATTTATCTTTCATGCCAAAAATTCTTCCCAGATTTATTTCTAGAGCAGAAGTTAAGATTATATTGCTCAATCTATTTTCCTGTTATTGATAGATTTTATTTGTTTGACCTTTCTCCACCGTTGTGCTCAAAAAGAGGCAGACTTGTTATATATGAGAAAGCAAAGACTGCAACAATTTCTATTGCAGGCTCTCAGTCTTGTGCTTAAAAATAGTAAATAGCAGAAGTGTCAGTATGAGTGGTTTTTCAAATATATCACTAGAATGTATATGCTAGTAGCATGTCTGTTTTAATATTTTTATTAGGTTGCTGGAGGTGTTTTTGGTTTAGGTTTGTTGGATTTTGGGGGGTTTTTTTTGGCT
Source organism: Oreocharis arfaki (assembly GCA_013398015.1). Taxonomy (NCBI): domain Eukaryota; kingdom Metazoa; phylum Chordata; class Aves; order Passeriformes; family Paramythiidae; genus Oreocharis; species Oreocharis arfaki. The sequence continues at coordinate 395,129 of VZRR01000193.1, read as the reverse complement.
TTTGCTATTTTTTTTGCCTTACCAGAACTGTTTCCCCTTAGGAACTGGAGTTTGGGTGATTAATTCTAATGGCTTTTAAAATTTGATTTTTAATATTAAGCAAAATATGTTGTTTTTATTTGCAAAAGCAGCTTGGAATTTTCTGTTGTTAAATACTTGTCTATGTGTGGGCACCACTGGCACGTCTGCAAAGATAACAATTTTGTGGAAATAATAATGATCCTATAATGCAAGTACAGTCACTGTTAGTGTGCAGTCTTTGGTAGGGGCAGAAATTTTTTCTTACTGCTTTTTCTAGCAAAAGAAATTGAAATGTTTCTTTTGCCCTTCAGACACTTCCTTTCTGTTCCTCAGAAACAGGATTCTTTGATCCATGCCTGGCAGTACTACAGAAGGTTAAGGATGGGAATATTAGTATTCCACATGCACTTAAAACTTGTTTGTGCACTGAAATGAACGGAAGAATATTTTCTTCCTGAAATAGGGGAATTGATCTTCATAACTTATGCACAAAGACAATAGCCACAGTTCAAATGAAGGCCTTCAGGTTTTCAAGAAATTTTAAGCCTCAAGCCTTTCACTGAGTGGGATTCTCTTAAAGTGCCCATCCATTGGTGTTCTCACCAAGCAGGACTTCAGTCAGACAGGTCAGCTTGGTACAGAGGGACTTCAGGAGTGTTCCAGAGGAACAGGCACTGATATATGTGGAAGTGATGCAGACAGAGTGTCTGCAAGTGTTGCAGTAATACTCAGCTTTATTTCAATACGCCCGAAGATGCACTTGGCCAAATACTAAAGACACTGAGGGCGGGCTGGGCAAGATCTTGAAATACATTTGGCCTCCTTAGAAGGTCTTTCTTTCTTTTTTTTTTTTCTTTCAAGTTTTAAGTTTTTTAAGTTACCATAGAAGAAATATTAATCAAAGTATTCCATAGCTGTTACTCAGATACTTCAGTCAGGATAGCTACTGGAACACTTCAAAGTAGGATTTCACAGCTTTCTTTCCTTACACTTTGGAAGAAGGTCTTTTTTAGTTACACAAAGGGATGAGGAGATAGTGTGAGTGCCTGAGCAGCTGCAGAATTCCTGTTTTAAAGTCAGCCATGCTCAAGTTTATCTGTCACTATCCAGATGCGGATGTGCATATCTGTCTACATAAATCATATAAAAATATAAATATACATGTTTTATATGTACACAGATGCATGCACTTTGCATTTAATAAAAAAAAATATTACTGATTAGGGTCACTTTTTGTCAGCATGATCTTTACATAAATTTTTAGAGTCTTGTTGACTAAACTCTGCCTGTCACATTGTACCATCTCTGCCAGTAGCAAACATCTCCAAGGGCAGGGCCTGACCCTACACAGGCAGTCCTTCAACAACAGTTGTAAAATGTCATCGTCACCCTGTCAAGGTCTGCTTTTACCAACTTTTTTTCCTCTGCTCTTTAGAAGTCCCAGTGGGCGTTCAGGAACATGTCATTTATCACTCAAGTAAAATACTGCTTTTTTTTGAATAATCTTCACCATCCCAAAGAGTTCTCCATCTAGCCCTTTTCCCATCTTTGTTGTCCAAATGGCTGGGGAGTGTGCCCAGGCAGGGAACAAAGGAATTTGCCTTTAGCAGATGGCTTATTTTAAGAGGATGCGCCAGTACTGATGTAGAAGAACTGACAGGATACTCTCAGCAGTAAAAAAAAAAATTGAAGTATGGGCTGTAGCATAAGGTTTTGCTGCAGTCACTGGAAAAATATTAACTGAAAATGTTGTTAAAATAATGGAAACATAATTGCGTGCACTGGAAGTTGAAAATGAAGTACATTGCACCCAACACCCGAGTCTTCAACCTAAATGCAGAATAAAATAAGAAAGATTGATTGTGAGCACCTTGGAATTCAGACTGCATGAATTTGCAAAAATGTCATAGCAAACTTCCAGGAGAATGTTGGGTTTTTCAGTCCAAAGAAATTTATTTTTGAAGTCTGGGGCTGTGAATGGAAAACAAATTGTTTATAAGCTGTGCTCAGACTGAAAAAAAAGGGTTAGACTGCGTTAATGGAATAGGGCAGTTAGCGTGGGCTGGCTCATCGTTCTTGCAGCAATAGAGACTCTGCTTGCAGAGATTCTGGTTTCTTTTGGCACAGATGTCCTTTTTGTCCTCTGGCACAGTTTTCCTTGATTTTTCAAAGAAATATTGGATGTTTGTTACTCATCTATATCTAAGAAGAGCAGCTTGCTTCTCCCACTGGTATAATATGCCTTTGCTTATTGCTCTGCAGTATTCTGTGAGGGAGCGTCCAGGACTGGATAACCTCTACAGAGCAGCTGCCTTTGGATATTTGGCACTGTTATTAGCAATATACTATTGGGATCACAGGCTCCTGTAATAAATTTAGCAATCTTGGCTGCACTATCATTATACTTATCTAGCACCCCTCAGAGGTAGAGAATTTGAAAAGTATGTATCTTATTCTCACCGTGGTGAATACCACTGCATGAATAGAAAGGAAGCAAGTAAGAGCGTTTGTATTTTTATGAAAATTTGACATTTAGCTTTTGGTATCTACTGACATCTCCAGCTGTGTAGTGTTTTGCCTTTCATTGCCCTTGAACACAGCCCAGGGAAAGGGGGCTGAAAGGCTGATAACAACAAAGAAGGGGAAAAATCAGCAAGGAGAACATCTGCTCTTGGAGCTGCTCAAATGTTCAGAAACCAGAAAGTGCTTTCTCAACCTGCTTGGAAAGTAAGTTAGGAATATGCAGTACTCAAGTTGGAGCAATGTGCTTTTCAGTGAGGTTTCTTGCAGTTCTTCAGATAAAGGAAAAATAATAAAGTCACATACTACAGTGTGGCATGGAGACTGTCCAACATAGCTCAACTACAAATACAACTCTTGTTTTCCCCCTCTTAGGAAAGCAGTATGTCTTACAATATTACTATATTATTATAATTATTTACTTGACTCTGATAAAGTAGAATAATATGATTACCAGTCAGAGCTGCACATCAAAGTTGGATGCTGCCTGAGTGCTCAGGCAGCACTCAGCTGGCCTTTGTTAGGTGTGTTTTTTATATATGGACTGTTAAACACAGCTTTGTGAAATCATGATTCATTTACTGTAATGACACAGGGATGCAAGCTCCCAAATGAACACTCTCAACAGCTGCTAGAAAGCTTTTCACGATTTATAATTGGATATACAGTCTATATGATTTCATTCTTAAACGTGATCCCTGTGAAACTTGGTTGACCAAATTAACCAAGTTTGCCTTTCTTGGTTATCTACCAGTGCTTGCACAATCAGAGAACGACTTGGCTTTTCCTTTCTCTACCTTCAAGATAAGGCAGGGATGCCCTAAATCAGGTGTTTTCATATTGCACCACTTAACTAAAAGATGTTTCCAGTAACTGGATATAGTATTTCCTCTACATTCGCTTGCAACAGTTTTGGGCAATATAACAGAACAGCTTTGGATACCTGGATGATCACTACAGAATCCAGTACTCGCTGGGCAGTAACAATCCAGGGATGCAAGCACACAGAACTGGCCTGCCTTCATTTCTCCAGTTCATAGCAATTCTTGTGAATGTTCACAGGCCAGCTAGAATGAGTTCAGACACGTGCCCAGAAATGTGATGCCTTAATCTGAAAGTTCTGCAGCCAATACTTTATAATCTCACATTTGCATTATTAATCTCTGAAATATCTGCTTCATGGATTCAGATCTGCTGCTATACATTCTGTGAGGGCATTTTAGGGCTTTAAGATGGATCCATGAGGAAATACAATTTAGGATGGAAAACAGACAATTTTTAAGAACAAGTGCAAAACCAGGAAGATAATGGATGAGTCAGGCGGATTTGTTGGACTTGATCCCAGACACCTAAAATTTCCTGACAGGAGCTTTATTTTTCCTTCTACCACTGCAAACTTTTCTGTTTAAGATGGTGCTTAAATGGTGCCTGCACTCTGTGGAGTGCTCACAGAAGTGGTAAGGCACAAGTTGCAGTGTTATGCATCTTCTGCTGATACTGTCTTGTGGAAATGTACCTCTGTGGGCTGCAATTGCAAGTGTAGAGTATCAGGCAAAGTATTATAAGTAACTCCCTGCCAGCATAAGTCTTTCTTATAAACTTTCTGATTCTGCTGATAATCTAGGATTTCCTATATGGGATTATGTTCTTTTCAGACTATACCTTCTAAAAGCATCCTTAATAAATTGGTGAGGCTAACACACTATGTGGGCTTGGCATGGTTTAGGTGTCCTTGATTAGATTATACTTCAAGACTTCTAGCAAAACCAGCTGAAGATCTGCAGTTATATTTTGTCCATTGATGGTCTTCCTTACTCAGGGTTTGCAGTGGCTTTTACATTAATGTTGGCACAGTTTGTCTTCTCTTGGTTTTGTCTTCAGCTTTTGTGGTGATTTTTATTCATATTACAGTAGTATTTAGAGTACCCTGTTAGCATCAGAGTCCTGCTGTATCAGATGAGCTACGAACATGGAAGAAAACTCAGTTCTCTAAGCATCAAATATATTAAAATGTGTTAAAACCTCACTAGTGCAGATGTATCAAGTGGAACTAAAAAGGCTTATCACCACAGTGATAGTTGCCCAAAATTACCTCAGGGCACTGCTTGAAACTCTTAAATGTTTGCCTCTTGTACCTTTCCGCGTTGGTACACTAAATATTCAGGAAATTGAGGAGAATTTTCCCTGAAATCACTTTTTTGTCAGGATCTGTAGTTCCTCTGGTGTTAAAACAGACACCCATACTGCCTTTTTCTGGCTGCTCTTATTAAAAGTGAAGTGGATGTTCAGCATCCCAGCAATGGGGAAGACCTTGTATAAGGATATTAGAATGGAGTTTGTTGAAATGAGGTATTTTGGCAGACCAGAATCAATGAGTGGGATAAGTATGGGATCGAACAAAACAAACGTGCTGGAGGGGAACAGTTGGAAGGAAACTCAACCAGTGTGTTTTCACCCAAAGGACATAGTCTGGAATGTTTATTTAAAGGTCGAATGTTCTTAGTAGAAATATCATTGAGTAAACACCTCGAGTGAAATAAACTACATTTGAGAGGAAGAGGACTGAGGTGTTGATCTTTTTAAAAATACTTGCCCTTTGAAAAGAAAAAAACCAGAGAATATCAGTTGTCATCGTGCTTATGGTTCATAATGTGATATTAGAGGATAAAGCAATATATTTTAAAACTATTGTGGGAATCCTAAATGTCAGAAAACACTGTGTTCGCTTGTAATGGTACAGGGAAAGCAGAAATTTCAGCAGAACATGTGAAAATAGAAGTGACTTTCTCTTTCATGCAGCTGCTTCTGTTTTCTGGAATGCAGAGAAGTATTTTCTGACAGTTCCTTGCTGGCAAGGAACAAGATGAGAGGAGCAAGTCCCATTAATTATTAGTTTTTAAGCTCCCTAACTAATGAATGAGCCTGATTTTGGTAGTGCCAAATCATTTTAGGGTGACACCTAATTAAAGATAATTGCACCTGAACATTACCTGTGGAGACGCTCAAAATTAATAAGAATTGTCATCTTAGCAACTGTTGTTATTAGATATGCTTATGAAGCTGTGGGTGTAGGAAATCATTCTTCTACAAGAAAAGTTTCTGGGACCTTTCTGATTGAAGAGGAGCATAGAGGAAAATACCAGTAGGTATGTTGAAATCCTACCACAGTTTACCTGGCATTGAGAGAAATGTGATATGTGATATGTAAACTAGCTTGTAAGCTAAACTGAGAAGTGGGCAGTAATTGCCTTGCTGCTAACAATGAAAGGCCTGAAGAAATTAAAAAAAATTCAGAGCCTCTGGTCTAGTCAAGATTTCTCTGTGTGCCATCTTTGGTGCAGATAAATTAGATAATTTCTAATTTTAACTATACCATATACAAAAATGATAAAATGAATGCAGAAATACGTGCCTCATTGAAAGGTCTTTGAACCAAACGGGTTGGAATATATCAAAATTTTCCCCTCAGTTAACACAATGCATTTTCATGGTCATTTTGGAAAAACACCAGTAGGGTGCATAGTTGGGCTTCAGTGATATGGCATTGCCATTTACTGTAGTTTTAGTCCAACCTTTTTGATGTAATGTGGTGTGGATTTTTTAAGTTGTTCTTCCTGGGGAAGGTTTTCATTGATCTTCCCTCCCTTGTAGCTGTGGGAACAGCTTTAGAACTTGGTTATAGTATATACCAAAAGCTCAAATGAGAACGGACAAAGAAAGTGTCAGACCTGAAAAAAATGTGAAAGAAGCTCAAGTGCTCGGCCCTTATGCCTTTTAAGTCACTTATGACTCACAGTCTTGACTGACTGAACTTGGCAGCATTTGTGGTATTTTGGGTATATTTGTGGAAGCCCACAATAGTGGGTTTTGTCATCCTTTGTATTCAATAATTCAACACCGATTTTAGTCTTTTAAATTGTTGGAGTCCTTTGAGATCTTTTCAGGAGTGAGAGTTAGCTTTGAATTACTTGAAAAGTATTATTAAATAGATTATGTAAAGAAAGTGTGATCTCCTTTGGAGGTTTTCTATCCTTTAATAAGGGGCAGAAAGCCTGGGAGCAGGGCCAGAAGTAAGAAGTTGGCAGGGACTGTGCCTCCTATAGAAAAAGGAAGGGAATTTGGAGTCTAAACCTGAGCAGACAAGGAGGTGGAGGAGAATAAGCCAAAAGCAGGGTATGCAGCTTTGAGGAGCAGGGGCAGAAGCAGTGGGAAGCGAGGCATGCAGTCAGCAGCCGTTTGACCAAACCAGACTGTACCTTCTCCTGCACAGCTGGAGCCAGCCTGCATGTGGTCTCAGAGCTGCAGTTCCCTGTCCTTGTCCCGTCCTCGGGGACAGCTCTCTGCAGAGCTGTGTCCCACATCGGCATCCTGCTTCTGCCCCTCGCTAGCAGGTCCCCTGGGGCACGGTGGCACCGCTCAGCCCCGCAGCTGCCAGCCTCAGTGCTGGCAAGAGCCTGTTGCAAACCTCTCACGCACCTTCTGCGCTGCTCGGGGTCCCTTACATAACGCAGTGCTGGAAGAAATGAGGGATTTCAGCCTTGTTCTGAGTGGAAAGACTCATCTAATCTAGCTGCTAGGAGGAGTCAGCAGAAAAAACTAAGGATGCTGAAGATTTCAAGTGTTTAGGGTGAGGGTGAATCAGCTGCAAACTTGGCAGGGTCCAAGTACTGAACCCCAATAAACCGAGTTTTTATTAAATTATAGTAAATTGCGGAAATTGAATGTTTTGACAAAGATTTTCAAGAAATTATTCTGATTCTTGAAGGAGGGAGCACCATCTAAGCCTGCTTTCCATTCTTTGGTTAAACGACTTAAAATGCATTTGAATAAGGTAAATTAGTCTTTGAAGAAGGTATTAAAGTACTATGCAGTAATATTGTCTTATGTCAAAGATCCTTTATGAAATCAGATTATGTAAAATAAAAAACTTCAGTAATTTTTTAGCCTCTCAGAGCTCATATTGTTCACAATTTGAAAAGTAATGTTGAAAGGATGTTACAGATAAAGTAGTATTAACTGGGGTAGACTATTTCTCAAAGTTGTGTATGTTTTATACAAAAAACAAGCACTGACGTTTAGCTAAAGCTGTTTTAATATTGGCAGAACAGTACCACAAGTAATAGAGCTGCAGTATTTTCAGGTGCAGAAGGTGATTTGTCCTGGACCTGTCTCTTAATACAAAGGTGGAGACTTTAAATACAATGAACAATTTTCTTCTTTTTGATTTTTTGTTTTGTTTTACTCTATTAATATGCTAGATTAATTTTGAGTAAAAAGTTGCTTCGTGTCCCATAGTGACAGTTCTCTGACTTGCTCAGTTGCACTTTGCTTAGCTATGATTTTCAGTATATCTAATTAATCAAACTAATGAACTTATAAAATAAGTAAGTAATATTATATTGTGATCCAACTCTCTTGACCTTGCTTTTTGACCTTTTTGGATAGTTGAATATTTTTTTCTTCAAAAGGCACGTAGGAAAATCCTGTAACTGCTTTTGTAGAGCCACCTCAAGCTTACTGTCCTTCTGAGAACCGCCAGTGTCACTGTCTGTGAGGGTTCATGTCAAGTAGGTTACAGAGCACCTCACATCCTCTGTCGCTTTTGCAGCAGTTGAGACACACCCTGTGCTAACACCGAAGTGGTGCATAGTGGTTTATACACCAGACTACTTTTCTTTCTTCTTTCCTTCCTTTGTTTTAACCATTCCATGTTCCTCTACTAATCTTGTTACGCTTTAGTGACAAGACAAACATCAGAATTTGTGATGATTCCTTCATGGTGCAGCTCTGACAATACCATCTTTTCATGATTGTGTGTAGGCTAAATGTAGAAGTGATGTGAAGAGTATTGCCATCTCAGTTTGAATGCAAGGAAGAAATGAAGTTTTAAGCAGGAAAAGCAACTAGAATTGATGAGACAAACAGTATCTTAGCTGATACCACCTGTAACTTTGCAGACATACGTGCTTGTGTAAGACATTAAACAAGGTATGCTTCACAGATTAATGCTGAACCCTAAAGCTTTCAAAGAGAAAGCTTTACCACGAATGGATGGCTATGTGCTTGATAGGAAATTTATTGAATCACAAACAATCTCCTCACAGAAAAGAGATAGGGTCTGAGAACCTAATATAGTTTGTTAGTATACAGTCAAGCATTTTTATTAAAAAAGGACTATTTCCATGGGAAAGCCTACTGGAGTTTTCTTAGCACGGGCCACTTGCTTTTCTTCTCTTATATTGCTGCATTTTCTCCCATTCTCCAAATCTTGTGCTAATTAGCCCCCTACCTGCTTTCTCCTGATGCCAGTTCTGACTGTCTCACACCATGTTCAGTGCTTGAATCCCCTTCCTTCTGTCTTGTGCTGGCTGGAATCCATCTCTCTGCATGCTAAATATGTTAATTAATTTTCTCAAACACTGGACTGCTGTATAAACTTGTTTTCTTTAATCACACATATTGGTAGCATTCTTTCTTACAGAATGCATGTGTTTTCGTATATGTTCTGCAAGAACATTGGAAAATTAACTTAAGAGGCCGTATCTTCAAATATATGCTTTTCCATAATTCCTAGAAACTGAAAGTATCAGTCAGCCAGGAATGCATCCTGCAGCAGTCCATCTCTAGTTGCATCTCTGCTTCCCCTGTCCATTTTCAATGCAGTCTTGATTTTCTCTTCGAAAATGTGCAGGGAAGGGAAAGCTCCAGTAGCAGTGAGCAGTGGGATGATGTTGTGAGGCAGAACTGCTCTGCTGCAAAGTACATTGCAGCACGGAAGAGTGGAAGGAATTTGTACCATTTGTACAGAATTGTGCATTTGGGTTACAGTGTCTGTGTGATGGGTCATTAGCAAATGCCCACTTTGTCCCTAAGGAAAGCCCTGGTCTCTCCTAACTGTTAAATGCTCTGTTTATGTAGTCTTGATGTCATTGAGGGTAGCAAATGATACCACACAGTGATTATGCTGCTGCAGCTTCCTGTCTGCGAGAACGGCGAGGACCAGATGCTGGAGGTGTTTCAAGTAAGCATGGAGAGAAAAATCTTTCCTGTGAATAACTCTGTGTTGCTTTCATTTCAGTAAAAATTAGGTTAGGCCTTAATCCAAAGTTTTAACATCTTTTTTGAAACAGTTGACAGTGCTTGTATATTCTTGAAATGTATACACACAGAGGAGGTGAAGTTTCTGCCCTGAACACCTCTGGCAATGAATTCTGTAATTCAACCAAATTTAAAAGCCTTGTTCTTTTTACGATATTTTTTTAATTGGCTTTAGGAAGTTCAGTTGTTAATTTGTTAAATCTTCTTTCTGGTAATCTGAGACAAAAATCTGATCTTTATCCATCATAAAAACATACCAGTTTGCCCAGTTGCAGTCCTTTTCTTACTTCAAAGATATTTTTCTATGCAATTTTGTATCTTTCCTCTACAGTTCCCTTTTTAGAAGCAATGACTCATAGAGTTGAGGTGAAGACCTATTATTTATTCCTTGAGGAAATTATAGTGTTTTCAGTGCTAATCTTCATTCAGCTCCCCAACTATCTTAACACTTTGTTACCTTTTTTTGGTAGAATGATCAGATGTTTCTGCTGAGCTTTCTGCCATTAAATCAATGGTCACAAAATTTCTTGGTTTGATAGAATTCATTTACAACTGTCATGCTAAAACTTTGTTTGGTAATTTTGGAACATTAAGTTTTATTTGTCTTTATGTTGCCTATTCAGCTTGACTGTTTAGGATTTCTGAAGCTTTCATGGCATTTTTTGGTTATGACTTGACAGTTGTTTTATGTCACCTGCATATATCTTTTATTTTTCTACAAATTCCTATTCCTAGGAGATTCAGTCAGAATTATGGAGCAATTCATTGCTGTAGTAAAAGTAAACTGTTTATTTTTTATTCTTCACTTTATATTCAGATTTTGAGTCAATATGATATTTCTGTATTGGGCCAAAATATGCCTTCCACATTAAGGGTGAGTTTTGAACAAGAGATCTAAAATATTCCTATGCTACCTTAGCACAAGAGAATAATTCTGTGAAAAGCACAGGTTTCATAAAATTTAATTATCTTGGCTAGCCTCAAGTTTTTTCATGTTTTAGAGAACCTCATTGTATATTTATTCAACGTGCCGAGGAAAAATATATTGGAATAGTTCTTATTTCCCATCAAACAGGAAACCTGTAACCCTGTGCATGCTTTTTGCAAGTATGAGGACATCCAGAACCAAAGTGAGGCATCTTGCTCGATAAGGACCTTTCACCATCCCATTGGCTTTATTTCTGCTGCTCTACCGCTCGCTTCCTTGTTTCAACAGAAAAAAAGGAAGCTGATAGTAATAATATAAATGCAGAGTGAAGTAAAAAAATACATTAATTTATTAATTTAAAAAATACATGAATTAAAATAACACATTAAAAACATTAACTGGGTGGAAATCCTTTAGTTCAATTTTGTCAATGCCTACTTCTAATCTTACTTTGCTATTTTTGTCTTTTTATTGCCATATAGTGTTCAGACCTCATTAGTGCTACCTTGCTTCACTTTTAATAGATTTTCTTTAAATCCATTAATATTCTAAATGGGATTGCTCTTTTCTGGTGTCCCAGAGTCAGGAGGGAATGCTCAGAAATAAGTTGTTACAATTTAAAGATTGGAGTATTGCTCCCACTAATGCCTATTAGAACACTTGGTAATCACATCCTCCTGACAGATGGGAACAAAGGTGTCTGATGAAAAGATCTGACACGGAGGTTAGAGAGCAGAGAATTTGGCTTTTGTGCACCGTCCCTTTTTGTCGTTGTCCTTTGGAATGTGCTTTTGTGGAGGTTTGTTCTGGGGTGTTTGCAGTGGGGCACCTGGATGGGTGCTGGATTTTCAGATTCCGCGGGGTGTGCCACATCTGCAGGCACAGCTCAGCAAGTACTGTTTGGTTTGGTGGGAGGTGTGGTGTAGCCACAGCTGAGCTTCTCTCTCTGAGCACCTTCACAGGTTTGCTGGTGCTTTCAAGTCCATCTTGCTTGAAACCTCTATTCTGAATGTATCTTTGATGCAATTATGAAACTAATAGGAAGATGGTCAGTTATTGTTCTAAACAGCTGGATTACAGGCAATCCTTGGATCACCATACGTTTTTAAAGTCTCCTATTTTATTTGAGCCGGTTGGCTCTGCTTTCACCAGCTTTTACAACGTGACAAACAGCCGACAGTAGGATGGGAAGGACCAGGGAATTCGGAATCACAAAGCTGCTGACTTGCAGTTACTGTTTACCAGCAGGAAGGGGCTTATCTCATTACTTTTCCCTTGAGATCTAACCCAGCCCACACACATACCAGAATACTTAAATATGTATAGAAACTGTTTTCAAACCCTTTTGAACCAAGTTTTCCTTCACCTCAGCTGGCTTCATTTCTGTGTCTTGGCCGATGGTTCCTGTGTTTGACTTGTAATTCCTTTACTAATGTTTCTTTAAGGAAAACTAAAAAATCTGCTGACATAAGGAATTTTGTCAGTTTTGAGAGTAAATTGTCTTTAAATGTCAAATTATGTTGCAGATAAATCATTTTTAGTATCAATTCAAGGACTAAGTTCACATTGTATTCTGGAATGCATCAGAATGCTGTATAGCACAAATCATGAAGAAACCTCCAGACTATCTTAGAAAAAAATATTTATACTTCGTATCTTATTCTGAACTGTAGATCTGAGAGTGCTTTAAACGAGATCTAAACTGTTAATGAAAGAAAACCAGTGACCTAGAACTAGAAGTTGAGTAAATTCTGTGCCAAAAAAAATTAGAGGAATTTCTGAATATTCTCTGGAAAATTTGTAACTTCTCTCTTTCACCTCCATAGAATCTAAGATTCCTGAAAACACTAGTAATTTCACCAAGTAGATGTACTTATCATGGCTTTTCAGCCAAATCTGCTGCCTATAGATTGAGAGTTATGCAACTGACTGGTGAAAGTAATTTGACTATTTCCTTCTTATAAAGAGTGGAAGGAAATGAATCATTTAAGAAAAGAAGCATGCTCGGGGTTAAGCATGCAGGTAACTTACTGAAGGATGAGGTGCCATTGCAGATTAAGTACCACCTTAGCTGCAGTCGTCTGTGTCAGAGGACAGAGTGTTTTCTTTCCTCACACTGAATTCTCTTTGAAGTGTAGCAGATCCCTGTGATGTTTTGTGGAGAAGATGGAATGTGTAACATCATGTGGTGATGGGAGTATAATAGTTACATAATTAATCTTTGTACACTGATTACTATGTATTGCCAACGTTTTCATCATTAAAGTTCGAATATTTGGGTTCGTTATCCCTGTTTGTACAACGCTCCATGGACACTGCAGAGGTATCTTGCTGGTACATTTAGAGAACTGAAAGGAAGGGCAGCTTTAAAAATAGTAGGATGGGAACACAGCTGGGTTGGATGGTGACCAAGCATCTCAGAAGCTGTTTAGTGACTCACTGTCACACTCCAGTTCCAGAGCAGCCACTTTCTGAGACAGCCACTCTGCTGACCCTGTGATGGATCAGAGCTGACTTGAGCTGCTTCAGAACTGTGTAGCTCAAGAGCCACACGTTGGTCCCTCTGGCATAGATTGTTCAAGTTTGTTATGTCTTATGGTTGTTGGATATGCTGCATGGTGTGTTATCCCACTGCCTTACTAGGGATTACAAGCATATCCCTGTGATAGTCCCTGTGAAAGAACACAAATGAGAATGAAATAAAGGTACTTCACGTTTTTCTGAAATCTATTCCTGTGTTCCTTTGATTCTACAGCAAAACTTGTTTTCTGAAGTTCAGTTCTTAGTAGGCATTGAGCTTTCAATGATGAGTACTCATTAACATGACTTTTTGTGCCATTTGCTCCAACCCTTTTTAAAAATCAGTATTTATTTTTTGTGCCTCTGCTATGTGTAGGGTATTAGACTTTTACTGCTTTTATTTTATAGCATCTTACACCTGTCCTCTTCCCCTGTAAGAGGAAAACTAGTGTGGAAGCATGAGTCTCGTATTCCTTGTTCCTCCATATGATCTTTGGTTACATCATAGCTTTTAGCATGTGCAGAAGACACAAGCACTGCATACTTTTCTGACTGCGAAGGTCTTTTTGCCTACTGCCATCCCAATTGCCTCATGTGCACTTTTTTAGTTGATGCTGATTCTTGCTGACCTTAATCCCTCCTCTGAAGAGAAATGCCTGTCGAACCTTGTAATACTGTCAAAAAGCATGAAATGCAGAGAATCATATTAGTGATGGAAAAGTCCTGTTAGGTCATCCAGTCCATCTCTTGCCAGCACAAGATCCTCCACAGGGATACTCTCTAATGCTCTGCCTACTTGAGAATGGTCTGTAGTTCTTCAGCTGGAAACCTTGAGACTGATCCATTGTAGGTGTAATTATCCCATTGCAACATTTCTCCTCTGTATTTGCTTAAACTTTGACCTGCAGACCAGTCAGGTAATAACTGGCTGTTGAGCCAGAGCATCTCCATGTGTGTGTGTGGCTGTGGTATATCATATCCAAAAGGCATGAATGAATACTGGCAAAATGCCAAAATATTACCAATGTCTAAAGGGACACATGACTGAGCAGACCAGCATCCTATTTCTGCACTGTCAGGCAGTTCTTGCCAAGAAGCTGAGTATCAGTGGCTGGGTTTTTCAGTTTAATACTACAGCAGCTGTCTTCTCAAGTATCTCAGTGTTATATTGGGTAAAATTCTGAGCTTAGCAGAGTCCTGTATTTCTTTCAGGTTGCCTGATCTATAGAGCAGGATGAAAAGTTGTGCATCTCATGATTGGATGTCATTTGTGTTACTGGAGAATCTTCAGTAAGCAATTATGGACTGATAATACTTAAAAGCTATCTAGCTCACAGTAGTCTCAAATGAACTTTCTATATAGATCTCAGAGTCTGTTTATTTAAAATAAATGAAATACATACCTGTTAAAAGCTGAGAGATTCCTAGGAGGAATATTGGTTCACTGGTCCTGGGGTGTGAGGCTTCTCATCTGCTACCAGCCATGGTGAGCTGGGGCTGAGCTTTGGAGCTTTTAATTTTGAAGGCTTTTAAATGTGTATTTGTAATAGTCTTACTTGAAGTAAAAACTCTGATAAAGGTTTGGAGTTTGGAATGTTCTCTGGGCCAGTAAGGAGCAGTCTGTGGGACCTCTCAGGCAGATTTCTGAACTGTTCAGTCAGTTGTTACATACCTGGTGAGTAACCTGTATGCTGGAACTGTGCACTAGCCAGGCATGTTGCAGGCTCTGGGGACAACCAGTGCCTTGAATTACTGTGTGTATAATTTTAATTAATCCTTATAAGAACTGTCTTTTCCAATGTAGGAAAAAGCTCTAAAGGGACAGCTAAAGTATCATTTTCTTTTAGTGGTTTTATTTGACTACTTAGTAATATATAGGAAAAGTACTGCTTTAAAAGCTTGAGATTTATGATAAAAGATATAATGTGCCTCCTTCTATTGTGTTTGGTCTCAAGGTGTACATTTTCCTGTTAAAACAAGTTCCAAAATCTTAATATTTTTAATTGTGTGTTCTAAAAGTGAAAATAAAAGGTTCATGAACTTCAAAGCTACTTTAGTTGTGCCAAAGGAAAAAATAGCCTTAAACCACCATTTTTCTCTCCAAAAAATCATCTGAGAAGACCATGTCTACCTCACATGGTGTCATCACAGTGGTCTTTTGATGAGAAGTGCCTCTTATTAGGCCCTTCAGCACTGAATTTTTGGAGTTGCTGGACATTGATTAGCACAGTTCATAAACAGATTGTAAAAAAGTGATTAATACTGAGGGTAAATTTTGAACTCCTGGTAAGGAAAGGCTGGAGCAGAGACAACTATTGAAAATATATCTTTTTGTAGATTGATGGTAAAATATATGTACGCAGCCCTCTTGTGACTTGTGCTATGTGAAGTATCAGTTCTGTGATTATATCATTATGACAGGTTCTAATCACAAAATCCTTAATAAAATTGATCTTTTGAGGTTGAAATATGAAATTCCATGTGGGTGAAAGTGTCCTGACATGCAGAGTCAAAATAGGAACCGAAGCTAAGAAAGAGCCTTTCAAATGTAAGCTAATACTTGCATACAGCAACTATGGAAATCTATTGATGCAAAAATCTGGGTTTTCGTGAAATATTAGCTTTATCTGTATAATTTTCATCAGCAGAAGAAAAAGAAAGAGTAGATGAAAAACTGTGTTTCATTTTGAGCAGTTGCCATTGCTAGAGCAAATTTTCACTTTTTCTTCCATCTAGGATTTGAATTTACTGCCCATGTGAAAAATGATAAAAAATGAACAGGGTTTTGAAAACACCAATCCTTAGTTTATTATGTACTCTCAAAACTTTGAAAGCAAAGTAGTTATTTGAAACTAAAATGTCATGTAATTTATGAAGTTAATGGAAGGTAAAACTTTCAACATTCCTGAAATTTTAATCCTTCTGTAGTGCATGTGATTTCATGTGATCTCTCACCCTCTGAGAAACTGCTTCATTATCTTGCATAACAGTTTGGCAGATCTCCATCTTTGCTCTGCTGAATAAAGGAATAGTGTTTCTACAGAAACAAGTTTGAGAATTTACAAGATGGAAAAGGAGCTTCAGGTTTAAAATCCAATTCTTAAATACCACAATAACCACTTGTTAGAAGCCAAATTTTTTTACTGTAGTAATTTTGCTACTGTTATATGTTATATATAATGTAACATTAGGGTAGTATTGTAGGAGATGAATTTTACAAAAATTTTTTGCGAAATATTTAGAAGCTGTTTGCATTCCTAAAATAACAAGCTATTTTTCTCTGTCTTTAGAATCAACTCTTTTAATAACAATTTAATTGTGTTTTGTAGCTTTCAATTGGTAACATTATTATGATCTTTTTTCTAGCTTGTGCCAGTATAAGCAGGATCAGAAGCAGATAGCCAGTATCATAACAGTTTTATTCTGTTGTAGAGTTGGCAGTTTTCTTTTTTACCCAAAGAAAGATACTGTTCATATTTTCATTCCCTAACCTCCATTTCTGCACAGGTTCACTGCCTGCAGGTCACAGGCAGGAGGGGGCACTGGGCTGTTGCCAGACTGAGGGGTCTGGCCACGTGTGTTGTGTGCAAAGGCCTGGAGCATCCCCTGGCACTGGAGACTTGGAAACACCCCGTGAACAATCACAGGGGGTCACCATGGACACAATGTCTCTTCAGTAGCTAATGGAATATGTAGATAGCGCTCTATACGTTGCTTACTGTATGGGTTTTTTCTTCTACAGGGACAGATTTAGCCAAATACAGTCCAGAAGTTCAATTAATGACCCATTATTGATAACTGTAATTCTTAAATGCTAAATTTTAAAGCGAATATGTCCAGTTTGTGCAGCAGCTCAAAAGCTGTGCTGTGACTTCTGTTACTTTTGTGTTCCAGTGGTAAAAAGAAGCTGCTCATTCTTTAGGTCTGAAAAAACCCCCGAGGCATTTGGCTAAAGATTGCTGTGTGTGGGTGCAAGCATCCATTCATGTGTGCGTGCGTGTGTGGAAACTAAAGGTCACATGGGTTGGCTCAAAACGCTAATTAAAAAATATTTATTTTACTAGTAAACAAATCAATAGCAATCAGTAAAGGATTCATTAGATTAATAATTTACACCCACGTAATGCAATTGATTTACCTTTTGTGGATGCAGTTTAAATTGTTTCAGCTGCACTTATGTAGTTTTAATTTGATTTAATGAATTAATGGATTAATCTAATTCCTCAGAGTGTTATTTAAATTGATTTAGATATGTGTAGACTAAACTGGGTATGCAAGTAGTTTAATTAATTTAGAACACTACAGCGAAGTCAGTCACATGTACACAGAAATACCAGCTACAGTTGTATTTTGTCTTTGAAGTGGTGTGGTATCAATCAGAGACGTTCCTACTTTGATCTGCTGTGCTCTGCTGGAATTCTGGCCAAGGTGTGAGTGCTGCACTGGTGGCAGTAGCCACCTACTAAGGAGCTGATCCATTAATCTGCAATATCTGTATTCACTATTGATCCAGTAAGTTTAGCCACCTGCACAGGCTCTTTGCTATCTGTGAAGTAATCAACGCACGGAACATTCGTTCAATTATTGCTGCATTAGCTGCTGAGTTGGAAATTTCATCTCTCTTTTGGGAATGGAAGTTTAAATCTTGAGAGAAATTAGGGGATTCATGCTCCTAATTTAACACTTGGTTCCTTTGTTCTGCTAGACTGCCTCAGTGAGTGAGTAGTTCCTGCTCTGAAATGGAGTAGAAATAAAAGCCAGTGAACTACAGCACAGGAAGGCAGGAGGAGGTTTGTCTCTCTCTCCTGGGAAACGGAGGAACAAGCCCCCTTAATGTGTCCGTGGGTATTTCCTCTCTCCAGCACAGATGAGCTTGCTGACAGTACTGCTGATGAACTGGAGGTGTCCTTAGGATACCAAGGAAGTTTCTGTTAAGTAACAGTATCTAAACTTGGCAACATACAAGTGAAGTACTGGTACTAAGACTGGTCTTTTGAACCAAAATAACTTGCCATTGGCTAAAAATAAAGTTTCTAGATATGACAGAATGAGCCCTGATGGAAAAACATGCCATTGGGACCCACAAAGGCTGTAAACATTTTGTGATATATGCCAACTCCATTTAGATTTTCTTTTTTAAAAAAGAGGGGACAAGTAGATGCAGCAGACTGATGTAATATTTGGTTTACACTTCATGTAAAATCGTGGAGTTTGTGATGGTTGTGTTTAAGGGCATATACTTCCCCCTTTATATAAATAGTTCTGACTACAGTCACATTTAAAAGATAAGCCAGATTTGTACTCTCAGAAGACATACATGGCTCTTAACAGTGAAACTTGGATGTAGCTTATGCTTGTGTTATGTATTAGAACAACAACCACTGAACGGAAATTTAAAAGTTTCAAGAATTTTGTCTATTTTATTTTGTTTCTATTGAGTCCAAGGGTGTTTTTCCACTACAATATTTTTTCCCAAGTAAATTCATTAGGTCAGAAGGGGCAGATAGTTGCAAAATCTGTCCTCTCTGGATGAGTGGGGGTGAGGTATAAAGTGTGTAAAACTAGTCAAGGAAGTAAAGAAATTCTGTTTATTTTCAACACTGAAATGTACCCCATGGAAAAGAATCTTTTTTAGGTTCCTGGGAGGAGTTAGACTAGTGCTTAGTGAGCTTTTCTACTTCTGTTTCTACTTTTTGATCTACTTTTAATCGTCCCACTTATTTATCGCTAATGCACAAGGAGTGAAAAATTAAAATTCTTGCCAAAAGGCAACATGCCACCCTTAAAAGTAGCTTCTGTTGGATCTGTCAGTTGATAACTCAGTAATGCAGGATATTTTTCTAGGTCATTTGAGCATATGAAGCAAAGATCTTGCTGATGATGCGGCCGGTATCTTTTGTCCTATGATATTTTATCAGCTAAAGTGTTTCATCCCTAATTTCATTGAGGTTAGAGTGAGATACTCAGGAAGTAAAAGGCATGAGATGTGTATGTGGCATACTGAGGAAAAAGATTTTTCCAAAAGCAAGAAGATAATCAAGGGCTAAGAAAATCTCTTTTGAAATGAGATGATAGGGAGAAACAGACCCTAAAATTAGAAAGGTAGTGAAATAATGCTCACAGCAATAACACTGAAATATTGAGAAGTGATTAAACAGACTGAAGAAGAGAAGGATACACTTTTCAAAAAGCAGCCCTAATGATAACTGCATGGAGAAAAGACAAGAACTAACTTAAAAGAAAATACAGAAGAAAAAAATGATCCTTCTCTATTGTGCATTTGACTTTAGGTGATCAATGCAAAGTCTCTTGAAAAAATGCTAGAAAGTACTTGCTTGCAGTAAGTCTTTATCTATTTGAAAGATTAAAAAATGATAGAAATCCCATTTAAAAACAATTACATTGAAGGCTGTCTTTAAGTAGAACCATTATGCAAACCATGAAATACCACAGATTCCTGGCATTCCCGCTCTGTTTGTACTGCACTTGGTCACTCCAAGCTTTGTTAAGGAGCTGAGGAGCTGGGCAGGCCTGTGTTCCAAGCTGTGGTGTACTTACAAGACTTTCCATGGAAAGACAGCAGCGTATTAAAAAATTTCTCCACCAGGAATGGCTCTTGGGATGATGAAATTGTTGATACCAGCCTGCCGAAACGAATCCTGGTAAGGAAAAGTAAAATCAAGCAAAAGTAGAAAGGTGATTTTTTTGCTTTCCTTTTATTATTCCTACAGGGAAGGGTGGAGTCACAGGGAATAATGGTACACATTTCCTTTAACATTTAGCAACAAGTTAATTTCACAAGCAGAGTAAATATCCTGTGTTCCATTAATATCTGGCAGTTTGTATTGCAGAGTGATTTCAGAAGTGGAAACTCTTCGTTATTATATTCTAAGTCATGGCATGTCTCTTTGTAAAAGAGAATAAATAGTAGGAAGTTCAATTACAAAAATTATTTTATATTCTTTAGGTTTTGATTGAGATTTTTAATTTCGTTTGAAGTCCTAAAGCGAATTGTAGAAGTGATGTTGTGGCTTAATTTAATCACAGTTATAATCCCTAGACGCCTTTGTAGAAATAAATAAGGCTTATCTTTGAAATATAAAGGAACTTTCCACTACTTTGTACAGCTGATACCTAAGATCAGTTTCCAGGATTAGCAGTTTCACCTCATGCTGCAGTTTTGTATTCTGGTTTTCGTCGTGATTGGCTGTAGATAGTTTAGTGCTACCATGGCTGCTGGCCTATGCCCAATTTCCCCTGGCTGTCAGCGAGATTTTGTGGGTATGGTGGATCCAGGTATTTGAATTTTTAGTGTAAAGGTACATTTCCAAGACACAAAAATGCAAAGGGACAAATTACATTTCCATAACTGTTGGTAGAATTTGAGGAGTATTACAAGAGAGTTTGTTCAGTATCTGCAAGAATGATGTGGTGATAGAGTCACAATTCCACAGGCAAATGGGACAAAAACATGTTGTACTAATAATGGTTTCTAAGTTAGAAGAGGTCAAGCAAAATGATTTACTGATGTCTCTCCTTTTTTAAATCATTATTATTATTTTAATCTCTTGAGTTGAAGCACTTTTTTCAGATTGCAGACACCACCTCACTGTTTTATATTCACACAGAAAACCAGAGGTTTTTGGACATGTATTTGCTAATCCCACAATCATGGTCTAGCATGAAGCATTATGATTTCCTATCTTATGTAGAAAGCATAATGTACATTCCTGTCATATAAGAAAGGGCAGTTTATAGATATTAAGTAAACCTCTTTAATAATTTCTAAAATTGCATGTCTTCCTTTTAGTATGCTTACTTTTAAATATAAAATCTATGAGACAGGGACTTCTGCACTCCTTATTTGATTTTTGGGAACCACTTTTTATATGGTTATTTCAGAGGAGTCTTCCAAGCACCATGTCAGAACAGTCCTACCTTGCACTGCACTAGTCTGAAATAAAAATTAGCTAGTATCTGCAGCATTCTCTCAAAGCATTGTTCCTGTGATTTCTCTTTCAAGTAATTACCACTCTTGTGGAATTATTCTATAGTTTAGATTGAGGAAGAGGAGGAAATAAGACTACTCTGTTCCTACAGTGGCTCAGTCATAACATTTGCAGCCTTTGCCAGTTGTTTGCCACTGGAAGGAAAAGTTATGATGTAGACTGCAGGAAACTTTCTGAAAGTGACTTTGTTACCTAGCAGTCAGTCATCTTTATCTTGAATAAAGATACCTACAGAGGAGGAGTATGTCATCTTCTCCTTCAGCCTCTCCATCAGTAGCTCGGGAAAAACCACATCACAGTCTGTGTTCGATAGAGAAATTGAGAAGGCAAGCTCTCTTGCTGTTTGTAAGAACCCAATTTCTTGTGTCCATAGCAAAGTCCTTCTTCAGAGAGTGAAAATTAGCTGTGTGTTAAGGAAAAACTGCTGAACCCGAGTGGTGCAGTGCCATGGAGCAGCTTCCAGCTCCGTGCTGTTTGCTGTTATTTGCAGTGCTGGCATTGGGAGACCTCAGCTGGTGAGAGCCTCTGGTTGTGCTCAGAGCTGTAATTGTGTGGCTGCGGAGTAAGAGGCAGTGCCTGCCCTGGAGAGTTTGCTGAGTTAAATATAAAAGATAAACAAAGCAAAGGAAGGAAACATGCAAATAGCTGTTCACCAGGACAAGAGAGCCATCCAGGATGCCGCTGCACCTCTGGGCCAGGGGTCTGTACACTAAAGGAGAGTGCTATAGGAAAAAAAAAAAAGGAAAAAACCAAAGTAGGAGCAGTAAATCTGTTTTTTTATTTTGAGAGGGTCAATACTCTGGCTTTACAAATGCATCCCCTAGATTTAATTCCTGATGGTTTATGCCTGTTCTATGGAATATTTATTAATATATAATGAAAAGCACTGTCCAAAATGGACTGTGTTTGGATTGAGATTTTCTGAAACGCTAGAAAAATCCTCCAGATGGCAGAATAACTGCTTCAGTGTGCATGCAGTAGATGGGGATATAGTTTTATCCCTCACTACAAAACACTCCTGTTTTCGAATTGAGCAGATGACTTTTTGAAAGCAATTTTGATCAGAGCCTGTGGGAAATAGCACAGTTTAAGTAATATTTGCTTGTTTTGTTCAGGGTGCTGACTGAGTACCCTTGTTCTATTCTTGAATAGCTAAAAGTCAGAATCAAACTTATTTACATGTGGAGTGGCGTAAAAGATTTCATTAACAGTACAAAGAAGATGCATGTACTAGAAGTGTGTCAGATGTTTACAGGTCATGTTCGTGTTCCATCTACTACTCCCAGCACAGCAGTAGTGCTAGGAACCCTTCAAAATTTAACACAACATGAAGCAAATTCTATTTTGGCACTTACCTTATACGAATGCACTATAATTGCAAAGGAAAATTAAATTTCCCCTCCCTTTGGAAGTCTCCCATGCTTAATGTCTCTCAATGAAGTTGTGTGAAAGCATAAATTTGATATAGAATTTGTCATGTCATGCCATCATTTGCTTTGACTCTTCTTGTGTCTATCATCTCTCTCAGCTTCTTCAAGAGCCTTCTCTTGATAATGCATAATCTCTTTATGTTTTCAGGATTTCTCATTCATTAGCCAATTAATGTGGACTTAAATCTCTAAAGATTTAAGAGATTTAAAGACCTCTCTAAAAAGGTGGTCTTGCCATGAAATTATTAAATACATTTCACATTTCTTCTAATGCAATCTTGCTGCATTAGAAGAGCAGCAGAAAAAAAGAAGAGAATTCTGTAACTCTCCAAGTCCTTACACATCATCAGCATTTATGCTGCAGGTAAGTGATAGTCCATCTGCCACAGAATGAGAGTATCCAGGCCATTTTGGCATCTCCATTTAGGCTCCTTCCTTTGTGGAGAGGCAGCAGGTAAGATAGATGGAGGCATCCCCCCGCTCTTGCTTCTGAGCCCTGCGTGATGGGAAATGATTTCTAAAGCAGCATATTGATAAATAAAACATGAAATACTCCTGAAAGATGCTTGTCCAGAGCTCTCCCTTGTTTGAGTCCAGGCTCTGCTCCCAGAGACGTTTTGACACATCTGGATGCACAGCATGTTTGCTGAAGGCAAACAGACTCTGCACTGATCAGGGACAGCTGGGGCCTGCTGGCTCAGCACACCGGGGGCTGGCACCAAGATGCTGACACTGCGCCGTGACCGCAGCTCCCAGGTGATCACTCCATTGCCTGTGACATTAGAAATCAGCACAAAGTTGGCTGAGAAGTCATTTGTGCAAACTCAGGGGATGAGAAAGCAAAAGAGAAACCGCAGCTGCCTCTCTGGAGAAGAGGCTCGTTGGTAAAGCTGCTCCGTTAAAGAAGTTTGGGCCAGTTGGTTCCATCCCTCAAATGAAGTTGAGTAATTCAGGTTCAGGTTTATACACTCTGTCAGTTGCTGGGCCCAGATGTCAAGAAATCTGAAAAAATACACAATTGTATCTGAATTCGCATAGCTTTTATAAATCCATTGGGCCTTTTTCATTTTAGCTTTTATTCTTTTGATCCATTTTTATCTTTTTTTGTGATTCCAGGGAGATCAACAAAAGGAGGGAAAAGAACACATGAACTTCCATGTGTTTTTTAGCCATTGTTTATCATCTCAGTATGCAAACATCTTCAGTAGGTATTTTTCAATGGTAAAAAGAAAAATTTGGAACACTTGAGCAACTCAAGGGGTTTTTTTGGTTGGTTGGTTTTGGGTTTTTTTGTTGGTTTTTTTTTTCTGTTGCTTCACCATGGATTCCATGGTTTGGCAGGTGAAAGTTGAAATAAATATTTTTTAGGTTAATGGCCCATTACATTTAATTAGACCACTAAAGCAGTCTTAGAGGTTTTTTGTTTGGTCAGAATTGCAAGTATAGCGTTAGGCCCTGGGACCTCACGCTTGTAAATAGTTTGCAAACCAACAGTAAATAGGGTTAAAAGCATTAATTCCTGCATTAATTTCGAAAGGGTATGAATAGTTGCTCAAAATATCAACAAAAATGCTGTTAAAATCAGAAATCACATTTGGTACAAACTCTTTGCTGTTATGTATTTGGACCAAAATAGGCAAAGTGTGTACAAACTGAAGTTTGCCTTTAGCACTTTTTATGTGTAGGTTACATACCTTATCTGCTAAAGTACTGCTTTAACAATTCAAAATGAAAAGCTGTGAAGTGTGGTTCTCTTTGGAGAAAATAAGGAGTTTGCCAATGGAAGACTGTTAATGTGTGCTCTGGGCTGCAGAGAGGTGCTACAATGATAGGGGCCAGGGTGAAATCACTCTATCCACCAATTTGACTAAATATTTTAAAAGCTTTGGCTAGATAAATCTACAGCATATAATATCTCAAAACTAAAATTACAGCTAATTGAATAGTACATAGCTGAAGAAATTAAAAACTGGTGACAGTGTGCTGCTTCTCTTGTGATTTGTTGGTAGAAATGACATTGAATGGTGAAAGTGCTGCATTAATAATTAAGCATATCACTGTGTAAATGAGATGATTTAACTGTGCTTTAACCTCTAAATTTCTCAATAGTTGGAAGTTATATACTTTGAAAGAAAGGAGAAGAAGCTTTCAAAATTATTTTGAAATTTATTTGCTTAGAAAATACTGTCATAGATTCAGAGAGTTAATTGTTCTGCTTGGAATTATTCAGTATTTATTTTAAGACAAGCTTAAAATGTCACAGTCAGACATTTCAGTTATCATTATATGGATTTTAACTTAGCTTTAACTCATCACCACCAGCACAGATGACAGACTCAGAGAGGGCTGCAGGATTTTAGCAAAGGATAAAAGGCGATTTAGAAGAGGAGGGGAATGAGTTAAACTGTGTTTAGGTAACTTGGATATATTCAAGTTGGCAGTTTCTGATGGAACTCATCCTAGACTACTTACAGAAGTAGCTGAAGCAATTTCTGAAGCATTAGCAATTTTCATTGAAAACCCATGGAGGATGGGAGGAGAGGTCCCAGTGGTCTGGAGATGCACATGATGCCGTATCTCTTCTTAGACAGGAGAGAAAGAAGAGCTCAGGAATCCTAGGCAAAAGAGTTTCACTAGAATCAGCAGGATAGTAAACCAAACTGTTGAACAACCATCTTGAAAATACTAAGGGGGTAAAAACATTGAATGTTTCTTTGTGATGTACAAATACCAGAGTGAGTTCCTTGTTTTTTTCAATAGTTAAGTAGCCTGGTAGATGAGAGAAAGTCCAAGTGCTGTTATATATCTGACTTTAGTGAGGCTTTGAACAGAACTCTGTGTAGTGTTCTGGTTAGCAATCTGATGAGGTAAAAATAGAAGTCCACTGTGAAACTCTTCGAAACAACACGCTCAGCATTCAGCTATCAATGGTCTGCTGCCAGAAAGGGGAGCTGGTTCAGATGGGGTTCAGCAAGTTGTTCCATCCCTTGTGGGGACAGTTTTCATGCACAGTTTAAGGGAGCAGTGAATATACTTAAAAAACATCTGGATGATAACAACCTGAAACTGCTTCTAAATCCTTTGAGAGACAGATTGGAATTTAGAATTCAATAAAGAAATAGTCTGAGATCAATAACATATAGTTCAGTAAATGTGAAAGCAAAGAATAAATCAGATGCAAAACATTAAATGAGGAATAACTGCTTGGCAGCAATAATGTGAAGGATGAATGGGGAATTGTGAAGGGCTGCGAGCTGAGTGTGTCAACACTGTGATGCTGTTTCAAAAAAAAGCAAACATTGTTCTGCAATATATTCATAGGCTTGTCAATATCAGATGTATTAATGTGACCTCGTCTGAGGCCAGGAGTAAGGCACTTGCTTTTTGACTCTGATCTTAGGATGAAAACATTGAAAACTTAATGTACAGCAAATCCGGAATGTTTACAGTCAGTAGCCAGATGGGGTTTGCTAAACCTAGAAAAGGGAAGAAAAGAAACATCAGCTTTCAAATAGGTGAAAAGCTGCTGAAACAACGAGCACCCATTGTTCCCCGGGACCGCTGGCTGTAGGGTCGGAGATATAAAGTGCTTTGTTTGCGGCAGAAGTGACAGACGCAGGTCAGCGCAAAATCCGTCACTTTGTCTTCAATCTCCCCGTCACATTTAAGCAAAGTCATGACCTGTGGCTTGTGCTGAGGTACACGTGCATGTACTGTGTTTTGGAGGTTTCTGAAAACAAGTCTGAAAAACACCTGTGGGAGGTTTGGTTGTATTTATCTGGACACACTGGGAGAGAATGGACTGAATCATACAGAGCATTTTAATGAAATAAAGGCTGGATTTTGCTCTACAGCCTTACCTGATTCTTAACCACATCAGGGACAGTCTTGCCAGGTCATTTGTTGTCATCTAGAAAGGGATGTGAGTCCCCAGCAAAGATGGTGGTGAGCAGGGCAGCACCTCCAGAACAATTCCTGTGACTCACAGCTTGCTTCTAGTGGCTTCTTGGGAAAAAGGAACAGACCTTGGCTTGGGAGAATTGTCCTTCAGGCTGTCAATCAAGCCCTGATGGCCTGGATGGTCTCTTGACATCTCTTACAGCCTCTCATTCTGTGATTCTCTGGTTATCTAAATGTCATTTTCTGTGGTCAGGCTTACAGGCTAAAACAGCAAGTTCTATTTGGACTTCATGGTTCATTGACTAAAAAACCCGTTCTGGTCTGTTGGTTTACTGTGGGTGATAAACATGTAGCTTGTTTGTACTTGATAGGGAAAAAAGAATATTTTTTCAGCAGTCAGGTTAAAATTATTCTTCATTACTGTATATTTCGCTAAAATAGAAACTCGGAGAAGTTTAGAATACTAACAAAATTATGTTTAAGTATTGCTACAGTTGATGAGATACAAGTATGTGAAATATGAACCTGTAAGGTAATTAAATCTCTTGCCTGCACCTTTTCCATATAATTGAAAAAACCCAAATGTTGCATCTTAAGGCAAACTGTGAGTGTAGCAAATAATTTTTAATGGTTGACTTACATTAATATCTAAAATTAGTGTTTTGCTAAAAGTACTTAACAGGCTGTTCCATACAAAAAGGTGTCACTTAGGAGCTGGACTCTACAGTCTGTGTGACTGTCCAGTTTCTCTCATGCTGGTTTGGTACTAGAAGGAGCAGTTACTCAGCTGGTGTGTCCTGGTGAGGGTCTCACTGCAGCAAATCACTTCAGTGATTTTGACTGCTTGAGAATCTTTACTGTGACCTGCTCTAGGCCCGTTGCGTTCTGCAGTGAGCTTTCAGCAACAGCTAAACACGTTTTGCATCCTCAGAACCAATCTGCTTGGGTTAGCTGCAGTCCTGCACTTTCAGAATCCAGGCAGATGTGCAGATAAGATGTGTAGGGCAAGCTTGTATTTGGTTGATATTTTTTCAAGCATTCTGGACTGAAATATGTGAGTTGAACTCCCTCATGTGAATGATGTGGGTAACATGAATTCTCTGTCTAGTTACATTACAAAAATATTCTTTGTAGCAGCTCGCAGGCTGTTAAAGAGAAGTAGAAATCTTCCCTTAAAAGTGTCATTAAATCATTTTTTATCACCAACTGTTTTAATTTAACAGTAAACAAGATGATGGAATGATTGCCTTCAGACTTCCAGCCTAGAATATAAGAGAGGGAAAACAACGTTAGAGGTCACAGATGAGAAGCTGGGTGATGCTCTTAGTGAACAATTGCATTAGAGTACATGGAAAAACTGCATCTCTCTGGGATAGTGTGCTTCCCTCAGACATGGACTACATAAAGTAAAAGGGCTTTTAGTTTAGTGCAGGCAGAGCAATTAAGATTCCCCTAGGGGGAGGTATAAAATTATTTTGGAAAATAAGAAGCGGCATCAAGAAATTTCTTATACCTCAGCTATTTTTCTGAGCGTTGAGAGAATTTTCCAGTTTTCGATGTGTATTCTTTAATATTGGGTGTTTCTGGTTCTTATCTTGTTTTCTAAGGGGCCAAAAATCCTACAGAAATGGAAAAAATGTCTTACAAGATAGTATTAAAAGCCTGGATTATAGTAGCAAATAAGCTGGTTGAATATAATAATAGAAATAGCTTTATGCATGTCGGGGTGTGGGCAAGCTCTTTGCCTTTCACTGACATCAAGACTAGATTCAAAGTTGAGTTCCAGCAGTAGGAAAAATTTGTTGTTAGTGAATTGTTGAAGTGTTTATTTTGTTACTGATGGAAGAAAAAAAAGAATAAGATAAGCAAAAACACTTCCTGGAAAAAGGTGGAATATAAAAATACAGCAGTTCAGTGGACTTCCTCTCTCAAATGACTTAGTTCAAGTGCTGGTGTAGAAGATAGCTGCCTGATACGTAGTTGTTCCTGGAACGTTACCTATTTCTCAGTTTAAGTAGTAAGGCTGAAATGGTGCCCAAGGATACAGAGGCTTGGAAACTGCACTACACAAGGTCCCCGAGCTGAAATTCCTCCTCATACTCAGCCCAGTGGGAGGTTTTGAGGCCATGACTCATGTCCAGCCCCTTGGTGAGGGCAGTTCGTTGAAGCCCCTCCTGGTGCTGCTCCTGCTCGTGGCCTGGCTGCATGTGCAGTGCGTTCCTGCTCCACTGGGTCAGGAGAGCCGGGCTGGACCCTCGGTGTCTGTCAGTGCTCTGCCATGGCCACGCTTCCTGTCCTCATGTCAGTGCTCTGCCATGGCCACGCTTCCTGTCCTCATGTCAGTGCTCTGCCATGGCCACGCTTCCTGTCCTCATGTCAGTGCTCTGCCATGGCCACGCTTCCTGTCCTCATGTCAGTGCTCTGCCATGGCCACGCTTCCTGTCCTCATGTCAGTGCTCTGCCATGGCCACGCTTCCTGTCCTCATGTCAGTGCTCTGCCATGGCCACGCTTCCTGTCCTCATGTCAGTGCTCTGCCATGGCCACGCTTCCTGTCCTCATGTCAGTGCTCTGCCATGGCCACGCTTCCTGTCCTCATGTCAGTGCTCTGCCATGGCCACGCTTCCTGTCCTCATGTCAGTGCTCTGCCATGGCCACGCTTCCTGTCCTCATGTCAGTGCTCTGCCATGGCCACGCTTCCTGTCCTTGTGCCAGCGTTGCAGTTGCAGCACGGGTGGCGAGGGAAAATAGAGGTCCAAGTCTGAGCTCAGGTTAAGGGAAATGATATCCCCCTTTATTTAATTACAGGCAGGCCTTATATAATCCTTGCATTGGTCTATGGCAAGGATCATTGGTCCCTGGTCCAACCACCTCTCCAAGTGATTGGCCAGACCCCACACCACCTGTTAGACTCCTAATAAGACACACCTGCAAGGTGTTTAGAAAAGCATCTTGCTTGTTTACGTGGAAACCAAGGACTTTCACAGAATACTTTCAAAATGCCGGATTTTTCTCTGCCAGCAGCTTTTCAGCATCCACATGTCAGTGCTCTGCCATGGCCACACTTCCTGTCCGTGTGCCAGTGCTCTGCCATGGCCACGCTTCCTGTCCGTGTGTCTGGCCGTGCTTTCACCAGCTCTGGAGCCGAGCCCTGCTGATGCCCTGTGGCACTTTGAAGTACAGGCTCTGTGGTGTGTTTCTGTGCCAGAGAACAGGGCAAATCTCTGCGAACTCTTGAGCACATCCTATGCAGCTGACTCAAGTAAACCAGAACCACATTCTGGATCGCTCCAGTAGGCAGATTAGTAGTCTGTGTTACTGTGTGTGGCCACAAATGGAGCTGCCTCAGCAGCTGAGGAAGCAACTGTTTCCTGGGCTGGAGTCTCCTGATCCTCATACTTGTGTAATACCGTGCCACTGCCAGTGAATGCAGCAGTACTTCTGAACTGTAAACAAACACGAACGTCCTAGAGGAGGAAGAGTACTTATATTCGTGATTTCCCACTGTGTTTGCAGAGGCAGAAAGTGGTTGGCAGTAATAAGGCACAAACTTCAAAAGAGACTGAAAAGATATGTGCCATGAATAAAATCTGCATAGCTGCTTCTGTTGATTGCACTGAGAAATCACAGAGCAATGCAAGTAGCAGGATATTCCTGTGGTAAGGATTTACTGAAATAAATCTGCCTAATTCTATTTCATTTCACCTGGGCAGCTGTGTCTGATTACCTTGTCTATGTGGTGGTTTCTTTCATGCCTTTGTACTTGTGACTGCAGCTCAGCCTATCTTTGCCTATGTAAGCAGCAAACTTGGAATTCATCCTTTTACAAAAACTCGGTTGAGCCAGCTCCTGTTCTCTGCAGTGGTTGTGTAACTTGAGATATTGCATTATCTGCTAGACAAGACTGGCTGTGAGGGGGTTCGATGTGCTTGCATGCATCCCAGGAACTCAAAGGAAGGATCTAGTGGCCAAACTGGGAAAGAGTATGACTGACTAGAAATCAAGAAGGTTATATTCCATAGAAGAAATATGGAAGATGACAGAGCCCAATGTCTGGAATGCTAAAGTAGAAAAAAAATCAAGTAGGCACCTTTCTAGTGACCACAAACAAGTCCACAGCTGTCAGAAGCACACTGCGTACTCCCCCACTGCTTCCCCATGGTGACAGATGTCCTACTTTTGCAATTCAACACTCTGGTCATGCTAACTTATGAATTATACAAGGAAAAAACACAAGAATCAGTTCACCCATCACTGAAAAGAAGGTACCTCTAGGCTGCAACATTGTCACTGTTTAATGGTGCGGGACCACTGTATAGAGCATTTATGACTGCAGGAAAATATTAAGCGTAGGATAGTGATTCATTTTTTAAAAATGACCTGCTAGTGCTCTAACAATGCATACATGGAAACCCAGACATGTATGCATTGCTTTTTCATGGCCATGCATTTCCAAGATACTTTTTCCTTTATCTGGTTGAAAGCAGAGCCTTACTGCCCTATCCAATGTTGACCTGAGGGAAAAACTGACTAACTGGATCATAACCATGAGCCTTTCTAGTAACACCTGCACCTTCTCCCTGCTGACCTTTTATATAAATAGATAGTGAAGATAATCCTGGGTAGTTTAAAGGAAACTTTTTTCCAACAACTCTGATAGCAAAAATATATTTGCTTTGATTTATGAAAATTTAAAATGTTTTGGGCATAGGGGATCAAACTTTGTGCATACTTAGTAGAGCTTTTTTGCATTATTTATGCCTACAACTGCAAACAATAGCAGCAGTATTTATACTTGGGAAATAAATTGTGCAGTTCAACATAGCCTAAGCTGGTTGTCTGTAGAATAAACTTTCCCCACTCTGAAAGATGTAAAAATACCACAACAAAAGATGTTCTGAGAAAATATTTGGGTGTAGAAAAGTACATAGGAGTGGCAGACCAATCCTGGAAAATAGTGCAGTACTATTTTCTAGTGATACACAAAAAAAATTGGCAAACTTTCAGGTATCGGGGCTTGAACTTGGGTGGGAATGATATTTTAATGTAACTGCCCTTTCCACTAACATGAGGAGTAGCAAATGCTCAAAAGTTATGAAAGGAAGGGATGGATCTAACCTTCCCAGTCCACTGAACACAGAGAAAAGCATTAGATCTCCTTTTCTTTTTTTCGTTTGGGATAAAAAATATCAGTTCGTATGTTTGGAAGTAATTAATCCATCCGTTATTTTTGTGAGTCATGCACAAACATTTTTATTAATTTAAGTATCCCAGTACAGACAAAGCAGAAAATTTAGATGGGCTCCTCTCCTGTTCTTCTTCTTTCCTCTCCCTCTCCTTCTCTTCATGGCATAATCCCACATTTACATCGCCACATCCCACACAGTTCCACAGATATATGTGGTGTTTTGGACAATAAAAATCTGGTGGCTGTGGTGGCTTTGCCACAGGGCAAACATTTCCAGAAATGCTCAGTTGTTTAGCTTGCTTTTCATTTTCTGTTTAAGTACTATGAAGTTACTGATCTACCCTTTCCTCCGTGTTCTCCTGAGGTTAAATGCCATACATGGTTTCCTGCAATCCTAGTAGTAATTTCTTTGCACAGGGCCTGGTGGGAGAAGAAACAGTTTGCAGATGACATTTACAGAATGAGGTGATGGCATATGTTTAGGGCTAAATGGAGTTGTCAGACACTAATTGATTCACATGTCAGCCTCTTGCTCCTCATGTAAGGTGCATAGGGAGCATTGTAGCTTGCAACTTGTCTAGGGCAAGGGTTGTTTCTAGTGTTTGGATATTCTTGTTAATAGTCTCCCTGCATTCTGTGGACTGCAATAGACTAAGAGACCAGAAAATACTTGTTTTTAGAGGTTTCAGCTTTCATATGCATTTGGAGATCATAGAATTATATAATGGTTTGGGTTGGAAGGGGTCTTAAGATCATTCTAGTTCCAACCCCCCTGCCATGAGCAGGGACACCTTTCACTAGACCAGGTTGTTCAAAGTACCAGCCAGCCTGGCCTTGACCACCTCAGGTGTGGGGCATCCACAGCTTTTCTGGGCAAACTGTGCTGTGCCCAGCCACCCTCTCAGTAAAGAATTTCTTCTCAATATCTAATCTAACCTTACTTTCTTCCAGTTTGAAGCCATTCCCCCTTGTCCTGTCACTCCATGCTCTTGTAAAAAGTCTTTCTTGTTGGCTCCCTGCAGGTACTGGAGGGTTGCAATTAGGTCACCCTGAAGCCTTCTCTTTTCCAGTCTGCACAATCCTGATTCTCCCTGCTTTTTCTCATGGGAGAGGTGCTGCATCCCTCTAGTCATCTTGGAGGCCTCTTCTGGACTCTCACCCTCCTGGTCGTTGTCCTTCCTGTGCTGGAGGCCCCAGGGCTGGATGCAGCACTGCAGGTGGGGTCTCACCAGAGCAAAGGGGCAGAATCCCCTCCCTCCCCTGCTGCCCCCAGTGCTTTGGATGCAGCCCAGGACACGTTTGGCTTTTGGGACTGCAGGAGCACATGGCTGGGTCATGTCCAGCCCCCCACCCACCAGGACCCACCTTCTCATCCTGGCTGCCCTTGATCCGCACATCTCCAGCCTGTGCTGATACTGGGGGTTGCCTGGACACGGGTGCAGCACCAGTGCTCAGTGTTGTTAAACCACATGAGATTCCCATGGTCCCACTTCTTCAGCTTGCCTGGGACCCTCTGGATGGCCCCGCCCCTCATGTTTGTCAACTGCACCCTTCAGCTTGGTGTCATCTGCAAACTTGCTGAGGGTGCACTCAATCCCTTTGTCTGTGTCATTCATGAGGATATTGAATGAAACTGGTCCAAATACAGACCCTTGAGGGACCCCATTTGTCACTGATCCCCGTTGGGACTCTGAGCCATTGACCACTAAGATGAATAGTGGTGGAAATCTTGTTTGTTGCTTCTGTCAAAGTAAACGCATCTGTATAATGCAGTGGAATATATAACTGTAAGTGCTGTCATTGCAAACTGTCTTTTGGTATTTCTCATAGAGGTTTGATTAGGACAGCCAGAGTTGAGATTCCTTTCTGGATAGATGCTGTGCTTGAATTACTTTAGAGGAGAAAAATACCCCTGTCTTGAAATGTTCTAGAAGTATGAACAGGAAATGCATACTTTTCACTCTAATTCCTTCAATGAGCTTAATGAAAAAAAACCCTGCCATTGCTGTAAGGTTAATGGTGCAGGCAATTTTTGCTGGAGTTGGGCTGTCTTTGGCAATTCCCTTTTGTTCTCTTTCTCCCAGGCCTTGTGGTGTTTCCCATAGCAGAGTGGGCTCAGACTGTTGAGAAATGCGGAGCTGTGTGGATGCACATGTGCATGTGAAAGCAGGAATGTTTACTTTCCAAGTAATTGAAATGCATGACAGAATAAACATGCATTTTCTTAGTATATAGTTGCATCTGCCATAGCAAGTCAATCCTTAGTACCTAAATGACAAACATGTTTTAGG
Source organism: Oreocharis arfaki (assembly GCA_013398015.1). Taxonomy (NCBI): domain Eukaryota; kingdom Metazoa; phylum Chordata; class Aves; order Passeriformes; family Paramythiidae; genus Oreocharis; species Oreocharis arfaki. The sequence goes on along the minus strand of VZRR01000193.1, from coordinate 361,226 downwards.
AAAACAAAAAGCATAACTATCCTAACATCTCGAGCCCGTCTTTGTTCAAAAACTTACTGATGCTCCCTCAAAGCTTCCTCCAGCATGCTCCCAACTTCTTTGATTACTGCTGCAGTACCACACAGTAACTGGGAAGTGACCAAGAAGCTGTTCAAACCACCTTCAGACAGGCTTTGAATCCAGCTCCTTGTATATATTACAGCCAGCAAATTAAAAAATTTTAAAAAAAGAAAAAGATTCCAGTTTATTACCAATTTCGTGTTTACAAAATGCTTTCTTAGTGCTTTGGCATGTATGGCACGAAGAAAGACGAGCCATTGCACTTTTTCTTTCCTGAGCATTTCTTTATGCAGATTTCTCCTGCTATAGGATTACAAGCTGGCAGAATAAGGCCTGGCAGGAATTGATAAAGAATTGCAACATGAATCCCTGCAGGGCACATTGGGGCAAGTTTGTTATAGGAACAGTCTTCCTCTGTTTACATGAACAAAAGCTGGGTTTGACAGTTTCACTGATCAGCAGCTTTGGGAGTGTGTGAACTCACTGTTGTTCTGTGCGGCTTTTTCTACAGTTTTCTCTACAGCAGCAACAATCTCTCTTTTCAAACTGGCCTCTTTCAGAGTGTTGTCAGCCTGGGTTGGGCCAGGTAATCTTTGAGGTCCCCTTCCAACCTGATATTCTGTGACTCTCACTGCTCTACAGTACTTTGCAATGCAGAGCTTAGAGAGAGGGTATCACTGGTCACAACTGGACTTAGTTTGCCTTGTACATTGATTTCTAAATGAGAGCAAGTGAAGAATGTGAATATTGGGGGGAAAGCATGTGGTGATTGTAGCTTAGTTTTTCTCTAAGATTTACTTCCATAATTGTTGGCTAACAATCCATTTAAAAAGAAGTTGTGCTCTGACTGAAAGCAGGTTACATCCATGTTAGAGCTGTTACAGATACAATTCCATTCAGAACTTGTGTTGGGGCTAAATTGCAGCCACACTGTTACCATTATCCTAGAGTAGGGGAAACGATCTGTTTCAATCTTAATAGCTTCTCAAAACTCAGTCAGACTGATGAATCTGAACATGCTATTTCATGTTGAAAGAATGCATTTTGTTTTCCAAGAGATTTTAGTCCAGGTTTCAGCAGAGACACAGTGTAGCACCTCTATTTAAAAATGGTGTTGCACTTGCTGTGATCATGGTATTCATGGGAGTCACATGCAAACGAGAAGAGTCATTCATTCACTTTTAGATGGTGCTTTCCTTCTGCTGAGCCCACCAGAAAAGTCTTGTTCTGTAGCAGTGCTCCCTGGCTTCAAAAACATCCGTCAGATTCTTTAAACATACAGGTACCTTTTCATTGCATTTTTCCTGTTAGTGATTTCGTGGTACCGCTGGACCTAAAGAAATATAATAGCAGGTGTAGGTGATTTTTCTTCCCTTTTCCTTTTTCCCTTCTCCTCTTCTGTTCCTTTTTGTTTCTTGCTTCTCGGTATAGGGTGTGACTGTGCAGAAAATTATCGTCTCAGAGGAGAAACAGAATTCCATCGCAACAAAAAATTGTAAGGCTGCTGTAGCTATGCCTGATTGTTATGCTAAAAATAATAATTTTCCTAACCATATGCTGGGAAAATTTGCATCAAAATTAATAAAAGTGCCACAGCATTTTCCACGGTAATATGGTTAAACTTTAAGTCCAAATTAAAAAGGACTTTATCATTCAGCTTCTTGTTATTTGCTTTTCCTGCTACACCCACTTCCGACACTTGGAATTATGATTAAACAAAGAAGTAGCAGAATCAGTTGCAGCCAGAGATTCTTGTGTGCCCCTTCTTTTGCCTTGACTTCCTTTAATTTGTTGCTGACGCTCTCTGTAAGAACAATTGTTATGGAAGTGGCTTCACTAAGAGGAAGAGTGACTTCACTTCAGAAGAGGTTACCACTTCTTCGAAAAATTTCTGCTGTTTCTAAAACTCTCAGTTTCGAGAGCAATATATATGAAGTAAGTCCAGTTTCTGTTTTGCAAGTGCTGCAGTTCTGAATAGCTTGGCTGTGCTAAGAAAAAGGTGCAGTGAGGCAATTGCCAGTTCAGTTCACAACATTCAGCTCAAAAGCTTCACCTCCCAAAGATGAGTGGCCAGTGGGTCCAAGTCAATGTTTACACTCATCTGCAACACACAGAGCATCTTTCTTAATAATGCTATAAATTCAGCTTTACAATAAGTCTTTGTGGAAGAAGAGTTTTACTCCTTCCCTAGTACCTGTTGTAAAGCGAGTTTGACCAGGCAGTACAGTCATAAGTGACACTGTAATTTCCAGTGACTTCCACAAGGCTGTGAAGTACGTGTTGGATGGATTTCCATTCATCTACTCCAGTCTCAGTTCCCTCCCCGTGCTGCAGAGCTGCAGAGAGGCTGAGTACTGGTCATTCAGCCACTGTTTTCCTGCCTCTGGACCTGCAGGCACAATCCAACCCAAGGTGTTTTTCAGGCTCAGAAGCAATTTCTTACAAAGGACAGGAGATTGCAAACATCAGGAGAGTTCTCAAAATACAGAAATACACTTTGTAAAATGGTAGATGGTGCAAACAGCAGGCATTGCTATAAAAGAGCAGTTACTAGGCGAAGTTTTCTTTAACAAATAAGGTTGTTATGTCGGTTCACTTTATTGTGTGAAAAATAGCTTTGGTCTTTGTTGGAAAGCCATTTAAATATAGTATTATAGCATTGTCACTGATTTAACTTCTGAAGACTAAATGACCAGAAGGCTGAAAACAAGAACCTAACTCCTGGTGGTTGTGAGACTGGCATGCATTTGGTGCATTATCAGGTGAGCAAGCACTTGGATATGGAATTAGTCTTTTTGTGTACAGAAACAGATGTATTTGCAAATGCTGGTTTAGGAAGCTGTTTTAAAAATGAGATTGAAAGGCAAAGAGGAAATCATACCCCTTTATGAACGGTCTGCTTTGACAGTTTCATATCTCTAAAGCCTTTCTTCTTTTCTGCTGAGCTAATTGGGATTTCATATAACCTAGTGTCATCATTTAACTTATAGGATATTCATTCCCTTTAGAGAATTATGCTATTGAAGCATGTTCTAATCGGCTGGTATTAGTCCTATTGTGTTGAGTATTAGCAGTAGAATGTGTGTGGGGTTTGGGGCGTGTGAAAAGGAGTCAGACTTTAAATGCCAAACCAGACCAAGAGCTATTCTTTTGGTACACACAACCAGGGATTTATCAACACTGCTGTTTTTTCAGATTGTGCATATGACTCTTTTATACTTAACTATAAATAGAAAAAACGCACAAGCACTGGTATAACCTTAGTATGTTTTCAATACCTATTAAAATGATCCGGCATTTGCTTAGGGACTTCAAATTCCTGATTATATGTGCAAAGAAAATGGATGGTTTCATAAGTCACACAAATTATAGAATTCTGTTCAAAATCAGATTTTAAGGTATTTATTCAATTATAAACCATGTAAGTTCTGACAAGTCTATGAACAATACTGTGGGGACATAGTTTTTAAGAAGTTCTAACAGTATTCTTTAATTTATGACTTTTAAAATTGATAATATATGCCTCATTTAGCATTGCTTAGATGCAGATAAAAGTGTTTATATGTGCAGGTCACTGTGGACCTGGTTAAAGCTGCATTAGATAGATCTTTATATTACTTTCAAAACCTATCCATTTGGGCTGAAATATTGTATTCATTTTGTTGCCTAAAATTTATATTTTGGAAAGGCTAAGCAAGACTTTGAGTATTTGTTGCCTTATTTGGTGTGAGAGGATTATGTATTCCCTTATTTGAACAATACTTAAATCATAAACTGAAATATCACCTGTAAAGAATTTCCAAATGAGAGTCATAACAAATTGGTTTTGACCTGCCTGCTCTGTGAGCATGTGGAATCTGACTTCCGAGTGTTTGCAGCAGAGTTGTTTTCTTTATTTTGCTGAGCTCATTATTGTGCACCTAGGAAAGGATGTCCTTTATACACACGTACCCTAATTAACTTTGCAGTGAGCTGGCTGGCCAGCCAAGGTCAAGGTTAAGATGGGGAGCTTTTACAACTGTGCAGGATCATTCATCCAGACTTTAGAGCAAGCAGAATAGAGGATCCTTTCCTGCAGCTTGGCTGTAATTGTAACACATGCTGTTTAATTAATTTCTTTACAGTATTTATACAGTAAACTATTGCAATGAAATCCCCAGTAATACAGCAGAATTGAAGGAAAGACTGTGCTTTAATTCTAAATATCTGCAAGAAGCAGTAGGATTTTGATGATGCTATTATTTAGACAGGTGCCTAAGTTAGTTTACTGTGCAGGACTCCACAGATACAGAATGATACCGTGGTTTCTCCTCGGGATCCTCCAGCTTAAGGAAAAGACGAGAGGCAGTGATGGTACAGAAGGGGCAGCACAGGGAAACGAGGAGACAGCGTTGGGCAGTCTGAGAGGAATGCTCTCAACACACCTTCTGTCTAATGCCTACCAAGTTTTTGTAGAGAAAGAAGTTGAGAAGGGTTTTATTACAGGGAGCTCTTTTCAAGAATGAAGGAAGCACAGAAATGCTGATGTGAAAACATAATGAACCTTAATAGAGGCTTGCATTTTAGCCAAATCAGGGGTGAGAGCTGCTGTTTCAGTGTTTTAAGAGATCTGATGGATAGATAGAGGAAGCTTTCATGTTAGTGAAAAACGTGGAAATAAAGGCTATTTTTACTATTCCTTTACTGAGAGCAAATTGCATATTTTTTATGCAGTGCTATGACACTGTAGTTGTCAGTCATCTATACTTGCTACACATACATGTTTAAATGCATAGGAAAAATAAAAATGGTATTTTGTATTTTTTGAAAAGTGCTTTATAATACTTTTAATTGAACAGAAAAAACCCTGAATAAAAACAACAGCAGCAACAGCAACCAAATGGTATTGGTTCAGGGTTCAGTTAAACCTAAAATTCATAAAGTACTCTCGCTTTACAAAGACTACTTTGAGTAGCTTATAATAGCAGAGCTACTCAGATCATAGCATAGATGAAACAGGTTATTCCACTGGGAGTCTTAAATTTAGACTAGTCATCTCTGGTTTGGCTTTTGAAATATGATGAGAGAATCAATGATTGCTGCTGTTAAGAGTCTGAGGAAGCCTTTGGCTTACTGACAGTCTAGATATTAACAGTTTTGAAGTCTCTTCATACCAAGGGACTATTAAGATGAAGCAGTAGCTTTAAATTAAATACCATAATTCCCTCAATTTATCCTGGAGGAGAGAAGTAATTAGGCTTGTTTATCTGAGAGAAATGAAAGATCAAATTAGAGGGAATGCCCCTAAACTGACCCTGTGATTAAGCTGAGTTTACCAGAGACTTCATCTTTTTCAACATTTTAGCTCCCATTCTTTTAACATGTTAAACACCTCTCGGTATTTAAACTGAAAAATGCCAAACCGTGAACTGAAGTTGTGTATTTTTCCGTTAGCAAAGTCAATGATCCAATGCTTCAAAAATCGTACATCCTCTTTTGCTTCTCTAAAGTTAGATACGATATTGTAGGAAAGATTTTGAACTGGGCTATACAGAATAAAGGCAGCAGCCTTTTTTTGCTGGTTGAGTGATAGTCCTCCTCTTCAGTTTCACCACATTCTTATTCTTTTCCTGCTTACTCCAGGTGAAAATAACACTTTGCTTTGATGACCAGCTCCATGAAGCTGCAAAACCCAAGGATTTTTAAGACTGTAATGAATTAATTCCCAAATAGTAGGTTGTTAGTATAGTTGTCTTTTTAGCACATTACTGCCTTTTACCTTGCCACCAGTGGCATTGAATTGAAGGATTTTGAATGCATCATGTGTCAGCCTTGCTAGCCCCTTAGGATCTCCATCAGTTCATAGCTGCATGATTTAGGGGCAACTCTGCTGCAGTTAGGGCTAATGATCACCGATGAGAAGGAAAGAAGAAGAAATTATAAGGCATTAAAAGTCATTAATACTGACAAAAAAACCCAGTGAAATTATTTTTTTAGAAGGGAGGATTTCTGATTTCTCTACTGGCTATTTTTATACCCGTTGTTAAGTTTACTAAGTAACTAATTTCATTGATCTATAGGAATTAAATTCACAAAGCCATTTAAAGAAACTGCTATGATAGCTTTTCCACATTTCCCTGATGAATACTTCACACTTTCATTAGATTTCTTATGCTTCTATTTCTAGTTAGGGCATGCAACTCCTTCCATATTTAAAGACTATTCAGTAGCATAGCTTCGAGCCAAGCAGTGGCCCTGTTTGAGACAAAATAGCTTTGTTGGAAGCTAACTCTGTCTTTGCTATACAGTATCAGGGCTCTAGAGGAAGATCATTTTCATGTGAGGAAGTAGAACCTTGATGAAGGCATTAAGAGTAAATAACCCATTTAAAATTTTTATTTATTTACTTATTGTAATTTTCTGTGCCACTTGCCCAAATGGTTTGATCTCTATTTTTTTTTTCTTTCCTATTTAGATGATAGCTGTTGGAGGCAAGCTTGATTGTCACTGTGTTGTTAGATGTTTTAGTAGTGTGTATTTAGTAGTAAATGCAAATAGCTTTATTGGTTCAAGTGTCACATGAGAGGTAGGTGTGTTTGAGTAGCTGCAGTGGTGGTGCTCCTCTTCGATGGCAGAGTAAGATGATAATTGTAAAATGTGTTGTGTTTTACATGCTATGTGCAGGAATTTACACGTGTGTGCATGGGGACAAAATGGACTTGCTTTTTCATTTTTATAAGGAAAAGCACAGGGGAGGAGGCGCTGGATATCGGTCTGTAGAAGAGAAAATATTGTTTCGGTACATGGTAGTGTGGTAAGTCCAGCTTCTTCAGGTTCCTCTGCAGGAACTGTAGCTTAGCTCTTAGCTGTTTTTCAAGCAGCCCCTGAAAAATGGCACTCTTATTTTCTCTCCAACCAAAGGGGTTTTCTGCTTATCTTTTTATTAATGCTTTCCAGCTGGCAAAATACGACAGATTGTAGGAACCTCCGAGTCTTTTGGATATTTACAAAATATTTGTACTGGGGCTTCTGCTGTTCTGTCGGCAATTCATGTTAGATGGCCTTGGTATAGAATTAATGCCTAATTAATGCCTAGCTGTTCTGGTTAAGTTAAGCACACTTCAGTTAAAGTATGAATCCATGTTCTGGTGTTATTATACAGTCACATCTCACCCATCACAGTTTTCTTACGTTACTGATGAGTTAATGAGTCGCAAAGACTTAAGCAGGTTTCTTTGTAGCATCACAAAAGAATTTAAGGATTTGTAACTTTATACTTTGTAACTTTGTAAATTTTTGTATTCTTTCATATTGGACTGTGGAGCTGCTGGAAGTCAAGAGTGTGAAGGTGTTCAATATCAACACTGTACATGGGCCTGTGTAGCATTGCTCTGAAGCCTCCTCAGATAACACCTGCAGTGACTCCTCAGGCTTTTTTGCAAGTAGATCCAGGCGTATGGAGCTATTTTTGTATCTGCATGGGAAGTGCTAATAATCAGTGAGGATTCAGTCCAACCCCATGGAATTAAGAAAGTGCTTGATTACTAAAGGGAGAGTTCCAACTTATATAAACTTATTTTATGCAGTGTGACTGCAAGTCTCACACGTTTCTCTTCTGTTAAATCATGACACTTGGAATTAAACAAGTCCTAGAGGAAGGGAACATTTTCAGCATATAAGGAGCTGAAGTGTGTTTCAGACTCTTCCATTTAATGGGCTTTTCAGTTTCTTTAGAGGGGTTTGTGATTGACTTTATTAAGTATATTTTCACAAACACTGTAATTTCATGTTACTGTTTTTCATGTTCTTGTAAAATACAAACTGTTGTATCAATGTAGAATTATTACTAAGGGCAATGAAATCAACATTATATGATAATTAATATCTAGTGCAGAAATGCCGTTTTGTTGTCAGTAGAACATAAAAGGGAAAATAATGTGGAACTGAAGAGAGCTGAAGTACTCTGGTCCCTCTCCGAAGATAGATTTTCACAGGCAGCACTGTAGGTAGTTTTTGAAGCTTATATAATCCCACATGAAACTGTCACTCACCAGCAGTCTCTGGAGAGCTTCTCCCAGGCCAGCCTTTGAAACCATATTAGCAGCCTGCACCTTTCACGGACGTTTCTGAGGTTCCTAGTAAAAAGTAATGCTGACTTCCTTCAGTACTGGTATTAAAAATTTATTTTGCCTAGAGATACCAAGTGGAAATTGAAGATGCTCAAAAACAGGTATGGCTTGACATCAGACAGATAAGTTACTTTTTTAAGGTAAAAGTAACTTAGTGTCTGTACAGGAAGATATTGTAACAGGCTATTTTGAACTTCTAGAGTCTTGGATCAAGATCCTCCAAATGTTTGTCACATTTAGTAATCAACACCAAAAGTCACAGATTTGCCTTTAGCGTAATTACGTGCAAAAGATGACTGTCCTTAGAATGAGATGTTTGCTATGCACAGACAGCCTTGGAAAGAGCAGGCTTTGGGGGAGAGAAGATGAAATTAGCAGTTAAGAAGTACTGAGAAAGTGTTTCATGTATGTTTGATATCAGCAGACCACCATTCCCCTTGACAGGTAGGAGAGTAAACAGAGATAAACAGGCTCTTGGACAGGCTGTGTCTTAAGAGCTGTTTGCAAACAAATTCTCTTTGTCTGAAAGCTTTCTAATTTGTTGCAGAAAGTGACTGGGTAGGAGAATTAATTGTTTCTTAAACAGTCATTTATTTTGATGATGTTTTGTGTTTATTTTTTTAGCAGGAAAAGCAGCTAAAGTACTGCCCTAGAAAGCAGAGAGCTTAATTTATATATTTGTAAGCCTTTTATGCATTCTGTCTTGAGGCTGCATAGTCACTAAGACAGAGTTTTATTATGACCACAGAACAGTTCTTATTCACAGACAGAATAGAGAGCGTGAGGAACAGGGAAATCAAGAGAAAATGAAAGCAGAAACTAGAAACTGGAAGCTTACTTGTGCATCAGTAGTGAAGGGGAGGCATACACAGTGCTGGAACCTGTACTGTATCCTGTGGCTGCTGCTTTCCATGTTAGCTAAGCCACAGTGTGGTGGCGTGGAGCCAAATATGTCATTTTTTCATCACCTCAGTGTTCCTCAATCAGTAGGGAATCCCCAGTTTGCTTACTCTGAAAGTTCTCACCTTCCTTTCCAATTAATGCCACAGGGGTGGAGTTGGAGCTGAACAGGTTATGGTGTTCTTTAACACTGTATATCCTCAGGCCTTTCAGTGTATACATACGTGTTAACTGATTTACTGTTCCTGAGAATTTTACGCAGACTGAATGTTTCATTTTGCGGCAATAATTACATAATGGTATAAAAATCCATCATTTAAACTCCTAAGCTGTCAACTCTCTGTGACTTTCATAAAAATTCAGAAGTTAGTTTGTTGTGTGGTGTACAAAGGCAGTTTTGTTTTAGACACAGTATGTCCTCTTAGCTGGAGAGAATGGTCTGCCAAGAAATGAAATAAAGAGGAAGATGCATGTGGTGCTGAGGAGGTGAGTAGGAGTCCTATAAAACTTCTAACTTAGTTATACTTATGATTTTTTAACACAATCAAAAATAACTCTTCACTTTCTGGGTGAGACAAGAACAGAGTGTGTGTTTCATTACTGCAAACTCAGATTCTGCGGCAAGCTAAGGTTTATGCACATCAGAACATACAAAGATGTCTGTCTTGGTGTTCCTTAAAGCCAGCCAAAAAAGTGTTTTGCATGGAAGTCAGGGTGTGGCATTTGGGCAGAAGTTCAAGGGTCAGATCCATCCCACATCCATGTGCAGAAACGCCTTGGTCTTGTCAAGTCCGCCCAGATCCACGCAGCACCACACTGTGACACTGCTCTGAGCAGCTGTGTCTCTGTTGGAGACAAGATGCACAAGGCCAGTCGCTAATTAGAACTCAAATCCTTCTGGCAGTGACTTGCATGATCCCTGTGAGTTTGAGTCCACAATTTAATGACAGTTTAGCTAAATGTTTGCATACAGTTCAAAACTCAGCTTATTCTGCAGCATAAAAACATAGCTTTGCTTTGGAAACTGTATGTCATTTAGTTAGAGAGCATGGTCTGCCAGTAATTGGCATGGCAAACCAGGGGAAACTTCTTCGCCTCAGTCTGTCCTGCTGAGGCCACTCCTCAGGAATCACAGACCCTGGTGGCAAGAGAGAAAATATGGAGAAATGAAGACTTAACCTTGGTGGAGGAAGATTGAGTTAGAGATCGTTTAGGCAAACCTGACACCCACAAGTCCATGGGCTCTGATGGGATGCACTAATGAGTGCTGAGGGAGCTGGCAAATGTTGTTGCTGTGTCGTTCTACATCATCTTTGTCATGGAGAACAGGAGAGCCTGAGGACTGGAGGGAAGTAAATGTCATTCGATAAGGGCAGGAAGGAGGACCCAGAAAACTACAGGCCAGTCAGCCTCACCTCTATCCCTGGAAAGGTGATAACAACCCATCCTGGATGTCATTTCTAAGCATATGGAGGTAGAAGGGGTTATCAGGCATGTTCCATATACATTCACCAAGGGGAAATCATGTTAGCCTAATCTGATAGCTTTCTACGATGGCATGACTGGGTGGGTAGATGAGGAGAGAGAAGTGGATGTTGTCTACCTTGACTTCAGGAAGGCATTTGAAACTCTCTCCTCGTAGCTCAGGAAGTGTGGGTTAGATGAGTGGGCAGTGAGGGGGACTGGGGAGTGGCTCAGAGGTTGTGGTCAGCAGGATGGTGTCTGGTTGGAGGCCTGTAGCCAGCAGTGTCCCCAGGAGTCAATGCCAGTAGAATCCTGGGGTGCATCAGGAAGAGCGGTGCCAGCAGGTCAGGGAGGTGATCCTGCCCCTCTCCTCAGCCCTGGTGAGGCTCCTCTGGGGTGCTGTGTCCAGTTCTGGGCTCCTCAGGGCAGAGAGGCAATGGAGCACTTGGAGCGGGTCTGGTGAAGGGCACAAAGGTGATGAAGAGACTGGAGCATCTCTCTAATGGGGAAAGGCTGAGAGAGCTGGGCCTGCTCATCCCTGAGAAGAGACAACTGAGAGGGAACATCGTCCATGCACGCAAATGTCTGAAGGGAAGGTGCCACAAGATAGGGCAGACTCCTTTCAGTGGTACCCAGCAGGAGGACAAGGGGCAATGGGCACAAACTGTAACACAGGGTCCATCTGAATGTGGGGAAAAAATCCTTTAATTTGAGGATGGCTGAGCACTGGAACAGGCTGCCCAGAGAGGTTGTGGAGTTGCCTTCTCTGGAGATATTTAAAACCTACCTAGAATTGATCCTGTGCAACCTGCTCTGGTTGAACATGCTTTAGCAGGGAGGTTGGACTGGATGATCTCCAGAGGTCTGTTCCAACCCCAGCCATACTGTAATTGATTCTCTGATTCTCTGCTAAAGTTTGCTAGAGGAAACTGCAAAGTGATGATACAACATTGCCTTCTGTCAAAACCTGTTTAGTATGCTGTGTCACTGTCAAGTCACAGTAAAGGTTTTGAGCTAATTTAGAAACAGCTTTCTTCTAAACCTACATAGCAGACTGGAACCAGAAGGAAGTGAACGTTTTCAAGGGGAATTTCCATGCATGTGTCTATAGATAAGATTTTCAAATGATCACTTTAGTAGATAAATTTTTAGAACTGTGTTAGAATAAAAGTTGCACTGATGGGAACTTTTTGATGACAATAAAAGTTAAAATCTGATTAGTGGATGGATTCTTTAATTTGCCTGAATGTAATTTACTTCACTGCTGTAGACGTCTTGGATTAAGGCCAAGCTGCAAATGGAATTGGTGTTGGTAAGTCTCATTACCATCAGTACCATCATCTCCACTTGGAGACTGATAGTTACAGCACTAATATAAACAGTAAAACTGATCACACCACAACTTTGGATTCTGTCCTGCTCTTCCTGAATTCTAGGGCAACACTCCTATTGGCATCAGTAGCAGCAGGAACAGGTCCAACTGAATTATTTGACAAGAGGCTTCTTTCTTAACTCTGTACTGGCTGAGCTATGTAAGCAAATTGTTAAAAACTCTGATATATAATCCAGAACTCTTCACAGTCGAGCAGTGCTGATTTATGCACTGTCTGCTGATGGTAGCAATTTATTAGCAAGAGGGTATTTGCTCCTTCCTTCTGCATGTTTCATGCAAGAGTTTGTCCTCAATTTTCTGTTTTCCTAATAGTCTTTGAAATTTGCGACCTTAAGGCCACACCTGATGTTGAATTACTCTGCTGTTTGTTCAAATAACAGAGATGTTAAAGTCTTTTTTTTTTTTTACAGGCTATTTATAGTTTTTCAAAAGAGAATGTAGAAGGGGTATTTTTAAACTGCAGCAACTATGTGTTGTCGTTAGCAGAGTTTCAGGCAAAAATACCGTGTTTTAGCCCTTTCGTGTCAAGACTATGAGTGCAAGATGTTTTATGTATCTTTGGAGCCTGTAATAACACAAACTGTCTGTAAATGATGCCTCCTAGGTTTCTAGTATATATTTGAATATATTTCATACCACTGTTTCTTATTTGCAGTAAAATTTGCAAAGTATGGGAGGCAAGTGAGCCAGATGATATGAAACACTGTGTTTATAGTGGCTGTGTGCTGCACCTTCTGGCTGGGGGGAGGTATTTGAGGGCGTGGGTCACAAGTGCACAGCTCCTGCTCCCTGGCCCAGCCACGGACCTGCTCCCAGACTGAGGCAGAAATGGTTTCTGCTTTAGCTGGAACAGATTGCATTCAGGGACCTATTCTGGCCATACAAGCAAACCTACTGTGGGCTTTCCAAAGTATGTGTGCTCCCGTTGGAAGCTGGATTTTACTTTTAAACTTCAAGGTAGTAATGTTAGACTTTTGCTGAGGAACTGTGGTTTTTTTGTCATTTGATGCCATGCAAAAGTGATTGCACATTATCTGTATGCAGATAAAGTAATTTTTCACTGATACCAGTAAAAAGAGGAATTCTCCTTCTACATCTCTTTTGTTTTTTTCCTTAGCACTGGATTGTATCCTTTGCAGCAGTAATGAGTGAAACCTGTGGTAGACTTCCTGGATAGGAGAGTTCTGCTGGTTTTCAGTTTTGTTTGCATTCCTGTATGTATGTGTAGGTTTGCACTTCAGTTTGTTGCAGTTTTGGAAAACAGATGAAAAAGACCATGGTTTTTTATTGACCCTAGTAGAGTGAATAAAACCAAAATATTCTCCAAAGTTTGACAGCTGGAAAAAAGCTTCTCCTTAAGCAGCAGAAATACTGATCTGGCATTTTCTGTGAGTTAGTGCCTGAATGCCCTACACCTCTTATTGCCTTATCTTTCCCATAATGATGGCCTCTAAATTGTTCATAATTCACAGCGCCTTGTCCTCCATATTCATTAGGGTTTCAATCTACTGTTAGTTAGGTAGAGATAGCAGGCAGACAAGATGATAAAACAAGTTTGTTTTCCTAGGAAACCTAGAAAAATGATGAACCTGCACTTCCTTGTTTTGTAGAAGAAGACTGCTAATATAATCAGCATTGCCCATTTGGCACTAGCTATTGTTTAAATATCATCAACAAAGCATATTGTAAATGAGCTTGTAAAAGGAAACAATGTAGTCGTGTTGTCATCATTTCACTGGAGGCTGTTAGTAATCAGGAGCTACATACATTTGTCAGATCTTGCTTTTACTTCATCTGGAAAGATCAGTTTGGCGTGATAATCAATTAACATTGTGTATTTCCAGTGTCTTTCCAGGTTGCAGTTCTGTTGTCTTTGTCATTAAAACACGTGGATGACTTTTAAATGTAAGTTATAAAGATCTGTGTGCAGATTTTCCTCAGTAAACTGTGACTTGACAGAGGCGAAAAAGTGTACTTTTAGATGAAATAAAAAATGGCTAACTGTACTTTGATGGCAGAAGAAACAGCCCTTCAGTACTGTTTGCCTTTTAAAATTTCCATTACTCTTCTTCCAACAACCAACAACTTTCCAACTAAGCATAAAATAATTTTGATATTGAAAATACAGGTTTTGAATGAAAGTAAAGAATGTGATGTAAATTATTAATACGTTTAAGGAATTAGAGAAACAAAATTCCACTTAGAGCTGTTTATCAGAATTAAAATATGTTTTTGGTACTGTTGATATCTGGTATTTATTCTGCTCAAGCTAGAAAAAGAGTGTAAGCATTTTGCTAGAGGGTGTTTCTTAAATATTACTGTTACCATGGATAATGCAAGTTGACAGGATCTATAGTTGAGGGGCAAGTCATATGGAGTCTGCTTTCAAGGGTTATATTTTGGCAGGCAGAGGACAGGTTGAAAACATGTCAGCAGAATTAAAAAAGTTTTACTGCTTTCAGATAGATATTTGTGCCAGGCCTGTACACAAACCATCAATCCTGACCAGGTGGGGGTCTTTGAAGTTTAGTGTAAAAAAATGGTCGTCATAAAGGCAAACTGTATTCAAAATGAATTATTTTGAGTACAGATATCAAGAGCAAAAGCTTCTCCAGAAGCATCCTTTGCGGAAAGTATGTGTGTGTGTATGAAGGAAGGAAGGAAAATTCTGCATGGCGAAGGTGGCTGATGGCAGTGTTTAATTGCCAGGCCATACACAAAGGATTTCTAGGCTCTGTGAACTGTTCTTGAAGTCTGATAGAGCGGAATAATGTTCGCACATGATTTAACTACGTTTCCAGTCTGACAAATCTATGTTAGAAATTTTTTTGTTGGTCTGTGTCTGAACATTGTTCTGCAGCTGTTCTTGAACTTCGAATGGGTGGGTTGCTGAGCTGTAGCCAAGGACACCTGGTTTTCCCTTAGCTCTAGTGCAAGGAATTAAAAACTGTAGCCTCTAGTGAAGTTGGGAGCCTATCAGGGAAAGTGTGGTGGAGAGGTTTGTGTATTGCCCTGCCAGCTGTTAAAGCTAGAAGCTGTTTGCTGCTCTGCTCTGTTGGAAGCAGGGATTTGGTCTGGAGGGACTGCACAGTCAGTCTGTTCAGAGCAGCCTGAGCGAGGTGCCACCGTAATGAAATGCCCTCGTGCAGGCTTAAGTCATTTAGGAACTGAGCTTTCTGTTCCAGTTTCCAAACTGCCTTTCCTAAAACAGTGTGGGTCTGCTCCACCCTGCTTCTCATCCTCAGAGTTCAGTCCATTGCTTAAAATTCCCCTTTGTTCTGCTTAAGTGATCTTAAGAGAGGATGTAAACACAACGAGTCCTAAAAATAGTTAATGGCAGCTGGGTAGAGAAGTTCAGAATAAGGGAGCGTAACACAAGCAGAGGATGACTATCAAGTATTATAAAGAATGGAAAAGAAAGGAGAAAACAGTTAGGAATATGTCAATTTAAGAGAGAAAGTGTGAAGAAAGCCTAAACCGACTGTGGAGCATCTTGCCAAATTTTTCCTGCTCTTGAAGCCAGCCCCCAGACAACATGGAGCCAGTAATTATTCAGCTGCTAAGTGGGGGGTAAAGTCCATTTTTAGAAGGCTGAAGGAGAAAGCTCTACCTTCAAAACAATTTGGAAGCAAGGTTGCAAGTAGTGTACCGGCGACTAAAGGATCAGGGTGTATTATCAGCATACTGGAAAACTGGGATTTCAGTTAGGATGGACTGGGAAGGCAAGAGGATTTCTTAGTGAGTTTCCACGAATGAAAAATACCTCAGCATGTAACACTGGCACAGCATCACAGTTTGCGAGGAGTATTATGTTTTCCTACACTTCATGAATGTGACCTGGACTCTTTGGGAGAGGCTGTAAATACAAGCACACCTTCGTGGGCTGGAGTTTCTTGGAGTACATAGTAGTGGTTATACTGATGTTAAAAGGTTTTTAAACTGCTTTCCTTTATTTTCTTGAGTGGGGAGACCCTGTACTTGGGAAGTTTTTCATGTCTGACTGATTTTAAGGACTGCAGTTGACAGTGTAGTAAGCCTGCATTTAAATAAAACGTCAGCTGAATCTTTGTGCAATCTAATTGGGGATAGGTTGGGAAAAGATTGCTGATTATTCTCTAATATCCTAATAAAACCTTCTGGCATAACTGTGGCTTCTAGTTTCACTCAATTAAGTGAACAAGTCCTGAGCATGCACAGAGACCTTTATTAAACTTGCAGATAGACCTGAGGAAGAAATTAAAGGCAGTGAAATGAGACTAGCTACTGCCAACAAGGAATTAAAAACAACCTGTCTTTTTTTTTTTAAATCAGTCATCTTAAATGGAATAGTAGCTGCTCCTTTTATTTCTCTTTCTCTCCTGCCTCCTTTTCAGTATTTTGGCACAGTGTTTTGTGCAGATCATGTGCCAGGTGCTCATGTGCCCTCTGCACTTGCTCAAATTCTCCACCTCCTGGGGAACACGGAACAGCGTCGGTCCTGAACGGGTGGAGGAGGCGGCGGTCGGGAGCTGGGAGGAGCAGGCAGGGTTGGCAGCATTCCTGGGCAGGAGGGAGCTGTAGGCTCTGCACATCCCTGCGGGCTGGTCAGAGGGGCCACGCCAGGGCCGTGCGCTGGGAAGCGCCCTGTGGAATGACCAGAGCCTGTGCAGATGCTGAGCGGCCATGGCCCCTGCAGGACTTGCTGGTGCTCAGCGCTGTGTGTGATCTGGAGAAACTCTGTTTGCGGTTTTCCATCATTTCAAGAACATCAACTCTTGCAGTTCCCACACCTGTAGTAGCTCTTCGAATTTGGTACCCTGCTTTGGCATTTCTTCAGTTAAAGCTACTGATGGCTCACTTGTTTTCTCCTGCAGCCAGGTGGATTTGCTCTTGCTCCTGAGTGCAATGGCTGCCCCTTCAGATGTTGAAGTGCTCGCAAAGGAAAAAAAAAGTCAGTAAATATCAATATTACAGTCTCCATTTTCCCCAGGAATGGGAGAAATGGTGACAGTGAATTTCTGCAATACTATTTCTATACTTCAGTGCTTGCAAGGTTTATAATTTCTGATCTGCAGTCTCTCCCATCTGTGAGTTCTTCTGTATGGGAGTAGCAGGTGACAAATAGAAAGTTTAGGGCTGAGAACACCCAAACAAATTTTCCTTGGCATTACAGTTTAATGACTTTCAATGGATGTAGATTTTTACATAGCCCTAGCCTGCTGAGACTGGAGAAGGGCAAGGTGTTTCCTAAGAGACCATATGTTACCATCTCGGGTTTCACTACTAGTTTAAAGAGCACATTAGAGAGAATTTTACTGTTCCTGGGTAAATGAGATGCTGTTCTGTGTCCGGAAGGCAGTTTCTTTAGCCTTTCCAAAGAAGACTTTACGTACTGTGATGGCACTATGGTAAAATAAGTGGCAGAAACAATGATGTGCAAGAACAGGGTTTCTCTTATCATCTATCCTAATCAATCAGTGAAAATTCAAGTTGTAAAACTAAATTTCAAGTGTTAAGTTTACAGGGAGACTTGTAAAAGTAGGAGGAGGCCCAGAGAAATAATGATAAGAGGTTGTGAGTGCTTGTTTGGCTGCTAACTACAAAGCAATCTCTTTCAGTGGCAAGAAGTTCAGTCCCTCCCAGAATAACAAAAATTATCTAAAATGAACTTTGTCATTGCAGATATCTAGATGAATTTTGTGTGCTGAAGGGGAGCTTAGTATAGCAGCCTACAGATCCTTAAGACATTTCCCAGGGGAAAAGGATTAATGAGGACAACAGTGACATCTGATAGCTTTTGACTGTTGGATGTTGATAAATGTTAATCATTGAAGAAGCTTCCATGACAAATCAAAGTTTTAATTTTATATAAAACTTTTATGATGCAAATCTATAAATATAGCCGTTTTACAAGTTGTGTGATGCTTTACTATTCATCTAGCATATAGCATTATAGCATATAATGAATCCTAAAGGATATTTTTATACTGTGACATTTTTGGTGTTTGTCTCATGCGAATGTTTTTCCTCTTGGGGAAACTGTGGAAAGTGTAAAGGTGGAAGCAGAGGTGGTGCAGAGAGTACTCTCTCCTGAGCAAATCCTTTTGTTACAGACAATACTGCATTGCCACAGTTCATTCAATGCCAAAGTGCAGGGGATTCTGTGAAGCTGGTCACCTAGCAGGAAATTGCTGTCTCTTTATACTTAAACTGGAATCAGCACTAGAAAGTATAATAGGAAGTGCTAATTAGCTTCTAGTGTTGTGTCCTTCTTTTCTTTAATTTTTGGAGTACATTTTGGAGTGAGGAGAGGGAGCATAGGGCATCACATCAATGTGGTGCTGAACAGGTCTTCAGAATATTTCCCCTCAATGTTCAGAAAGACAATTTGTTGCTTGGGGTTTGCTTGGGATACTGTTGTATCTCAGGAACTTTCCCAAAATTCTGTTTCCTGTTCCCCCAAGAAAAAAGGCTTCTGGTGAATGGCATCACGGGGGAAACTGGCTCTCATGCTCAGATTGAACAAATCATCTGACACAGGCCTGGAGCCTCGTGGTAGTGTTGCTTCACCTCTCCGTACACACAGCTCTGCTACAACGCCCTGCTGCAGAGACACAGTGAGCAAGCTGCCCTGAGCTGGTGCTCTAATCATTCCCTTGCTGCCATGGTCGAAATTGGAGTGTCCAAAGCATTCCTTCCAGACATTCACCACAGTGTGTTCTTGCCACTAGCAGCCAGCCTGAGTCACGGCCTCAGTGTGGCTGAGAAAGAGTTAGTCAACAGTCTGAAGCCAGGAGGTACATGCTGGAGTCTTGAGCAGCGTGGGAAAAGGGCTCATGAGAAGGCAGGAGGCTCTGAATTGCATTCAGCATCTCGGTGGAGGGGTGCAGGATGTGGGTCATAGAACAAAGGAATGAGAAGCTGTGGGATTGCCCTGGTTTGTCTGAGCCTCATGTCCTTCATTCACGGCTGTGTGGCTGCCACGGTGACGTGTCCAGGGAGGATGCAGTGGACATGGATGGACCTGGTGGACAAAGGCTGTACTTGTCTTATAAGATAATGTATGGATAGAAATGTTGGAAGGGAAGGAAGTGAGGTGGAGACTGTGGAAACCTGGCCGTGTCAGCACGTGTTCATACTGAAAGCACTGCAGGGCAGGAACTTGTTTACCCATAAATCCACTAAGAATAGCATGTGAGTGCCATGGATATGCCACTGTGATATGGTTGAAGACACAACCTTTCCAGAATTCCTTTCTGTTCTCCAGGCAGACTGTTTTGCTGCTCTTTCCTCAGTCCAGCTACTGTACTGCCATCCCTTCGTGATACAGTCACTTGCCCACTTCTCTCTGACCTGTTTTGGCTGTTATGAGAATTCAGTTGGTTAATAATGGCACATTTGGGAGGAAGGTAGGAATAATTCTTGATCTTGCACTCCTGCTCACATATCTGTATTAGTATGTCATGGATAAGTAGATGTTGAGTACTTCAATTAGGCATTCTTCCCTTTCCTACCACCTTCTGTTTCTCTTCAGGTTTTAATCTCTGCGGCTTAGAAAATGCCAGCAGACTATGGAGATTGCCAAAAACTAATAATAATTAAAATTCCTTGCTATAAAAAGCAGTGTATCCTGCTTTTGAGCTGAAAGCATTAGAACACTTTCCAAGAATTCCAGCATATTAAATTGTACTGTGACATTTGACTTATAGCATGGTAATTTTTTCCCCTGCTTCTGCTCAGTGTAATGACAGTAAGTCCCAGTTTTGTAAATAAATTCCCACTCAAATTCCTCATGACATCGCATGTGGGAGTTCACATAATAAAAGAGGAATGTTCCCCTCTTCTTCATGTTTCTTTACAAACCTGTCTCCATCATGTAAATGAATGTCAAATTTGCTTTAAAGACATGGTGTCTGCCTAACTGAGCTACGATCATCAATGTTCAGAAGTGCTGTGTTCTTAGTTGACCTCATTGATGAGCAGATTCAAAAAATAAAAGGAAAACATTCCACAGCATAATCCAGTTGCTGTAGTTGACTGGACTGGCTAGTTCAGGGTGCTTTGGTGACAGTGCAGCCTCAGAACTGGCCTGACGAGTCCCATAGGGATTCCCCAGCTGGCATGTTGACACAAAAGCAGCCCAGCTGCTGCTGTCATCATCAGCCTCTGCCGGGCTTCACATCACAGAGGTGGGCAGGAGAAAGCAAGACTTCAGCTCAGAGCTGCTCTCTTGAGTCTGTACTCTGGTGGATCCTGTGAAATTCCATTAAGGTCCTTACTGATACAGTTAATTTAAGTTGTGCTGATCTGTTTCCAGATTGTGCTGGAGACTAACTCCAGGGGGAAAATGGGTAATTTAAATCCACTTTCTTCATGATCACTGATCTATTGGCACTAAACCTACACTGCAGCTATGGATTTATTTTTATATGCCATGGGCTCTGTAAGCAAAATCTTCATCACTAGACTAATGTAAGAGCAACCCTTTTTGAGTTACTGCTCATGTGCTGGACGAGAAATCTATCCTTTTTCAGTGATCCGTATTTGTTTAATGAGCCCCTCTTTTATATTTGAAAAAAAATTGTTGATGATTTGATATTAGCTTTACAAAAGAGGAGCTGTGTTGAAGCAAAGACATTCCAGCTATGAAGAGAATCCCTTGCAGTACTGCAGCCTCATCGGGGATTGTGTTCCACTCTGAAACTGCTCACCATTCACAGAGCCCAGATTCTGGCCAAACTGGAGTTGTTTGGCACTCACAAGCAAGCACATTTCCAGAACAAGATCAAATATTCTGATTTCTGACTGTTGCTCTTGCACCAAGGCTCCAGTGGTGACTTATCAGATTCCTTTAAAGGGAACATATTGCCAGTGGATTTGAATTATAATTTGATTATCATTTACTGTCTTAGTGGTGTCAGACACTCACAGCCAGTTCCTGTGTTGTAATAGTTCTGTCTTTCCACCCTGCACCCGCAGCACATTTCTTATGGTGGCTCAGAAAAGTGTTTCAGTAATTTTCTTCTGAGATGGAAGTACAAAACTGATGCTACTGAGATTGACCTGGGCCCACACTCAGCTGTAGCTAGAAGGAGTGGGGGGTACTGCAGTTGTTTCTTTGTGTGCCCAGGGTCCAAACACCTGAAGTATTAGCACCGGAATTGCCTTGTTAGCAAAAAAATTCATTAGGAAGCTTTGCATTGAAGTGAAATATGTTTAGAAGCAAACAGAAAATGTTTAAGGAAGATAAGTATTCATGTGTCCTGAATGTTTGGTTGCTGAATATTGGGTTTTTGGGGTGTAGTTGTTTGGTTGGGGTTTTTTTGTGAGAATTCTACGTAACACATTGAATACTTGAAGTTTAAAAGCTGATGGGATCTTTTCCCTCACCCCATATTTTCTTAGCAACAAAAGCCATACAATTTATTTTGTATTTCTTGGTATTTTTCAACTCATGTCTCCCATTAGTAACTTTTTTAGAGGCTATAATATTACATTTTATCCTAAGAAAAGACAGAAACGAAGTGCATATCTATTTACTCCAGTGAAAGAAGAAAGAGAATGGAAAACAAAGACGGAAGGGTCATTCTCAGCAATTAGACACCTCTTTCTCCAGTAACAAAGTAATTGCCAATTATACAAGTGAATTCAGATCAATGATAACAGTATTTTCAGAGGCTTTGACCATAGCACAAAATAATATTTTATTTTCTCTGGGCGTGTTCTGTTGTATGTTAGATCATCATATTTAGTGGAAGTTCTGACATTTTCGTGCACTAGCTAACATATATCAGTATTTGTTCTGCTTTTCTACTTTTCCTGGATGTATATATGCTCTCTATAAAATTAAGACAAGGAGACATGCTGATGTTCCTTTTGCATTGTCTGTTCAGCTGTGAGCACTGCACAGTGCACTATAAGGTGCTGGGTCATATCAGTTACTTATAAATGACTTATGTGCTTCTGGTATTACAGTAGGAGTCATGTGGAAAATGCCATGACCATCTGCAGAGTGGAAATCTGGAAACACTGTAATACCATATAAAGCATCTTTTTATCCCACATGGCACTGCAATCCCTCTGAAGAACTGCAATTTTGGCTATAAGATGATTGAGGCTGGTGTTGTAAATAGATTCTAGGAGTGTCTCCAGTGCATTTCTGAAGGTAACTGTAATGTACCATTATTTTATATTATCTGTTTCAGATATAGAAACATGCAAAGTAGTAGTATTTATTCTAAGGAAAATAACAAGGAGTCAGAAATAAAGCAGAATTTACAATGGGCTGGGCTGCAGCTGTATTTTTTTCCTAAGGCCCCAGCAGTGTCACAGGCAGAAGACATGCAGAAGGATGTGGAAGCCTGGCATGGGGACACAGTAAGTGTCCCATTGCCAGCCTGGTCCTCCATCACTTTTCTAGAGCTTTAGCCTCTGTTCAGGTTTAACTTACAAGAAGTTTTATTTTTCAGGCTAGGAGTGTAATTTTTACAATTCTTTTTACTTCTGACAGTCAGTCAGTCCATCAAAGAAATCCACTGTCTTGTTGAGTAAGGGTTCTATTTCCCCCTTAGCTGGGAATCTGGTTTCCTCCCTTGTGCTGCAGACATGGAGAAATTCAGAGAACTTGTGAGAGTCCAGGAGAGAATTCCCATCATATTCTTGATGCCAGGAGGCCTGCTTTTTCCCCACTCCAGCTCCCGTTGTAGGACATCCACTGAGGATGGGGAAGTGTTCTTGTAGCATTCTGCTAATTTACACAGTCATGGGCAGTGTCCAGGCTGTACAGACAGGACTCGCCTTCCCCTGGGCTGCACCTTCCAGAAGGAATTAAATGCCATATCTGCCCAAAGAAATACGGACAGGTAGGAATTTAATTCTGCGGGGTCATTTGGTGAGCAGGGGACTGGAATGGAAGGACATTTTTAAAATTCTTTGATTCTACTCTTTCACTCAGTGAACAAACTCCACAAGTCCTTCCACAGAGCTGGAAGAAGTGGAAGAAGTTCCACTGTAGTGGTCTCCTCATTATTATATTGCAGAAATAACCAGCTGCTGCTTCTTCCCTTTATTTCCAGCTCCTTTAACTCCTTTAAAAGACAACTGAAAATGAGGTCGATAGTACCCTTGTAATTTTCCCCTTGCAGATAATTTCTGTGGTTACTGTGCTGCTGCGAGCTGGGAAGAGGGATGCTGGCAGCAGATGGGAGGCTTCACTCAGGGCAATGTGAAGAAAGATATGTAGATATGGGGCAGTGTTGTAACTCTGTGACTCTTAACTCATCACAGTGAGGAACTTACTGTGTGTAATGTTCCTGTAGCTGTGGGTAAGGAATGACAGGACTCATTTCTCTGAAAAAGCACAGGGATTCCTGGTTTAGAATAGAATTTATTTTTAAATTGAGGCCTTCCCAGAATATCTTTGTTTTGCTCTGGGATTATTGCCAAAAATATGTTTTTGTGACATTTTGTAAATGTACCTGCATCCTTAGATAACATTATTTTTGTTGTTGTTCGAAACTATTTACAAAAGGAAACAGAAGAAAAGAAGTATAAACTCTATCAAAGTACTTGCAGGCAGTTTACCTAGCAAGGCAAAAGGAAAATGACAGAGATGGCAAAAAAATAGCTGGATTTAAAATGCAGCAAAAATTACTCTCTTGCAGAATTCATTCCAGCATTTGAGTTTGCTAGAGTGGAGAAATTGATTGAAATGTTCATCTTCCGATTCAGGTGGAGAGAAGTTTACAGGCACCACATAAAGTCAGGAAGTGATTCAGTAGGTTAAAGGCAGTCAGGAGTTTGAGACTGCTGAAGCAGCACAAATGACAGAACAACTCCTGTCAGGGGATCAGGGAAAAGAGAGAACAAGGCTGAAAGTCGATTGAGCAGGGGAGGACACACATGTTTAAAATCCAAGTTGCAAAGTAAAGGGTGTCAATGAAGTATTCTCAAGATGTTTTGAATTCTGTTAGGACGTAGATAAGAAAATTGTGAATGTAGCAAAGAAATGATTACCGTAATAAATAGCATTTCTATAACATATCCATCACAATACCTTGAACTGGTTTACAAAGGTACTTGCATGTTTTATTTTTACTTCATATCTGATCAAACAAAAAATTAAGTGACTTGGGCAGTTACTGAGAAAGTCAGAAGCACAGGCATGGTACTGATCAAGAGCTACTCTGTACAGTAGTCTGAGGATAAAGATGCTGGAATATGCTCTTTCACAGAAGGGAGCTGTTCATCTCACAGCTGACGTTTCTTCTGTGCAATTACACCCCAAAAATGCTGTACTGCTGTAATACCATTGCTGCCTTACCTGAGTTCAGAGCAGCACAAAACTCTTTCCAGGCTTTGGAAACTGATGTCAAATGTTTATCAAGACAGCTTGCAATTTCTCTTTGCATTTTGTCTGAATTTCACAGCATATTATAAGTGGCATGTCAGTAAAAAATAGGTTCAGTCTTGCCAGCAACGGAAAGCAAAGAAGGAAGCGGTGGTAGTTGGCTCCCAGCAATGTTCTCTTGGGAACAAGTCTGAACTGAGGCAGCTTTAGGGCTCTTTAGTTAAATTAGAGTTTTCCTTCAGTCCTCTGCATGATGGGGTTGTTCTTTTAAGGACATTACCATTTTGCAAACATCTAAAAAATTGAAATAACAGTCTTCGAAAACAGGCATCTTGTTGTACTGCCCAGGTTATAGCAGCTACCAGCTTACAATACACAGAGAAAATACTTCTCAGTACATCACAAAAGAGAGCAGAAACATTCCATAAAACACCAGAGGGACACTGTCTCTGGCTGATGGGATTTATCTTTAAGGCACAAAAACCTTGAGGGATGTAACAAAGAGCCACAGATCTCAAACAAGGAAGCAGAGAGAGTTGTGGCCATTTCCATTGCTGGGGTTCCAAGGCAGAGCTGGAATGCTGCTGTACATGTCCATCCTCTGCTGCCCACTGTTTCATAGTGCTACGGGGGGCTGAGTTGGGCTGCGTTTTAGGGACTGCTTATGTGATTTTTGCAGTTGTTTGAGGCTTTTTCCAGAAAAACCATCTCATGTCCCTGTTTTATTGTGAGTTATCTGACACTTTTATTACTGTGCTGGATTCAGTTTGATTTGTGGATTAAGTTTACATTGATGAAAGTAGGGTACTGAGTACACTCCAGTCCCCCCAAACAACTCTTACCCACCTTCCACCTCCTCATTTTAGCATCACCTTTTCTGCTCATTCTCTCCTGTATTCCCTACTCATTTGTGTGGTGACTGCTTTGTAGTCATTATCATGGCACCAAAAAGTCTTAACAGTGCTTCCTCCACATGGCTTGCCACAACTGGAAAATGATGCTGGTTGTCCTGGATGAACTGGCTAAGAGCATGAACAGATAGTCACAGAAATTATTAAGTTTGGCATTGTAATTTTTTACCTGTCAGTGATGCTTAATCCAGCAATCTTTGGTGCTACAATCTCAAACGTAGGATACTGAAGAGATCAACAGATCTCTGAGCAGGAGGATGTGAACTTCTTTGGAAAGGCTCCAGTGTGGAGTGGCCACAGCAAAAGGAAGCAAAAGTGGTTTAATCATAGGATAATCATGCCGTGGTGACTCACTGATCATGGGTAGATTGCTGGGCTTGCATATCCAGAATCCACCAGGAGCTTGAAGTGTGAACAGGCTTTGGCAGGAAGCTGAAGTGTGCAAGTGTTTGAGCAAACAGAGAGTCCTTTTTTCTGTAACTTGTTGGAAGAGTTGTCTCCTTGGCTGCCTGATCATGAGGATGGCAGTACGCTCACTGTTTTGCTCAAAGCTGTAAGCAACCTTCAGTGATGAGGATAGTCAGAGAATATGCCAGACTTACGTAGTGGCCCTTAAGGAAAATTACTCACTGGAGCCATTTATACCAGCTTATATTTGCAAGGCAGGGAAAAAAAAAAAAAGATATTTTGGTCTAGCGTTACAGTTCTTAAATCCATAGAAGAAAAATACTGAAAGTGATTATGTTTGCATACTGAATGGTGCTTAAAGGAGATAAAATAGCAACAACTGAAAAATCTGCTGAAATTTGCTGTAAAAACTGAGTATAGATATGGAAGTAAAAACGACTGGATCTTAGTTGATCATTTTCAAGCTTCTTTCTTCTGGTTCCTGACTTCAGCAATCTTTTTAATAAGTTTTGAATGTAAATTATTTTCTTTTCACATTACCTTTTAAAAAGAGCAGGGATTTGTGTCTAGGTGCTTGCAGAGCTGACCTGCTTTTTGTAACTCTTACAAAATCCCTTCGAGAAAGGAATAGGAAAAAAAAGTAAAAGCACAGTGTTTGCCAAATGGCAGTAATGCCTCCTGTCAGTAGAGAGAGGGGGAAAAGGTATGATAAAACTCACTGCTATTACTTAAGAAGCTTGAAAAACTGATCTCTAATGGAGTTGGAAAATACTTTAGGAAGCTGGTTAGGGACATTGGGAATGTGCAGAACACAGAATTATTATTCTGTTGTAAACACGAGCTAATGCCAAGGTGAAAACCTCAAGAATTCTAGTTTTCACTAGGAAAAAGATAATTCAGAAGAGAGATTTTCACATGTAACTCACCATCCTTTGCAGGGCTTTAATCACTTTAAATGTTTACTGAAAGTTCCTACAAATCAGTTTCTGGAAAGCCAGGAAGGCAATGGATCAGGCGCAACAGGGCAGTACCTAAAATTTGAAGCATACAGACAGCAATTAAAAAGCAGCAGAGACTATGTAGAAGAGAAGAAAAGTATAAATAACTTGGGTTTTTTTCCCTTCAGTTTTGTGAAACTTCCAGATTTGGCAAAAGCAACATTTTAGTCAAAACCGAGTAATAAGCAAATCTGCCAGAAGTACTGATTCTCCCACATATACGGAATCTTTCATAAAAACAAACTTAAGAAGAACTGGACACCTGAATTTTCTACCAAGACAACAATCTCTTTATAAGAGTCCCAAGTTTTTAAGGGAAATCCTGAAAAACATCAGAAAGAAGACAGAAAGAAACTGCCAGAAAGGATCATGGAATAATTCAGGGACCTAACAAGGGCTCCAGCCTCTTCTCAAAGCAGGGGCAGCTCTGGGGCCAGACCAGGTTGCTCAGGGCTGTAACCAGTCAGATCTTGAAAACCTCCAAGGGTAGAGATTACACAACTGTGATGCTGAAGGAGGAATTGAAGTGGTAATAATGAAGAAATTAAAAATCATTTGTCTGTTGCAGTGTAATGTAGGTTTCAACAAATTCCCATATTTTGCCAGTGCTTAATGAGCTGCAATAAGGTACCTTGCTGAAGTAACGAGCCCTTTAAGGCACTCAGTCAGGAATGACAAACTGCAATAAAAATATTAATGATTGAATGTGCAAGTTGCATGAGTTCTTAAGAATAGCTACGAATATTTGTCCTAATTTTGTCCTTTTCAATGAAAAGTTTACAGCTAGACTGTGCCTTCATGTACCACCAGTCAATTTTTAAAACACATAAAAAGTTTCTTCGTTGTATTTATTTGGCCATGCAGCCCCCATTGATGTTTCACTGGTGTACAGAGAAGTGATCAGCCCAAGGTCCCTGAGCGTGCAGTGGCAGCTGGGTGGAAAAACCCAGGTGTTGGTGCTGTGATCCTCAGTGATCCTCCTCTGCAAGGGAGAGGTGACAGTAATAAGGTCATACAGGAGAATTCTCTATGAACATTGAACATTTTCTCCTGAAAAGGTCCAAAAAATGCTTGAAGAACGAATGCTGAAAAATAGTATGCTTCATGCTTTGTATTTTGCACTGGTTTTTTCCTCAGATATGTGACATAGCAAAGTTGAAGAGCCTAGTAAATTATCTCCATATAAAGAAACACAAAAAAGCTAAAAAAGAAAAATGAAAAACACTGGCTTTGAGGCCATTTACAAAGCTGGAGGAATGTGAGGCTAGTACCGTCCAGAATTTAACATCTGTATCCTGCTGCTGCTAAAATATGGGTGTAGTCACAGTTGTTTGCCCTTTTGTTACAAAGTGGAGGTTATTAAACATTCTTGACAATAGAAACAGGTATGATTTAATAACAGCTGTTACCACAGACAGGACTGTGCCAGTTATGTTTGCATTGCATTTGTATTTACAGAAACAAGTTTGTTCAGAAGAAAATTATCTGTGAATCTGTACTGACATCAAAGTATGTCTATTAAGTACTTCTTCCATATAGCAGAGAATGGAAATGGAAAGATAACATCAGAAATTAAGTGTTCGCTTAAAATATTGAAATAAATGTTAAAAATAGATGAACAAAATGATCAATTTCTGGAATGTCTTATTATTAAAGGTGTTTTCATAATCAGCACCAACTTCCCCAGAGAAGATAAAGGGGAGAGGACAGATTCCACAATAACTATCAGATTGCTTATGAAGGTTACTACAATATTTGTCTTGCCCATTCCATGCTTTGCTATGCAGTCAGAAACAGATTTCAGTGTTTTCAAGAGCTGTTCAAGCATAATTAGAGACTCAAAATGAGTTGAAATCTCAGCTGGCGGCCTAGCAATTTGTTTTCATGCTGCAAGTCATTTAAGATTTATATAAGCATAGCTTTTTGATGGAGTAAGGGGATATCCTCAATCTAAATATCCCGTTATACCTCTACTTTTATGCAAGATACAATGCACTCAGTGTCCAGCTGTGTGGTGTCTTCTGCCCCTTAATGTGGTAGAACCTTGGTAGCTGAGGTGCTGCTGTCTCTCTGAGGCAAACACTGTGATATAATTGTAATAATGTTATATAAGGGTGCATTTGTTTCTTTTGTGATTCACTGCAGCAACAGGGTCGTTTCTAAATATATTAGCAATGCAGGGAGTGAGGCTCCTCTGGAGTCTGGAGAAGGTTTCCATGGCGGGAGCGCTGCCGGGGGCAGCGGGGCTGTGGCGTGCAGATGGAGCATGGCTAAGTGAGCAGAGCAGGTCAGAGCGGGTGCGCTGCCAAGGTGCCTGCAGAGGCCCTGCCCT
This sequence comes from Oreocharis arfaki, assembly GCA_013398015.1. Classification (NCBI taxonomy): domain Eukaryota; kingdom Metazoa; phylum Chordata; class Aves; order Passeriformes; family Paramythiidae; genus Oreocharis; species Oreocharis arfaki. The sequence goes on along the minus strand of VZRR01000193.1, from coordinate 332,324 downwards.
GACTCACTGCGTCCTCTGGCAGCTCCTCTGGGAGGGTTTTGGTGGAGTCCTTCGGCACAGGGTGGAAGCTGCTTTTCCTCAGCCGGTGCAGACTGTTGGGGACACCAGAACTGCGATCCAGGTGCCTCCCCGAACAGTGAGAGGGACTGTTTGTTCAAGGGGGTGCAGCCCACAGCCGAGTGCACACCCTGAATGAACCAGAAATTGCTCCCAAACAACTTCAGGTGCGTGACTTCTTCAAGTGTCTCTGTTTCCTTATGTTCAAAGAGCCTTTTAATGAAGGACTGCGTATGTTGGCTGAATTTCAGTTTCAAGTACAAGCACCATCTTTTTAAAAACAGGGAACATGCTGGTGCTTTAGAATGCTATTTTTCATTCTGTCTAGAGAATAATGGAATCCTGGTAGAGCAGATTGTCCCCAGGTGTACTTCTCACTAAGACTGTTCCTGTCTCTGTCCCTGACTGCCACACAATAGTGTATCGCTGGGGCACTGGCCATCCTCACTGGTGACACATGACACAGCTTTTGGAAGGAGAGTTGGAGGAGGGTCATGTAAGGACTGTATTTGCCTTTTCAGTGCGGGTAGGAAGATGGAAAATAGTAATTTTAATTAAAAAACAAGAGTAAGTTTATCTGCATATGTAACATACATTTGAGAGACCTCAGTCAAGTTATCCTTGAGACCAGTGGAATTATTTTTGCAGTGGCATGGAAAAGGCTGTGATGTAGATGGCCTTCAGTTACACAATCAACTCTGTTCTCTTAGAAACAAAATACTAATTTTAAAATGTAATATGATACCTAATGAAATTTTAATTTAAATTCAAATAGCAATGTTTCTTTGCTCACCATCCAGCTCGAGTCATGACATTAAATCACATTTTGATAAGATCTCATTACCTGTGTTGTAGTATTATAAAGTACCAAGACACTGACGTGTTCTGAAGGCTCATTCACCTTATTGCTCTGCTGGCTCTCAGGTTGTGCAGGTTGTACAAGATGGGGCTTGTGCTGCTGCAGGGAAGCATTGCTGTTCACACCCTTGTCTCTGGGCCTTTCGTGACCATGCATGGCTATAGCTGACCCTGCATATATATGAGCAAAGATTTTGCAAAGCTCACATTTTATTTTCTGGTTTTAATATAATGAGGGCAACAGATAGTGTATTATCTTGTGCATTTGCAGGTATAATAAACATTGTACGTGGTTTGTAATCCTTCTCGAATATGCTTATGTAGGTAGAGATTGTTTCACTGATTTTCCCAAATGATCTCAGCATTCAGTGATTACCTCTCTGATTTATTTCTGTGCCAAGAATAACGAGTGGGTTAACTGCTCATGATGCAGCTCTGGCTGGGGAACAGAGAGAGGAGGTTTCATGTGAGTTATGGCAATACTATGGTGTTCATGAGGGAAGAATGCCTCCACCTTCTTTCCTCTTCCATGTAAATCTCTGTCAACCCCTGCTACTGCTTCCAGATTACAGGGCTTCTAAAAAGAAACAATTAATTATCTTTATAATCAATTTGTCAGGGCTATTAAAGACTATTAGTGCAGCCAGGGCAGTGATACAGTTAGAGAAATGAAAAGGAGTCGGCTGGAAAAAAATTAGTCCTACTGTAAGACAAGGGAACAAAGAAGGTGTTTCTTCCAATAAAGTAGTTTTGGATGCTTTCTGTGATGACCTAGGGGCTAGGCTTGCTCTTTTTTTTTTCCTGGTCTTGACATATATTATTCAGAAACCAAAGAGATGCCCATTTGTGAAAATAGCATATGGGTACCCCGAGTGAAATACTTAGAAGTAGTATGCAATCTGTTTGTCCAGCAGTGCATGTCTAAAAAGCAGCAGTGCATGTATTTGATGTTAAATGTCAGTATGACACACAGCCAGGAGAGGCTCATAGGGTTGATTTCAAGCTCTGTGTTTATAACTGGGTCTTAGGGAGAGAAAAAAAAAAAGTCTGTTTTGAAGGCTGCCACTTCTAATGAAAAGCTTTTGAAAAATATGGGAATATAAAGTTTCTGTGGAAGACCTTCTTTAAAACACTTGTTACATTAATCGTAACAAACTGTATAAATCATTTCAGAATCTTGTTCTCAATTATCATATTTACTCATCTTAAAACAGAAGTCAGAGTATTATGTGACTCATGAAAGTTTGCACACTTGGCAAAAATTGGTTTCTCCAGCTTTGAAAAGGCTTTCAGAAATGCTTGGTAGTTAGGGAGCAAGTTTTATGGTGAGAAGCTGTATCTTTTATTAGACTAAAGCATAACATTGGAAATACTCAACAAGCTTTCAGGCAAAGGGATCGAGGGACTGGAAACAGCCACACTGACTGGACTTCACTGGGAAATTTGCCTTAATGCTTGTCCTTGCTTTACCTGCTTGGAGAACAAGAATTTCAGTCCCTAGGCTCTTGCTTTAGCACTTTTCACAAGTATTATAATCTCACACATTTAAAAAAGGATGTGACAGTTACAGTTTTTCAGCTGGCACATAGCATTGAACTGACAGATGTGTAAAGAAAAGATTTAGCTAATGAAATTGATATAATGTGGATTCTGTGAGGCCTAAACACTCGGATGAGAAACAGCCGTGCAGTAAATACAGCGTTTGCCCTGTTTCCTTATGTTCAAAGAGCCTTATGTTCTTTTAGCCTTTTAAGAGCCTAAAGCTTTGAGCTTTGCACTGTAAATATTTTTTCTTTGAATCCCTCTGTACTGACTGTATAGGTTTAGCTAGATTGAGGCATTGTTCTGGTTAGAACTTCTGGGCGTCACTGTAATGTAGGTTGTGGATTGTGTAGTCCTATACTAACGGGATGGTTTCTTTGGTACTGAGGCAGTCAGGAAGATATCTGACTGTGTATTTCTTAGATTTAAAGTTGGAGTTTAATAAAAGATACACCTGTAGTAATATATGTTTATTTTACCAAATATTAATACTTCCTGGGTAATGCACAACCAGTTTTAGCAGAACAGAGCTGAGCCCTGACAGTCCTGGAGACAGATGCCAGCTGTGAGTTTCTCTGAAGAACTTCTGTTTTGGCAAAGGTAAATCAGTTTACAGATCTGTTTGCAGTATAAGTGCCTAGAGAGCTGAACTGAATCTAATCAACCGAGAGAAATAAGTGAAGTTTGGACTCTGTATCAGTATAGGCAGTGTGATGACTCATTAAAAAAAAATCTCATTTAGTACTTCACTTTTTTTGAATCTCTTGTTTACTGTGTTAAGCATGCTCAGTATTACTCTGTGGTCAAAGCTTGATTTTGTAAATCTTGAACTAAAATCATATCTATTTTTTTCTAAAAATGTCTTACTGAAAATGCATTACAGGTTGCAGTTAATGGGACCAAGTGTTAAATGCCTGCATGCTTTTTGAAGGTTTTGAGTGATTCAGTGACAACTGGTTTCACCATGCCTTTACACAGCCAATACTATGTAAATCTCCAAACTAGAAAAATGAGCATCTGAGAATTTCTTGCACGTGCATGATGACACACCGTACAGGACTACTGGAAAAATGTCATGCAATTATCCAAGGAGTGAAGCAAGCCGTCCTGTCTCGGATGAGGTACAAGTGCCCTATCTCTGTAAGGCAGAGGATGCCTTTTGCCCACAGGTTCAGAAGTCTGCAGCTGAGGTGATCTCTGTGCTTGAAGCATAGGTAAATGCTGTGCAAGTGTAGATACATAGCCATGTTACCTTTGCCAGTAAATTCAGCTTTTAAAGTCCCCATCTTTGGCTACTTATTCCTGCCTCTATGCTCCGAGGACAATTTTCAAATCAGCATCACTTCGGTTGTCCCCATACAGAGCTGGCAAGATGCAGCTATGGAGGGGATGACACAGTGCAAGGGCAGAAACGAGTGGTCAAGTAACGTGAGAAGAACGCAGAGCTTTCATCACGTTGGTCTGTGTTGCCCACTGATTTCACACCAAAGCCTAAAAGCCAGCCCGTGACGTGCTTTTCTTTCCTGACAACAGCAGGTCAGGAAATAATGCAATATCCTTCCACACTAAGCACTTTCTGTTCTAGTAGCCTCTCATGTATATTGCCATGTTGAAACTGTTGCATACACTGAACACTTTTTAACTTACTTAAAAAACTTGTAGCGACATTTATTTATAGAATTAAAAATATTAATATTAACCAAACTGTAACAGTTACAGATGAAATAGGGCATACTGCAAAACACGTTGTCCCTGGGAGCTAAATTTTGCTATTGATTGCAGACACAGCTAAAATAGAATAGATATCACAGATAACCAGATGTTTTACTTAGTTGCTACAGACTAAAAGTAGCTGAAAAGCACTCTTAACTTTAAGATGGAAAGTGCCTGGTGCTCAGTGAACGTGTAATAAGGTCTCTTGAGGGTGTAGTCTGGATTGTTGAAATGTGGACTTAAAACTCATAAAACTACGTTCTGCTGTAGTGTTTTATAACAAAATAATATTTTATGCACTCATGTCTCAGGCTTAATATATTTTGGAATGATAATGAGTTTGAAAGGGAGCCCCAACAAAACCATCTCAGACCAGTGGTGACACCACTGTCATATTATTGGCTATAATCATCCAATAATATATAGTTAAGAAGCCTGCAGGGGGTACAAACAAGGTAACCTGAGTTTCTTCCAGTGACACAAACAGCGATCTTTTTAAAGTGCTTTTGTTTTAAAACTGTTTTTAATATTTGGAGGTAGAAACAAAAGCAAAAGCAAATACCAAGGTGGAAAGGGTTCATAACCCTGTGGGTGTGACCGTCAGGAACTTGCTCACCTTACTTACCTCCTCTAAACCTTACTGAAGTTGCTCTTGTAAAGCAGGTGCTACTAGGACAGAGCTACCAACTAAGGTAAAGATTACACTGGAATTAACTGGGTGTAATCTGGTGTTCCTACTTTTAAGCACATCATTAGTTCCTTGACTTGATGGATTTGTGCATGTGAATTTTAAAAGAATAGATGGAGTCTTGTACCGGTTGTGATAAGAAAGGGTAGAAGATAAAAATAAATTTGAGATTCGAAGAGACGAAAGCTGAGTGGCAATAAAAATAGATTATAGGTTATAAAGTTCAGTAATCTAAGTTTCTACATTTTTGGCAATTATGCAATAAATTTTTTGGTATGAAGAATTGAGAAGCAGATGAGGTCACACTTTTGCATCATTATCTATAAACATTTTTAGCAGTGTAACAATTTTCAGTATATATTTTTGTGTTGAATGTAACAATTTTCAGTACATCTTTTCATTTTCTGTATGCATGCCCTTCTCACTAACAAAAATGAGTCATGATAATTTCCTGTAGCACTCATTTCAAGTCTGATATTTGTGCTCAAGAAACTGTAGAAGTGATCTCACCTTTTGAAACTATTTGGCTTAGAAAACCACACCTCTGCAACCTCCTTTCCTCCCCATCTCCCTCCTCATAGTGGTGATTGCTGTTTGGGTTTCAGAGAACAGTTTTGTCACTTTGTATCTTGTGCGAGGGTTCCTGGAAAATTTCTGGGTTTGGATACGAAGTCGTTTGCCAGAAAGGTAATTAAATGAATCAATTTTGTTAAGCTGGTCCTGGACTGCCTTTGCAAATCACTCAGTGTTTGTAAGTGACGAAGCCTGTGTGCATTCAGTCTTCACTTTTACTTTCCAAAGTTGCCTGTGCAGTTAATCTTTGGTGCATGTTGCTTGTTCTCTGGGCAAGCACTTTTTAGGATGAGCTGCTAGTCATGGTCTCTAAAAGCTGAAAATGAAAAATAAGAATTCTAGATCAGTGGAGCATGTGTGTGGCTGTCTGCAGTGTGACTTCCTGGGACTGGAATCACACCAGCTCTGCATTTGTCGCTGCTGAAGTTTCACAGCTGTCTTTGATTATTTTAACAGTCCCCTCTCTACCAAATAAACCTGGAGAAAATAGAACAGTTCCGAATATCTGATGTTTTGACGTCCAGTGGCTACTTAACAGTGAAGCGTTTTGTAAAATCAGCCTTGATCAGCTGCAGTGCACTGAAGTTTACAGTTACGTTCATAACACGACGAAGATGGGAATTAGAATAGTTACATAACATTTCTGTAATGAATTTCTGCAATAAATTAGCTCTGCTGCCATGAAGCACCACTAAAACTCACAGATAATATTTTCTTCAACAGTAGTCTCAGATTTTGTCACTACACAGTTATACAGATGACAAAGGTTCTCCAAGACCTGGTCTAAACCAAGGAGATGAGTTTCTTTTTTAAGGATATCCCAAAATAATAACCAAAGAGACTAGATTTCAGCTCTACAGCGATACATTCTTTAAGTATTTTAAGGCTGAAAATAATATGGTGTTGCCATTGCAACCTACTTTTAAATGTCTGTACATCTCCTATTTGCTTGAAAGTTGAAGTGATATTCAGGCTGAACAGAAAAAATGCCCTTGCACTGTGTTAAACCTAGAACTATTTTTAAGGTGTTAAACAAGAAATAACAATGAGTTTAAAAAGCAAGAGGTATGACTGTATGAAGATGTTGGATTTATTCCCATTTTGAGCATATCCAGCCTCTGGTGTGTACTTGAGGTATGTGCTTTAACCCGTTAATGAGAGGCGAAGTACAGATTTGGGGATTTTGTCTTAGTCTAACAGTTCCAATATGTAAGAGGCAGTGTATTACTGGAACACTCTATTCCCTGTATGTTGAGCAATTATCTGCAGTGTTTTCAGAAAAGGTACTGCAGTGATATACGGCCCTTTAAAGAGTCAGTAGGTATAGGAAGCAAGCGTTAGCTGTATGGAAGTGGGAGGAAGATAAGAATCATTACTAGGCATCATTACTACATTAATTTTTTCCCTAGGGACTTGATTCATCAAGACACAAGTTCTGTGTCATTTTAAGGACATGGATTTCCCACAGCTTTCTGGACACCACTTTTTTACTTCTTGAGGTAGAAACAGATACTTCTCTTGTGGTTTATATGGTGAACTCTATTTTCTCTTCCTCTTTTTTCTTTGTTCCTGAAATGCTGAAATCATGTGGCAACTACAAGTGCAGAATGTACAATATCAACTAAACTGCATGGCATAATTGGTAATATATTGGCCTATTTATAGCTAAGCATCTCAAGACTACCTCATAGGGCAGCAAAACTGTCTGCTATCTCTGAAAGATCTTATATGAATTGTTCCCTTTCAGAGCCACACACACCACAAAACCCACAGGAAGTTGTCTCTGTAGTGGCTGCGGTTCTGCAGTTTCCTTCTTCCCCATCTTTAAGTGGTCAAAACATTTCTTAAAAAGTTAACACAAAGTAGAGAATAGGCTTCCTGTTCTTGCAGTGTAACAGATACCCATGCCCTCAGAAAGGATTCACACGTCTGGCTGTCCTTCTGTGTCCTTTGAATCAGTGTAGGGTTATGGTTTGAACTTATTAAATAATAGTTTTATTTTTAGGTTTCCTACCAAGAAAATATAATAGTACTTTTTTTAGACATCTCTCAGTAGCAGTTATTGAAAGGATGAGTAAAGCACTTGCTTTTCTTCAGCCCTTGACTTCCAAGTCAATTTCCTATCTAAAGATGGTCCTATTTTCAGTACCTATAAGGGTTGAACCAGGAATATACTTTAACATTCTGATCCCTTAGCTAACAGATGGGACTCGGTATATAACTGTATCTGACTGAATGTACTATGTATATAAGGCATATATATATATATACATAAACACTAACACATACATCTCTCTTGCTATATATCAATATGTGTATATAAATGTATAGACATCTGCTGTTTTATTAAAGCTTTTTAAAGGGAACACATGAATACACTGGAATCCTAACAGTGTTAACGATATATAACTTGATCTCTAAGACATGAATTTTGTAATATTTATTTTAAAATTAAAAAAAAAAAAAGAGAAACCACCAGGTTAAATAGGAATATAATTCAAAGTTACTTGCACTTGAGATAATAATTTTGTGTTGACTTGACCAACATTTGGTTTGGCATTTTCAGTACTGTTGATGGTAGACTTGCTTGTGAGCAATTTGTTAATGAAGAGATGCAAAAATTCTCCTGAAGGAAGAATTTCAAAGGACAGCAATGTGATTCTGCTATTACTTTGTATAAAATCAAGCAAAAACATTCATTAAAAATAATTTATATCTATCAAAAAAATATGCATTTTACCAATGCTAGCAGAATAAGATGGCATTTCTAGCTCATCTAATTTGTATCAAGATTAGAGATGAAGATTTAAATAACTGTTGGAAGGAAAGAGAAGGAAGATGGTGGAGGGAGGGAAGGAAGGAAAGGAATGAACAAATAATAAGAGGAAAAAAGGATAAAAGATTGAGAGGAAGGGAGGAAGGAAGGAAGGAAGGAAAGAATGAATCTCATTAGTCTCTGTGGGTTGAAAGAGTTATGTCTATCCAGCTGTTTTAAACCCTAGCAGAAGTCNTACTTTGTATAAAATCAAGCAAAAACATTCATTAAAAATAATTTATATCTATCAAAAAAATATGCATTTTACCAATGCTAGCAGAATAAGATGGCATTTCTAGCTCATCTAATTTGTATCAAGATTAGAGATGAAGATTTAAATAACTGTTGGAAGGAAAGAGAAGGAAGATGGTGGAGGGAGGGAGGGAAGGAAGGAAAGGAATGAACAAATAATAAGAGGAAAAAAGGATTAAAGATTGAGAGGAAGGGAGGAAGGAAGGAAGGAAGGAAGGAAGGAAGGAAGGAAAGAATGAATCTCATTAGTCTCTGTGGGTTGAAAGAGTTATGTCTATCCAGCTGTTTTAAACCCTAGCAGAAGTCTTTCCTTGTTGAATAGTCTCCCTCCTTGTTAAATTCATTGTATGGATCGATGGCATTTTCTCATCCAATGTAAGATGATACAAAAATGGCACCTCCATCTTTGCTGGAACTTTCTTTGCTTAATATTTTTCTTTCACTGTTTTATTTTTCCCCCATCTTTCTCCCTGGGCCCTTCTCCCAATACCTTAATGACTGCTTTTCTTTCCCATGGTCCTTCTCCCTCGTTTTAGGGATCCATCTCCACCTCTGTTCTCATGCCTGCATTCCTCTTTCATTCCCTTGCCTCGTCTTGGTGGATCTTTACTCTTTGTTCTCAGCCTGTCCTCCTCCCCAGCCTGCAGGTCTTGCCCACCCTCCCCAGAACTATTCAAGGGGAGAAAGATGAAAGGGAGGGATTATTTTACCCTACACTTTATCAGGTCATCCTCCCCTGAGTTTCTTTTCATGCATCTCCACACCTTGAAATCTTCCCCCTCCTTCCTGTTGTGATCTCAGCCTTTTCCTTCCTGCCTCCTCTGGTGAATACTCCGGCAGTGAAGCATGTGGGCATAAAAACCGTCACATTCCGCCTTCTGCATGTGTAGATAGAGTTAAAAAAAATAATCTGAGGCTTAGTTACATCTAGCAATTAACAAATAAAAAATGTGCAGTAGTGTTTTCATGGAAGGCACCAGCGGAGGAGCTCTGGCAGGAGGCCACGCTGCAACAGGGGAGCGCTCCCATGGAGCCGGGCCCCTCCGGAGCTCAGCGCCGGGGCTCCAGGGGAAAGGAAGGGGCGAAGCCGGGTGTTGGGGCACTCCGGGAGCGGTCAGGTGTCAGAAAGCCGGGGATGGTGCTGACAGAGGTCCCTGGAGCTGTGAGGCTGCCCCAGTGTGTGCTATGGAGAGGTCCCGGGGAGGAGTTGGCCCTTCCCCCTGATTTCGGGCTGCTGCCTTGGGAATTTGCTTCAGCTATTTCCTGGAATATGAATTTGTTTATTTTCAAAGGAGAACAAACGTAAAACTCATACGGTAGCTTTGGGTAGGGCGTTTCTTGGTGGAAGAGTGATTTGGATCATTGAATCCTCTTTTTAAGAATATAAGTACTTCTGAAGATTGCATGGAGCACAAAAGCAGCTGGTAGCCCATAAATAGGACAACTGCAAGAAAATCCTGGCCCTGATACCATGGCTTTCACTGTCATGTATATCTCATGAAGTGTTTGCAAAGCGAGTGCAAAGTACTCCCATTTTGTTCTGGGATTTTTTGTCACCTACTTTCCTTTCACTGGAACCTTATGTACCTGATTAGTCATGCCACTTGGGCTCTAATCTAATTCAAAAGAGTAAATTAATCAACATCCTAAACTATGAACCGTAGTGCCGTGGCTAGTAAACTGAGTGTGCCATCTTTCACTGATGTTTGCAGCACTTTAATGGGTGATGTTTCTAGAAGTCGTTTGGTTAACTTATGACTTGGACCTACAAAATTTGGGAGTGTGCTCAGCTTTCTGTGGCATGAGCGTCAAGTCAGAACTTCAGCTGCGTTTTGAGACAGCCCCATCGTGCATGGGTTGGGCATCCAACGCCCAAAAGTAAAATAAGATCTTTTAAAAGCCTTTCCTTTTAATTGGAAAAAAAAAAATCGCAGTATTTCTCTTAGTGCTTAAGTAAATACTTACTTTGTAAAAGACACTAAAAACTCTTTGTCTAAAATACTGGGAAAAGTTTATTTTTCAAAGCCACAGGCAGCAGTTCATGGTGCTATAGGAAATGCTAAGGCTATGCAGTCACCACCTTAAAGCAAATCAAATCTCCCAAGTTGTTTTCTTTTTGTGTCTTTATTGCTTTTATCTCAAGAACAAAATGTACAATTAAGGAACTTGAAAACTAATGTCCCGCCCCTTCAAACAATGGGCAAACGCAAAAGTAGGCTCGAGCCCGCGCTGATCGACATCACAGTTCTGCGGCCGGCTCCAGGGGGGCGAGAATTCCTTCGCCGTGAGCGCTGCAGGACCGAACGCCGCGGAGAGCGCAGACACGGGCCCTGCTGAGCTCCCGCAGCCGCCCCGTCCCGCAGCCCCGCAGCGCTCGGGTCTCGGTGCCCGTGGCGGTCCCGGCCTGCTCCGCTCCCCGCGTTCAAACGCCCCCCGCGCTCCCATAGGCTGCGCCGGCCCGGCCGCGCTCAGCCCCCGCCGCCCCGACCATGGCGCGGGGGAGCCCGGCAGCGAGCGAGCC
>VZRR01000193.1:228882-321063 GCA_013398015.1 Oreocharis arfaki | reverse complement strand
CTTCCTCCTCCCCCCCGCACCCTGGGATGTTTATTCGGGCGGCTGCGTGAGGCGCGGGCGGCGGTGCTGAGTTTCTCTCCCCCGGCCTGAGGAGTTGCAGGCGCGCACACGCTCGCCCGGCTCCGGGGGAGAGAGGGAAACAAAATGTCTGCCAGGGCCGCAGTGGCTTCCACGAAGGTAAGGCTCGGCCCCNCGTTCCCGGCCCGCTCCCAGCCCGCTGTACCCCCGGCGCGGTTTCCCATTGCCCCGCTGACTCCGCACCCCTGAGGGCACGGGCCAGCGCGGACCGAGGAGGTGGGTGAGGCGGGCCGGAACCTCCCGGCCGCCTTCCCCGCAGAGCCTCCCTCCCGCCTGCCGGGAGGGGCGCGCAGGTGGCCCGCACTCCCCCCCCCGGCCCGGACCGCTGCCCCGCTGGCCGCCGCCGTCCCCGCCCGGCCGCCCACCTGTTGGACGTGCGGGCCCCGGGCCCCGGTGGCGGGATGGCTGCGGCAGCCGGGCCCTGCCCCCGGGAGAAGCCCCCGCGCTCCCGCCGGTGCGCTGGCTGTACCCTTTTGTTCCAGGCTGGAGCCGGGTAGCAATTAGGAAAGGCTCAACCGGGAGAGTCCAGTACTGCAGGATTTTTTCTGTGGCCGCTGAATCAGTCGGGGATGATTGTTGCTGACATACGGTAAACAGCTTTGGGGCGGCAGTAATCCGTCAGAAACTTGTGCCGGTCCTCCACCTGATCCGTAGGTGTTGCCGGTGCAGGTGCACGTTGCGGGGTGTGTACTCTGACCTCCCCCGGCACTGCGCGGCGGTGAGTAATGCCGAGCGGCCCCGGGGGAGAGAGGTGGAGTTAGGAGCGCTCAACAGGTTATTTCTCCTTCGCGTAAAATTAAAGGTTTGCTTTGAAACTAGTTTGAATTTGAATTTCGAACTAATTTTTAGCTTGTGGCGCCTGAGTAGTTGCTCTGGCTTCAGTGCGACAAGTTCCCGTCGTGTGTTAGCTAGTGTTGCTGGAGCTCGGCTTCGTGGTGTTTGCCTTCGAGTGAAACTATGCGGTTTCGGTCTGATGTCACTTGCTGGTATGCGCTTACTCAGAAGTGATATTCTACAGGCTAAAGTGAAATGTACAGCTTACTCTACCGAAAAACTTCGGTGCTTGAGATACTAAGTAACAAACGAACTTAGTTGTAAGATACTCTTAGCTTGGCGATTTTGCCCGCTCTAAAGTCTTGCTTTCGAGGTGTGCTCAACGTAACCTCAGCTTCCGGAGTGGAGTTTTAAAAACTTTAAAGCCAGTGTTGACTACTGAGTTTCATGCCTTTTTCTAGTACCGCCTTCGGAGGTATTGTATTACATTTGAACATATACACGAACACATTTCAACAATAAATGTTTGTTGTTGGAAGAGTAACTTATTTTAGGTACTATTTCGCGCTGGTGGTATCACCTAGCTATGGAGATAGATAAAATATACGTTTTAGCCCTTTTCAAATGCAGTTATATTAACAATGAATAGGAGTTGAAGATAAATGTTGTCTTGAATAGTGTTGTGTTAGAATTCTGCTATGCGAGGCATTGTGAGAAATTGCACCAACTTCATATTTGCAGTGGTTTTTTTTGGTGTAAAATCAGGGTATAAAATCCTCATTTCTAGTTCAAAATGCTCTCTTAAAATACAGCTATTTTGTGGGGCTGTGGACAAGTATTGCCTCCCACACATGTATGTACAGTCTTGAAAGTTTTTTCTATTTTTAAATATGGAAGTGTATTTTAAGTTGCAGAAGTGTATGGAAAGTGTATCTGTTTCGGCTGTGGACTGGTGTACAGACTGGTGTTAATTGAAAGTTGTATCTTGCCATAGCAGTTATTTGAAACTCCTCCTGCTCGTGGTCATATCACATTGGCCCTTGGAGCTTGCATACATGTATACAGTATCAGCCAAACTAATTATACTGAAAGGTATGTTAATTTAAGAATGTTGCAAAATATAGTCTCACTGGGGTTTAACTCTTCACTGGTATGCTTTCAGATTTATGGAAGTCATGTGTTTGAAACAGCATATCTTTCTTGGGAAAAAACTTCATTTTGTAAGTCCTGTGACTGTCAGTGTAAATTCTTAGTCTGTGACAGCTTTTTATCAAAATTATTTCTTACCTTTTTATCTTGATCACAGAAATGTCTTTAGAGACTAGACTCTGGTGCATACGATTCATGTGAGTTCCTTCAAAACAGAGGTGCTCTCAGTAGGTGGATACCGTTGATTATACTTCAGCTATTAGTTCCTGGGCTGCTCTCCATGTAGTTTTAATAGTTACAGACAAGGAGATTAAAAAGTATTTTGGAAATTCTAGAATACTGTGGGATTTCTGTGTTCACATTTCAGATCTTTTTTCCTGTAGTTACCTCTTTGGACATGATATCTGGTTTCTTGTTTTTGGGGTTGTAATGCATTAAAAAAGCCTCTGTGGTTTTCTCTTAATAGTTACTTAATATACTTTCGAGTTTTGTGTCCATATCCACAGTTACCTTGGCACACCTGACCAGACAAAACCTAGGAAAAGAAAAAGAAAAAATTATGTTTGATTACCTGAATATTTCTGATTTGTGTGTGAGAGAATCTTGGCTGCTGTGATTGATTGTGTTATGCTCTGTTATCAGCAGTCTTTAACAAACAGTTTCACTGCCCTTCAGTTTTGATTACTTAGCTTTTTCCCTGCTATGCTGTAAAAGAATGTGGTTTTATTAGGGTGTTACATGCTTGTTGTAGCTGTTGGTAATATACAATTGAAGATGGAGGAGAAATGAAGTCTTGCTTGCAGTTTAATCTGTTCGTGGCTGTTACTGCAAAATTTAAGGGGCCTAATCGCTTTCTGTCTGATGTCTTTCTGAGTAGTACTGATGGATGCTATGGGAATGACTGTGTCAGGGTCTTAGTAACAGGATGTAAACTTTCTTTTTGTCTTTAAGTTGAAGAGTCAAATACAGTCCACATTGGTAAAAAAACCAACCAACCAAATAAACAAACCACCCCAAAAAGCTTTTAAAGTGTGAGTGTGGGGACAGGACTTATTGAATCCCTGAGCCTTTTTGTATGCTGAACCTGAGTTCTTGAGACTTCCTTCTATTTTTAAATACATTTGTGAAGGCTATTTCAGTCTTTTACCTCAGTCCTGTAATTAATTGAATTTTGGTTATTCTAACTGGCTTTCTAGCTCCAGGCATGTATCTGTTAACTACCCCATGAGTCAGGAGCTGAGAACATGACTGTGTTAATGGTTCAAGACATGCTGATTGCAAGGCCTCCTTGGTTTTCTGTTTTAGAGGGAATGAATGACCTGTGGTTTTCGCAAGTGTGGGTTAGCATTGTACCCAAAATCTTACTTGGACACACCAATGGATTTGTTTCTTGTAGAGCATATATGTGCAAATGTTCTTATAGTGGTTTTTAATGCAATCTGTGAGATAGCTAAGTTTGGAGCAGTGATTTGTTTTTCCCGTCTAAGTCTGTATGTGAGCACTGTAAAGTTAGATCAGTTCTTCTTTGGTTCTTTGTGAGATTCTTCAACTGTAACAATAAAGAAATAAATACATAGAAAATGTATATGGGAAAGTAACCGAGAATTCAGTTTAACCTAAGAATCTACCTCCTATATGGAAAAAAGAGCCTTTAAAATACTCCATTTAATTTTGATAGTGTGTCTGTAAGTTGTATTTGGACCTTAAGGAATACTAATTTTAATGTTCTGGTAGGTATTTTTCAGAGAATAGTTTATATTGGGCTTGGATTTTCTTGATGTCATTGTTCTAGTTAGGACTATCAGCAACTTCAACTACCAGATGGTACTTCAGGTGCATTTTTCGGTATGGCTTTGGCTGCAATGTGAGAAGAGCTGCAAGCTCCACACTCCATAGGTCATTATGAAGTGTATTCTGGAGTTTGCTTCTGGTTCAACGTGCAGCATAAAGATTACTGAAATGTAAACAGAACTTGAAATCTGACTGCGCCTGGCAACTGGCTCCACCTTTTATAGAGTGGAAAATCAGTAAGACCTTATCAGTGACCAGCTAGCTAATCTTTGTGTCAAGAAAAACATCTAGAAATGGGTTATTGTGCATCCTAGGTGTTCTAACGTACACATGGTGCTACTGTTCAGGTTCTATGAGAGTAGATACTGGGCTTCTATCTGTGCAAAAGAAGGCTCAAAACGTATTTTGAATTTGTGCTTGAAGTCAAGAGTGGTTATTGGGCTTGAATATATGTCTGTATTGACACTACAATGTACCATTTTTGTCAAAGCCTTCTGGATACTCGTGAAAATACTTGGTTTTAAGTACTCAGCATAAGGTACTGAGTTGGAAACAGAACTGTAACTAGTCAACTACTTAAGCTCTGAATTGTGCTAAATATGTTGGGTTTATTACTTGAAATGCTATGTAAAAGTATTGTCTATCTCAGGTCAAAGCAATCCAAAAGCTTTGTATCAAAGTTGGAGTTCTCACCAAGGACTGAAGCGTTCACCCATTTTGTTTGCCAATAAGCTTTCAGTGTGAAATAGGATCCTCTTTTCTCTTTTCTTCTCCTGTCCTCTATACCCAGAGGAAAGGCCATGTCTTGTGTGCATACTGGAGTGGTGGGGGAAAATCTGATTAGTCACAGTGGGGGGGATGTAAAGCCATGTACGTGTCCATGTCAAAATTAATAGTTCCAATATTTGGTTTGTAACACTGCCAAGTTTTAAGTGTCAATTTGAGTTAAGGGATAGTATTTGAAGCGAATGCTTTTATTGTTTTTGTTATGGGTTAAGAAAGACATTGGTCATTTATATCCCCACGAATATTTCCTTGTTATCATGGTATAAATACAACAGGAATTAATATCAAACTATGCCCAGTGTTTTCTCAGGCAAATATATTGCTAATGACTTCTTCACTGAATGTACTGATTAAGCAAACAGCCGTAGGGAAGTCTTAAAATGAATTCCATGATTCTGTGCAGTGTATTTATGCTGAGTCCAAAAAGTCCTGAAATGAAAACATTGTCTTGTCTTATAATTATGCTATTTTAGGGACAGATTATTCAAATATGCACTGTACAGTCATAAATAGTAGGGGTGCTCTTGTTTCAAGGGGCTGTGACGTGCTTGAGTGAAGGATCTGAGAAAATGGAGGGACACGTTCAGCTGGATATTTAAGGTCCCATGTGGATCCTTCGGAGGCTGCAGAGTGACAACTGCTGCTGAGGCCACAAGTGTGGTGACTTGTCCAGGGACAGTGGTGTCTGCTTGGTTATCCATGGGATTTCCCTGCTGTGGTGTGCTCTTAGCTCCTTAAGCCCCAAGCTCTGTGGACTGTTTGGGTTATGTAGATGGGCTACTGCAGGGTTGGAGACCTGCCCCAGTGGGTGCAGAACTGGGCTCTTGGCTTACGTTTACTACTTGTGACTCTGTAGGATCTTCAGTAGTTCTTTAGAGGTTTTTCCTGCATTTGCACATCAGGATTTATTTAGACACTTGGAAAAATTACCTGTATTGTTGGTGCTAAAAATTTAAATATTGGCTGTACGTTTAAAAAGTATTTATTTTCTCAAGAGTATTTGGGTATCTCTAATAGGATTCTTGTTTCCTAATCCATTATAAACAGATGTTCTTCCCTTTTGTGGTGGGGGAGGGCAGCCTAAATTCAGTAAGATGATAGCAGTAGGGAGTGCTGCATTGGAGAAGTTCACATTCTTAGGAGAAGTGGGCAAATGTGACCTTACTGGCCTACATAACTCATCATAAGGTGTATGAACTTCTCTTCCCGTAGAAGAGGAAGCAACAGCAGAACTTGGTATGGCTCTGATGACCTCTTTGTCTCCCCACCCCTACATATACAAAGTACTGATATTCTGAAAATAGAAATTGAGCAAAAGTAGGCAGTTTGTGTGATTTGTAGTTCCCAAGGCTTTTCCCAGTAAGTACTGCACTGTGGAGCAGCTTTGTGTCTTCCTCATAGCTGCCTTTTACATTTGACTTCTTCTTAGGAACTTAATTATAAAATATTCCCCCACCCCTCCTAAAAAGGCAGTAATTAGTTTTCAGCTTGTGATCCTTTGGGGCTGTATAGGCGGTTCCTTGCCTGGTTTGAATGGGGTCCAGTAACGGTGTCTTCCCCTCTGCCCCACTGGGCCAGCAATGACTTTAACAGATGGCCCCCTTCTCTGTATCCAGCTTAACATTTTTCTTGTAAATATAAAATGGACCCGTTCCAGCTATTTACACTCTGGGCTGGTGACTGTTTCTTAGGATGTATCCAGATGGGACATAGAATGAGCAAGGTGCGTAGAGACTTGTTAATACACTTCAGAACATATGGTCGAGCTTTTGGCCATGGCTCTGTGAGGCGAGTTCGTTCGGCTGAAATAACATCCACTGCCCTTTCCTACAAACCTTCTTGGGCCTCTTTCTTTAGACAGCCATGGTGCTCTTGCAGCAGCATTAATGAC
Source organism: Oreocharis arfaki (assembly GCA_013398015.1). Classification (NCBI taxonomy): domain Eukaryota; kingdom Metazoa; phylum Chordata; class Aves; order Passeriformes; family Paramythiidae; genus Oreocharis; species Oreocharis arfaki. The sequence goes on along the minus strand of VZRR01000193.1, from coordinate 314,594 downwards.
TTAGTTATGAATTCAATAACACAGAAATTACTAAGAAGTAACTTGTGGCTGAAGAGACACTGCTCAATTTTTTGAGTTAATTAAAAGAAAGTAATAACCCTAAATTATAGCTAGAAACAGTAGCATAATGAAACCAGACAGATTGTGAAATTTGAACAATGATGTCAGGTTTTCTATTACTTAAATTACAGCAGTGGTGACATGACTTTGACAAAGGACTGACCTGGCACACGTTGCTATAAAAAGATGTATAAAAATATATTCAAGAGTTTTTTTAAAAGTTAAAAGAAATTAAAATACCCAAGCAGAGAATATGTACACAGGTGCTTTCAGCTTCATTGAAAATATGATAGACATGAATTATGTAATCTAAAGATTCATTGGTTTTAATAGAAAGTAACAATTGGAATGACTGTAACTGTAAAACTCTGGCAGTAACTTTGATATGCTACTTGACAATTTGGTATCAATTAATTAGTTAGTTGTAATTTGCATGTAATCAGGATAGTACCTGGGGCTAACTCTGCCAATTACTGCTTATCTGCACAAATTCCAAGACTTGTAATAAATACATGATTCATGTTCATTTTGGATGACTGGCTTCCCCAGAATTAAATCTGGGAGAAGGCCAGATCATGTTAACCCTCTCATCACAGGATGTTTGTTTAAAAACATTTTCTTGTCACTTGACCCCACGTTGTTCCTACATGTTATTTGGAGAAAATGTTCCTTTGCCCATGAATGCCTCCACATGAGTTGGTTTCTCAGCACAGTGTTAGGTGACAGGGGTACGGGCTTTTCCTGTAAACCTGGACTCCCTGAAATAATTTTTCCAGTGAGTATTAAGATCTTGAAGCCAAGCTTGAAGGCATGGCTTTCTGACAAAAGAACTTGTGTTTCCTTCAAAATCTAAATTAAGTTGTGGAAAGTGATTGGCCATTGCATACAGGATAAACCTCTCTGTTAATAACCCAGCTATGTAAGAATGGGAATTCCTGAAGGGTAATCTCACATGAGAGAACTAAATGCACTTGCATTTTGATTGGGTTTTGCTCTCTATGGATAATGTAGAATGGATTAATATTCCTAAAGCAGGGAGCATTTACTAGGAACTACGAGAAAGGTATACAGGTTTATTGAAACAATGTTGATGGCTTCAATGAAGAACATGTTTCATCTGAATCAGATACAGTGCTGTAGAAGCACTCTGGGGGGGGTATTTTTTTCCAGTGCTCATGTAGTTTATTGTGGTTTGTTTATTGTTGGTAGTTCAATGGTAAATCCACCCTAGAACTGCCCAGGAAAGTGCTGAGTTTCGAATGAGGGGATCTGTCGTTTAAATTGTTTGAATGCTAATGCTAACATAAAAGGTTCTTACTTGTGTTTATTTGCAATCAGCAAATGTCTCTGTCTTGGGAAGGTGTGTAAGCAATAGCAAGAAGCCAGTGGTTGGGAGTTACTGAAATTTTCTCCTTTAGAATGACTGGTGGTGGTGGTGGGTTTTGTTCCTTCCTGCATGATGAGGGCACCTTCTAAGTCAGTTGCATTATTGATAACAGTGGGATTGTCTTTTTGGCTGTAGACTTAGTTTGGTTTACCATAATGTGAGATTTGTCCTGCACTTCAAGTTGTGCTAGCATTGTAGTTTGGGCAAGCAGGGATGCCTTTTAAACATAAATGTAATGTTCTTGTAACATGCATTTTGTTAGCCTGACCTTCTGACTGCATTTATTATCTCCCTTTGAAAAACACCAACCATGCTTTAAAAGTACTTTAAACAAAAGCAAGCAGTCAGAGCAATATTTCATAGGCTTTTTTTCTTTCTTCTCTATGATTGAATTAAAATTGAGAATTTTTGCCTTGTTCTTTGTATTTGGTTTTACTCCCTCCTGTGTGAATGATGAATGCTTGAATCCACCTCTGGAGAAGCAGTAGAAATAGATTTGTTTGTGGTGTGGTGGCAGTGGAAGCAGACAGTGCTGGTGGTGTGCAGCCAAAGGGCTTCAGGGGGCAGGGTGAAGGAAGCTGGGGAGCTGCCAGTGCAGATCCTGTGCCGTGAGCCTTGGCTCAGCTCGGTGAGCTGCATTCTGTGCTTTGGGACGCGACAGAAACACGTGAATATCAAATAGTGGGTTGAAATAGTTTTGACTGTTCATGATTAGGCAGTTGGCAACTAAATGCTATGTTTTTAATCTTGTGAGGTGGATTGACTGATGGATCTAATTTTACTTTTCTGTTTTTAGAAAAATCTGTTGTTAAAGTCAATGACTGGCGTTGCTTGGCTATGGGTAAATTGCTTGGGATGTTTAGAGCTGGCAACAATAATTTTTCTTTTCTCTGATGGCAAGTACTGGTTTTCACCTGGAACTAAACCCTTACAATGAAAATTGCGTTTTGCTTGCTCCACCTTTTAACTCTCAGAACAGGACCTTTTCGTTTTCTCAGTAGAGGCTGCAGTCTTGTTGTATTTTAAAATTAGTGTTATAGGAAGTAACAGCAAACATTTTGGAACACTTGTTAAGAAATAAAAAACCCCTCGAAGATATTTCTACCTCATGAACTACTATAGATGGTATTATAAAACTTTGTTAATAGTTTTCCCTCTATCAGAAGAGTAGACTTTGATGTTTTAATATTCCTTTTTAAAATTTGTATATTATTCTGAGTTGGATATGCTTACAGTGTAGAGGTTAGTATGTAGCTGACCAAAACATAATACCTAAAATCTGTCTTTACTCTCCTAGCCCTTCAAGCAATGTAATTATGTTGCTTCCAAGCTATAAGCCAAGGCAATTTACAGATTACTGGAATGCTTGAAAACACTGACCTTTCAGGTCACTCAGAGCACTCCTATTATGCAGAGATTGCTGTGGCACTGTTGTAATGTGCTGGCCTGTCACATGCTGACTAACTTGCAGAAAGCTTTGATGCAGCTGTTTTAAAAATGCTTTTGCTGACTGATAGGCACTTAGGCTACTGCCTGTGAACAAAGCCAGCTCTCATTCCGTGCTTTTAGTCCCCATTTTCTATAACAACACTTCTTCCCTGCTGACTACACACACAGTTCTTATCTGGGCCCAGTTGTTGACTTGTCTCCATTTAAATTGTGTTTGTGTTAATTTTCACATCAAAAATAGTCGTGTGTTTGAGAGAGGTTCGGTTTGTGTGGTTTATTCAGAGCTGCTGCAAACAAGCAGCCTTAAAAAGTTCATGTGGTGGCTTTAAAGAGTGGGTGGATTAGGGAGAAGAAAGTGTGTGTGACCAGGCAGAGCAGGGGAGGGAAGGGATTAAAAAACAATGGTCCTTTATTGATGATGAATACAGTGTAAGTAGTTTACTTCAATGTAGCATATATTCTATAGTTTGAGCACTACTGTCTTTTCTTGAATTGGTGTGAAGAATAATAAGAATTTGACAAGTGTTTCCTTTTAGTGTCTGATGCTTAATGGGTATCATACATGGGAACTATGCCAGTACTTTCTTCAGTATTAGACACAGGACTAGAATATGAATAAAGTTTAAGATGACTTGTTTTTTTGTTTACTGTCTTTACTTTTATTTAGTTTTATTCATAGTTGTTAGATCAGGTAGTGCCTGAATTGTAGAGATCATGGGAAGAGGAGAAGTAAATACAGAAGAAAAAAACCTGCAATTCCAGTAGCATGGTGAGACTGTTAGAAGGATAAATTGCTTTTTTTTCTTCCCCAGAATGCAGAGAATCTGTATTCTCACTGAAAATAAGATGCTGGATGTTTATGGGAAGTAGGTGTCTAATCAAGTAAGACTCCACATGAGAAGCACGATAGCCCATTGCCTATGAAGGGCAAGCTTAGCAATTCACAATTTAGTCTTTGTTTCCAGGGAATGTTTTTATATTTAACATGTTCTGTTGGTTGCCTGTACCTCAGATTCTAAGCCTGTTTGACTTCAGTGCATTTGGATCAAAAACTAAGCATCTCTATTCTATTCTGCTGAGAGGTGGAAAACGAAGAGGTAACATCTGTTTGATACTGTATATGTGTATCATGTACGGCATTTTATATAATTCTGAGACTGAGCTTCTGTTGTACAGCATGGCATCATTGTTCCCTTGTTTGGGGGAGGGGGACGTCAGGTATTCAGCTGTTCACTGCAATTCCAGCAGCTGCAAAATGCACAACCTGTGCCTAAAATCTCTTGAAGCAGTAGCGTATATTCAAGGATAAGCACTGGTGTACTTAAAATTACCTTTTCTCTTTGACCCCATACTATACAGTGACAATGCACTAAAACATGAATTTCAAGTTATAGAAGAATGGAATATATTTTTCCTGCTGTAACAATGCAGTGAAGAGAATAGAATGAGTATTGATTTTACAGCAGGAACCTAACTGAACAGTGTAGTTACATAGTGAGTGTTTTATTTTTTGGGTATAAACTCTGTACTTCTTGTGGTGATTGGTAGGACAAAAATATTTGGGTTTTGTGTATATTTTCATATGTACTTTGTAGTTGCACCTTAACTTTCATAGGAGAAAACATTTTCCACAGCTCAGTGTGGTAATCTGGATTAATTTAAATGGCACAGTGAGGCAGAAAGGATGTGTAACTTGCATGTGTTGATAACATTACAATATCTTTGAGAGGATTACATTTCAGAAGAAATGACTTCTGAACGTGAACCTACAAAAATGAGTGGAAAAGATGCAACTAAATCAATACATTGATACAAGAGGTGCAGATTTAGATATTGTCGCTGCACTTAGTTTTCTCTTGCAAATCATTGGAAGTTGCATGGCTGTGAAGGTACAACTATTATCAGTCAACCTTTGAAAGCGTTCTGGCGGTAACTTATGTTGTGCTGTTCAGTTCTTGCTTAATGATAGAATTGTACTACATCTATCTTGGCTGGAACTACTCTTTCATCTTTCTGATGAAGTTTTTCACTGTTTTTTATCCTTGCTTGTTTAGTCTTTAGGATTTTTCTTTCCAAAGAATGCTCTGGATTGAATGGTTTCTCTGCAAGCTACGGTCTCCTGATAGGTTTTTCCATTGAACTGACTCATCAAACAGATTTGTTTGGTGTCCTAAAGCTAAACTCTTGTGGTTTCCTACTCATTTAGGGAGATGCTCCTTTGAAAAAACTATGGCTTGCTGAATTTGCAGGCTTGTAGATAACTCAATTGCTTTCTTCCCCGATATCTCATTCTTGTTGACAGGTAACTTGATAGTTTTTTGGGGCAACAGTTGAATGAACTGTAGCTATAATCTAGGATAAACAGGTAATTCGCCAAAATTATACAGGCTTTTCAGTTGCTAACCAAGTGCTTACCCAGTTTCTTCTCCAGCTGGTTGGATAAACAACTAGAATGTCATTCATACTTTTCCATTTTAAAAAATGTGCTGAGTAAACGAAAAAGACATCTGCCCATTAAGCACAGATGGGAAATACTTGCTAAGAGGTGGATTTGATGGGTAGCATCTCTCAGTAATTATGTATAGACTTCTATTTTTAGTCTTTGTGTTCAGAGTTCCTCTTCTGAGATAGTCTACGTGCTTCTCATCTTCACCATAGCTTGGCTTGCAATCAGGGATTAATCTTGATGAAATGATGATGGCTGAGGGAGAGGGCAGCTTCTCATAGGTCTGGCTCTGCTTGAGTTACTGCATAGCTGATTTATTTCAAAGTTGAATTGAAGCCATGACATCCACTATTACATTATGGACACATCTTGATGTAGTGATTAGTTTGGGATTCTTCACTTGATGGGTCTTATCTGTGTAAAATAAGAACAGTGTACTTGAACATCATTCATTTTTTGGTTTCCCTGTTTCTAAAAGGTACCAAACGGAAAGCTATAGAAAATAATTTGTGATGTTTGTATTAGGTACTAAGGGCTGAGAGTGAAGGTAGTTCTTCAGACTTTTACAGACAGGGAGATCACCAGCAGATTAACTGTAAAGGCAATTCTAAAAATGCCACAACAATCTCCTTCTACTCAACCTGCCAACTAAAGTTTTTGGTGTTACAGTGCTGGTGTGTCTAGACTTTCATTGTCTGACATACATGGTGGTTGTCAAACCTCTGCCAGTATTTACTGGGGTTTATTTGTAGCTTTCTTTAATACCTCAGTAATTTTTAGTTTTGTTAGTGAGTGCTTGTAGAATGTGCAAACTTTCTTCTTCCTCTTCTCAATGTTGAAAACAAGTCTATGAAAGTAATGGACACTCATGTAAATAAGAGCATTACTTTTGGTCGTGTTAGGTAATGTTTTTGTGGGCTGGTATAAATGGCTTAGGCTAAATGTTCTTTCAACTTGCCCTGGAGTAGACTAATTTTGTTGGTGGTAGGGAAAAGAGCCTCTGAAATTTATTATGGAACAAATGTAAAGTGAACCCCTAAAAAGTAAAAATGCTTTGCAATTTCACTTTACCATTTTATCAGCCTTGTTTAGGCTGAGTTCCAGGTGCTAACTTCAGATACTACAGTTCTGTGTGTTTTGATGCTTATCACTTGCTTATATGAGAAGCTCAGATTTCATCTTGTACAAAGTGTGTACCCAGTGCTAATAGCAGTAGCAAAAGAATACTGAAACTGAAAATATGCTTATATTGTATCCTAAAAATAAAGAACCTAAAATCCTGCTTTTGAAAATTATTTCAAAGTAATACTGATATTTGCATTTAATTCTGCAGATGCAATGATGTGTTCTAGGTAGGTATGTGGGGCTGTAGGTGTTCTGAAATAATGGTGTTAATCTATTCTATACCTAATGCTTTACTAACAACCTTCCCTCCAGTTTGGAGAGAGAAGCTATGCCCTGCAGAAACTTTACACTTCTGTGAAGTGTCACTGCCATTGGTCTCAATATTTAAGTCTGTTAAATTTGTGCATCAATAATCTGCACTATTGTTAGGGTAAAGCGTGTGTTGTCTTTGATCTTTTGGGGGTAAACATGGCTTGGGAGCACTGACTCCTAAGATGACAATGCATTGTCAAGGAAAAATGTCACCAGTATGATAAATGCATGCAAACTGATAATTGGTGCATGCTCGTGGAACCTTAATGTGTTCAATTTGTCAGTGTTGGGCAGCTAAAATCCTTAGTTTACTGCATAGTTGCAAAATGTAAAGCAAAGGTGGAATGGGAAAAGAGCTTTTAAGTACTTTTTTTTCCTGTATCTCCTTGTAATAACTTAGTTCCTTGAAAAAAGGTCATTAAACAATCCTAAAAATATGTTGCCGATTTATCCAGTTGGCCTTTTGTATCCTTTACTTTCAGATGCCAATATACGCCTGATTATTGGGGTGCTGGTGGTGAGGAGCCTCCCAGGGCAAGAGTGTGGCACAAGGGAAGTTCTGTTCTTGAAAGAATTTGTGTTTAGCTGTGAAATTAAATGACATTGTTTTGATGTGCACCTTCTCCCTCAGGAGTCAAGGTGCTGAGTCACATCAGGCAAGAGTGTGGAAGCCCTTCTGCCATTGATTTCCCTTTTTCTTTCTTTTGTGGAACAGATTGGAGTTAAAGCACAGCAACGTGAACAAATACTTGCAGAGGGGAAAAATACAGCTAAGTGGGATTTGTTACCCTTCTTCCTTGCTTCTTGAGCTTTGTCACTCTTGAAGTGAATTTGTTTTGTTTTGTCAATTAAAGTCTTAACTTGCTTTAGAATGTGAAACTTAGGGATAAGATAACAGATGGGGCAAGACTTGAAATTTCTACACTAGTTATTTCCCCTGGTCTGTAACCTTTTTGTTATTTTCTTAGACTTTATTACATTCAGAATGTTGAAGTTCAATAGAGCTGCCTTCTGTAGCACAAGGAGTGCTGGGGTAATGCAGGGTCGAGGTAAAAGCTGTGTAAACTTGAGTGTGTTTTCAGGTTGCGAACTGGAGTGTCAGGTTATAGTTTTGCAGTTTTTTCTTCTTGCAGTTTTTAATGTGAAGTATAATCAGAACGACTTTGAAAAATGGAGAAATTTACTCTTGTTTAAGGGCTTTTGGTTTCCCAACTCCATTTTTAAATATGGTTCCAGGTAGCTAGAAGGTGCAGTTCTGTAGAAGCACAATGCATGTTTTAAAATAGCCTTGATCATTTCTGCCCTTGTAGTCTTCTTGCACACTTGGGAATATACATTCCAGAGTGGTGATGAATGGACATAATGCAGTTTTGGTCAAGGATATAATCCTGTATCATTGATATACTTGAAATTGTGGGAATAGAAGTTAAAATGTCGTGTGGTGAAAGCTGCTGGTGAGGCAGTTTGTTCCACTGAAATGAGGTTTTTTTTAATTGCTGATGTAAGTACAAAAGTAGCTTTGTGACCAATTTTAAGGTTAACCTTTGGCTTTCTGGGTGTGGCTTTGATTTCCTCTTTGATGGGACTATGTTTTTAGGTATACTGGGGTTTTTCTTATCACCTTAGAACTGAATTGGAGAAGTAGAAGGTCAAGTTGAAACTGCAAAAGGCAGGCCTTGAAGCTATTTGATCTGAAAGATTGTAGTTTTAGGTAATTAAAGCTTTCTAAATTTGTGTACTCGGTTTTATGTAAAATTCAGTGTTAGTTCATCTACAATGGTGGAAATAATTGAAAGTCTACCAAATGAGGATTTGGTAATCATGAAATGATTTTCATGAGGAGAATTGCTTTTGAAGTGTGCTGTTTTGCATGGTATGCGTAAGGCAACTTGCTGCTAGGAAGTTCTGATCTGGTCAACAATTATTGCTCTTGAGCATGTTAGTGAATTCTCTTGTTCCATTCTTCTACTTTGATGTGCAAACAGGAAAGAAAGAAATCCTAGCTCTATGTCTGTCTGAATCGTCATGATGGTTATGTAAATGTGAATATGTACAGAGGTCAGTTTGAAGCCTGTGTACAGCCTCTTGTCCCATAATTACTCTGTCATTTTTTTCCTGTGACTGTAGCCAATGTCTCTTCTGCCCTTGCTTCACGAGGGAAGGGAAGGAGACTGGGTGTTGGCTCCTGACTCAGTGAGTGAGAAATGGCTGGGGTAATTCTTCAGTCTGGGGTTTGTAGGAATTCAGCTCTATGTGAGGGTAGGGATGCAGTCTTCAAAAGAGGAAATCCAACCCCAAAAAACCAAGAACATGCTGTTTTTAAAAAGTGCTTGCTTTTCTTAAGTTAATATATAGTGGTTTGCATCCAGCTTTTCTGAAGAGATCTGGTTGTGGACCACTGGTACAGTGAAAGGCAGTGGTGGGATTGCTGCCAGTAGTGAATCAAAGAGCAGAATTGTGATCAGGGCAGCTGATGGTGCTGGGCAGTGTCTCGAGCCCTCTTTTAGTGCCTCCTGTCCAGTCTTGGCTCCCCGATGGAGCTGCTTCCACTGCTGTTCTTTAAGAAGGTGAGGAGTTATGACTGAAATAAAAGAGGTTTTGGGTGGCAGGGTCACCCCTGTTGCTGCTGTGTATCCTTTTAAGGGAAGGGAAAAGTATGGACATGTCTTACTGGTTCTTCTTGCTTGCTGATTCTTCTGGAGCTCTTGTTATTTTCTCTTGTGCTTGTTAGTGGCCTTAGCTCCTGAAGAGAAGGAAATGAATCACTTGAAAAAAAAATAAATTGGAAGGTAGAAAGATATGTGTTTTCTATAAAATATGCTTATAAGTCTTCCTTTGGCAAAAATGGCTCTTCTTTTGCCTTCTGGAATGAAACATTCATATTTTGCAAATATCTAATACTATAGCCAGGATTAAGAGTAATGAAAAAAAAATCCCACTCTGTAACTGGCTGTGAATAAGCAGTTGTGTTACCCATGAAAGCAGCAGCGAGGGTTATCAAAGTGTCTGCGGGTATGTTCTTTGTATGGGCAGTGTTTCTACATTCGCAGTCAATGAATAACCCACCTGAGAAGTTTCCTGCTTTTATTTTGCTAGCTTCTCTTCTTAGCTGCTCCTTTTCCATCCCAAGAAAGCCATCATCAATGCCAGCCTGATTCCTTGTTTCAGTTCAGGGTAGCTTTGCAAATGAAGGAGATCCTCTGTGCTGAGAATGAAAGTAGCCTTAAGCCTTAGGCTATTGCTGCTCCTTAACCCTTTGTATTGTCAAGTAGTGGCCTCAAGGTGCTGCTTTAACGAGATACTCGATCCAATGTACTCCTTTTGAGAGCAGACTTTGCTCCAAGTCCCCAAGGCTGCTATGCTTTGCCTCAGTTGTGTTGTAGGACACCTGTTCACTTGGTTCACACAACTGAATTCCTTTTTCTTAGACACCTTTGCACGACTCTTTGGAAACTGAACCTTTGCAATCACTTTGATTTTTGTCATAGTAGCAGTGGATAAGTTTAATTTATATTACATAGACACTAAACAAAAACGGTGTAAAGGACTGATGAAAATGAAGATGTTGATTCAGCTGTAGGAATATGCTCCTTGGGGTCTGGGAGTTCATGTTCTGGTTCTGTGGGCCACTGAGTGCAGTGGGACAACTTAGTATAGAAAAGCAAGGGACTTCTTTCCCCCATCTCTTCTCCTGCACTATACTGTTCAGAATTTAAGTACTGGTTTTACTTGCCAATACATCTTAGTGGGTTTTTTTCTTTCTACCCCTTCAACTTACTACCCATTTTTGAGTTCTGTCAGAGCCATGTTACTCAGTTTTGAGATTGAATGCAAGAACAATTTTTTTTCTGTAACACCTACTAATCATTAATGTGTTAGCTTTAGAAAGAGTTTTTTCAGCAGGAAAATCCTGGAATAGACTGATGTGCATATAAACAAGAAGATACTGACACGTTACTTCACGTCTGTCTCTCAAAGTATAGTAGATTGTACCTGCTTAAACACATTCTTTTTCCTGGGAGGTGTTTTCGAAAAATAGGAAAATCCATTTCACGGTGAAGTAATTTGGAAGTTAGATGTTAATAGGATGGGGATAGTCCTTTTTGCTGAGAAAAAATGAGGTGTTTTCCACTTTCCGCATGTGCCTGATAAGAAAGTTTAGGAATGTTTACCTTGCTGATAGCTGAATAAGCCTTTTGAATGCTGTGGTGGTGTTTGTTAGTTGTCCTCCCATCCAAGTCTCACGTCCATCTCTTGCTGGGGGATATGGCAGTGCTGCTCTAGTTCTCATTCTCTTCTCTCCCAGTGACTTCTTGGACTTGTTTCTCTTCCTCTCTCAGTTCACAAACACTGCATTTGAAAGTAAAACAGAACCCTGCTGTGTTCCCTGTAACAAATTATTTGTTGCCATTGTTTCCTTACTCCGAAGTCACAAAAAACTTTCTAACCCAAGAAGTTAACTCTTTTTCAAGGAGCTGTGAGACTTAACATTATTCACCATCTCTTTTTCTTTGATCTCCTATATTTCTGTATCCTTGATTTGAGACTTGCTTTCTTTGAATGTGTGAAGGTACTGTGAGCTCAGAGTTGTACTGTGTTCTGAAGATGCTCTTGCAGCCATGTGACTGCTAAAATTGAATCTTGTTAACTGACAGTTACCCAAGTCGAGGGTGGGAAGATGCCATCTGGGTGTGTGGTTGTTCAGGGTAGGGAAGGACGCTTTTCCTTAAATTTCTTACTAAAGAGTGGTTGGTTGAGATTTAGAAGAAATTTTGTACCTACAAGCAAGGTAGGGTGAAAGTCTTACTGCTCAGTGATATATTTCTTCATACTGAGATTCAAGGGGTAATATATCAGGGAAGCAACCTCCCAACCCTTAATCCTGCTGCTAAAGAACTAGTTGTCAACTACTTCTATGAAGCAAAATGTAGTGTGTGTGTGTTCAGAACACCCGCGTTTCAAATCTTAATTTTAGAAGAATGTGTTAAATTAACTATAGAATGTATAGTTTTGCTGTTGCTATTGTGGGCTGTAAAAATCAAAAACAAAACAAGCAACACCTCCCCCCCCCAATTTTTGAGGAGAAATTAACCTATGTAGGCTGCTCTTTTATTGTCAAGATAGAAGATGTCGAGGCCATTATTGTGCACCTATAACTGGAAATATTCATACTTGGAAGCTCTGAGTGGTGTCTTGGAAAATCAACCCAGCTCTGTCTTAGTGGGGTACTGTTACCTGTCCTGAGGCTCTCATTCGGCAGATCTTCAGAGTATAATGATCTAAAATTTATATGGTGCTGTGTGTGGTAACTAGGTTATGATTCTCTTGATTAGAAACAAGGTGAGAAGCAGTCTGTCTTCAGGTGAAGTGCTTGAAAGCTTTGATTGCTGCACTGATGTCTATATTCATGTTGGTAGTTTCTTGGTGGACATATCTGTTACTTGTGTGCATTTTGGTTTTGTATTTTTTAAATAAAAAGCTGTAGTCAGATACAGAAGATTTATTTAGGCTTCTTATATAAAGCTAATACAGTATAATTTTGCTTTCTTCGATACTAATACTGAGCTCTTCTCCTTCCCCAAGGGAAAAACCAACTGGAATAACTCCAGCTGATGTTCTTTATGAGTGATAGAACACTAATGACGAGCTGTGTGTAAGAGTAGAGATGAAGGTTGTGTCTGCAGTTAGATGATTGGATTTGATTTCAGAAATGTGCTGGAAATGTGACTTACATAGAATCCCAGAGTAATTAAGGTTGGAGGGGACTCTATAGGGATCAGCTGCTCCAAGTGTGTGCTCAAAGCAGTTCTCACTAAATCTGATTTATAGAATAATTGCGGAACAGTGAGGTCACATCATCTAGAGCTCATCAGATCTCTGGAAATTGTCCAGTGCAGCCCCATACTCAGAGCAGGGTCAGCTACAGGGTTGCTCAGGATCTTGTCCAGATGAGTTCTGAGCACCTCCCAGGATGATATTCCATGGCCTTCCTGGGCAGCCTGCACCATCATTTGACCGCAGCTGTGGTTTTAAAACAAACCCACCAGGCAGGTATGTGACTGGAATTTGCTGTTCTGAGCTGTGTCAGTTGCTGTGAACCTGGTCACAGCTGTGTGCACTTCTGAGCTCCACTGATGCACTTCAATAGGGCTTATTTGACTTTGGTGGGAGGCTGTAGTTTAGGCTTTTACATTCCCAGGGCTGCCTTACAAACGGTACCAGGAGCAGGTACTGTCATTGGAGTTGAGATGAGCTGGCGGGGATATGGGTAGCAATGACCACAGAAATGTGTGTAACACTTGCACAAGATATGAGAGAGGGGATATTTTTGAGGATGGAAACTAGTAGGAGGGCAGTGTGTGCCGCCTAAGCAGGTACTTGTGGTAAAATAATTGCTTTTCAAGTCGCATCCTGAGATTTAAACAATTGAAGTATTACATGAGTTCCTTGAAGATCTTGGTTTTGAAATTATACAAACACCCCCAAATTTGAGGTAAATAATGAGAGGATAAATCCTTTCAGTTAAGTGTTAAAATTAATACTCTAAATCAGGAATCTTTAGGTCCTAATAATACTGACATAGGTCAATACGGTAGAGAAATGACTTAACTTGCACCTTGCTTTTGCTTTATCTGTGTTTCTCTGTGGCAACCTCCCTTGCTGGAGGGATAAACGTGGCTCGCCACTTTGCTTTTTTAGCCTCTCGGTTCTGGGTGATTTTGCTATCTTCTGCTAGTGTACTGGCCTGGAGTAGTGATCTGTGAAGCACTATTGCCAGCACTTTGGAGTTTGTGATCCTACGTGGTTTCACTGCCAGCTGGAAAGCAAAATGGAAAGAAGCAAAACAGACAAGGATCCCAAACTCTGAAGCACAGTTTTCCCACGCCTTAGTGATCAGGAGCTAGTAAGCTTTGCTTAGCTGCGGGCTGATACTGTTACCACGGTGTTTGAGTGGTATTCTTCATCTGGAGTAACTTGACCTGAGATCATTTGAGATGTATCTGCATGCGGGTCTTGCGCTCTAGTTTGTTTTGCCTTATTCCTGAGTGTCAGCCTTCTGCCTTTCATGGATAATGTGATTTACTAGTCCTGTGTCATAAACACTTCTATAAATACTCAGATTTAACTGGATCTGTAATCCAGTATTTAATTATTTAACTAAAATGCAGCATCCCTCCAAATTTGTGCATACTATTCTTGATTAGGGCTTTTTTGGAAGAGGGGTCTAACATTTTTTGCGTTGAGCAGCAGTATCACCACAGAAAGGTTTTATGATCCCATCTGTGATGTGTGAAGCTTGGACTTGAGAGGCCGTTCTGGAAAAGTGAGTCATGCAAAACAAGCTGGGTATTACATGGATGTGGTGAGTTAAATACTGAGCTACTTTTTTAGCTTGAAGAGAACAGTGCCCTGAAGTCAGGGCAAAAATGTCTCTTGTAGAAAAATTCGCTGAGAAAACCTGCGGTCATGGATGTTTTTAGATACATGCAGTATCTAGGTATTCAAAAGGTAGCCACTAACCTTTGGAATTTTAGATCAGGAAGCAGTGGAAATTGTGTTTAGTAAGGTAGTGTCTTGCAGAATGGCGTGTGGTTTTGGAAGCACGCAGAATTGAGTGAAATGGTGAAACAACCAAGTTATTGTTAAAACATACATGTATATATTTAGTCCTGGGTTTTTCCTCTCGAGGGTGTTCTTCATGATGGAAAGATGGCTTGTATGGTTCAAACTGTCCATGTGTGCTATTTGTAGAGACTTAGTACTTCCAGAGTGATCTAAATCAAAGCAAGTTCATTTTATTAACATGCAGTGTTGAAAATTCTGTATTTTTTCTAACTCGTATTGCATATTGTCATCTGAAGAGCAGCTTTAATCGTGGTTTTCCTCATATAGACTTTTCATGGGGTGGGCTGTTTAATATAGGTGAATGTTTGGGAGGAGTGGGACTCTTGACTAGAGCTTGGAACCCATACAATGTATCAAATGGAAAAAAATTGCAATGAGCACTGCTTTACTTTCAAGTGGTTCGTACATCTGCTTCAGAGAATAAGGTTATGATTTCTGCTTCAAGAGATGGTTGATGTCACTTCTGTGGATGTACACTCAGACAGAAGGCGAGACTAAAGACTGGCTTCTCAGCTTCAGTGATTCTGTGAAGTTTTTTTTATACATATCTCAAAAGAGTCTTTTAGTGGGTGTTTTCTCCTCCATTTAGCACTGCTGTGTAAAAGAGATAATCAAATAGACAAACAACAAGCACCTGATGCTCTGTGGCAGTCCCTGAGCTGCTCTGTCTGATCTCTCTTGATTCTTCTCTCCTGTTGAGGGAAACAGCCCTTCTTCTTGCATGGAGTGGTGATCAAACAGAAAACTAAGATATAGGCTGTTTGCAGAGTGTAGGACAGAGGCCACGGGCTGTGGGTGGGAATGTAGTGCAGCAGTTTGCTGTGACCCTGCCTCAGTGCTCTTCTCCTCCTGACTGCCTGCACTTGCTCCAGGAGTTGGCTGCCAGAATTTGAAATACCTCAAGTAACTCTTAGGGTTCCCTGTAGAGAGGCTGTGGTGCATTGTGTATGTGTTAGACTATGGAAGACAAAGCTCTCCTTTCAGCTGATAAAATCAGTCAGATAATGGGATTCTGACCTCATTGCACTAATTGCAGGGGAACAACTGTTAAAAAATGAGTCCCCTGCCCCCAGGCAGCTGAAGGCTTTTATGATAAGACAATTGAAGGGAATCTGTTGGAATTTAAGGTGGCTGTAGTTTAACTAGGCAAGGACAAAGGTGAGTGTCTGTGGGAAGTCGTGGTGGTCAGTGTTGGAAACAACGCTGTGCTGCAGCTGAGTGCTGAAAGATGCTGTGTGTAGGGAAATGACCTCTTCATTCCTTGTTCTGGGCTGACTGAGGAAGATTCTGTTTTCTTTTCTATACTTCCTCAGGAAGCTGTGTGTTTTGGATATTGACTTGGATTATGTTGGTTTTTTTAAGTGAATAATAGCTATCACCCCCTAGATACCTAACAAATTGCAGAAATTCTTATAAGAGTTTCAAATTCTGATCATTCTGATAAGCACTTTTAATTCTTGTTCTCACAAGTGCAGTCAAAGTGTATTGATTCTGCATTTAACCTTTAGAACTTGGAAGTTCAGTAGCATCCTACTGCTGAACTGGACTTCCCCAAGAATAATGGAAAATTAATTTTAGAAGCCAAATAGAAATGCAGCAAGATGGGTAAGGCCATATGTATGTCTGATGTGTCCTTCTGAAGAGGCACTCTCACTCTAAATATATTATAGATAATACTATATATAATACAGGATTATATAGTAGAGTATATAGAGAATAAATATGGTCTTTTTTTCCCTTTTTTGACACAGCCCAATACTAGTTCTTCTTCTCTTCTTTTGTGTCTTGGATAAGAACAGTGTCACAGTTACGATTTTTTAGGATAAATAGGAATGTTTTTTGACACGAGCATTTGCTTGTAAGTGTGGTGTGCACAACATGAGACTGCAGGCTTGAAGCAAAGCTGGGGTTCTTGATATGGCTGAGTTTGTGATGTGACCGTTCGCTTCCTGTGGTTTGCTTGCTGTGGTTGAAAGAGCTCACAGCTGTCAGATACCTTTCCTCTGCCCGCTGTGTTCTGTGGAGAATAGGAGCAATATGCCCCCTGAGGTAGCAGAAGCAGTTGCTTCGTTTTATTGTCTGTAGGACAGCTGTCAATGCTGATCTGCAAAACCAGGCTGGTAAAGATGCTAAATGCAACTTAGTGCTTCCCACAGTAGGTTCTTCTTGTGTAGTCCAGGGGAAAATCTGGTTTAGGTAGATATTATTTTCTCTGAAAATGTAATAATCTCTTTGTCCTTAGTGAGGAATGTATGGAAATGGATGGCAACTGTAGATATTTAACACTTATATTTATTTATCGAAAATTACTGCTTAATTTTACTAAGAAATAGCGTGGTTGAAAACTCATTTGACCTCAAAATTTGCTCGCAATTGAGGAAGAAATTCCTTAAAATCTATCTTGTCATTCAGAACACAATTCACTTCTTATGAAAAGCAGTTGAGTTAAAAAGGGAACAATAATTCCTCTAGTAAATCCCCCTAGACTTGGAAAGAAACATTGGGAAATTATTCTGGCTTGGGTTTCAAGAATATGTGGGAGCTCTGGCCTTAGTCTGAACTGAGGTGTAGAAGTCTAAAAAGTGTTAATCTGCAAGAAACTTGCCCTTGGGAAACTTGCATTATTTTAAGGTAGAATACTAATTTCTGTTGCTGTTGTTTGAAGCTTTCCAAATGTGAACTGGAACTGTCTTCTCAAGCCTGTGGGCGGCTTCAGTGCTGCTGGCAACAGCTTTTTCACCTGCAGAACAGGTAAACTGAGCAATGCTATTTGCAACATGGCTGCATTGCTCAGTTCAGTAGCCAGTGTGTTGTTGGATTTTTTTTTTTCTTTCCCTTCAGGATGCTTGAAAGAGAAGCATGTGTGTATGTGTACACATACCCAGATATGTGTGTGAAGGTAAAAGTTGTATGAGAAAAGGTGTGGGTTTTTTTTTTTTTTTAAAAAAAAAGAAAACCCCAGCCCTTGAGAAGAAGGAAAGAAATATGTTGAGAAGGGGAACAAAAAATGTTTGTTGTTGCTTGAAGGACCCTTACAAGCCCACAAAGCAAGCTTTCTGAAAAGATGTTTACTTTGATATGTTTATTTCTCAGGGCAATTCCAAAGATGAAAGAGTTGAATGAGATTTGATGTTTCCAAGATTCTGAGCAAATGATAAGTTTCATAACTTCCATGTTGATGAATTGCAACATCATGCATGACTCTATCCTTTAAATAGTCATAAAAACCCCAACCCATAAGCACATCCACTTGCCATATACAGAGCCAGGAATACTAATTGTCTATGTAAAGGTGTTTATGATGAGCTTAAGGAAACTTTTCATTTTAATAAATCAAAAGCATAAAATAAATCACTGAAGTCATGATACCAGCATTCTTTCTATTCTTTTTATTTTTAATATATGTGCTCAGTTCTGGGCTACTCGGTACCAGAAAGACAAGGAGCTGCTGGAGAGGGCCCAGTGGAGGCCACAAACATGATGAAGGGTCTGGAGCATCTCTTATGAGGAAAAACTGGACCTGTTTAGTCTGGAGAAGGGTGAGAGGAGATCTCATTAATGCATCCAAATATCTCCAAGATAGGTGCCAAGAGGATGGTGCCAGATTCTTCAGTGGTGCCCAGTGACAGGATGAGGAGCAATGGCCATAAACTGAAACACAAGAAGTTTCACCTCAGCATGAGGAAGAGCATCTTTCCATGGAGGGTGGCAGAGCACTGGAGCAGCTGCCCAGGGAGGGCGTGGAGTCTCCCTCTCTGGAGACATTCCAAATCCACCTGGACACGTTCCTGTGTCACCTGTTCCAGGTGACCCTGCCTTGGCAGGGGAGTTGGACTGGATGATCTCCGGAGGTCCCTTCCAGCCTCAAAAATTATATGATTCTGTGTCATTCTGTGATGTAGAGTCATTGGTAATATAGACATAGGAGTTTGCAAAGTTATCCACTTGTATTTCAGAGGTATTAAAAGGTCTCTGTTAAATTATTATAACTCTAAACTGGGACATCTTAGTATTCTCCTATATTCCTAGTTTCTGAGTGGTAGGCTGTATATATTTCTCAGTTCCTGCTGAGTCACCTTGATTTCCCCTAAGTTAGTGGTGGATAGCATGAAAAATAGAAGACTTTGAGTATGGTCTAAGAGCAGCATCACAACAGGGACCTCAGCACATGGTAGCACAAGCTCATTCTTCTGCCTCAGTTGTCAGTGCTGAGTGGGGTGAGTACCTTCACAGGTCTTCTTCAAACTTCCCTTGGTCTTCTGTGAGTGAATGCAGTTCTTTACAGATCAGAAACTAACTCAAGTAAGCAGTTTGTGTCAAAGCCAACACTCGCCTCAGACTGCCTTTGAACTGTTTTCACCATTCTTGATTGGATTGTTTGAGCATGCAGAAAGAATGATAATAACATGTTACTTGCTTTGCTGTGTAACTAATGGATATTTGATGTTTCCGAGTCTTGTGCATTTGCAATGGATGTATCAGTAAAATCTAGGAGAGGTGATAGCAATGGTGTGAGCGAAAAAATGGAGAATAAAGTAGAAAGACTGAGCTTCTGCAGAAAGGAGAAATGCTTTAAAAATGGCAGCCTCAATCTGACTGAGCAGTGAGTGCCCTGTCCAGGTTTAGAAGGGCTGGTGAGTTTGTGAGGTTGATTTTTTTTTTTTTTTTTTCTTGCATTTGTCTTGGGGTTTTTTGTGAAGTAGTGTCTTCTCACAGTTCTCAGAAGCATGATACATTGGTCATTTCTGTTTCTCTTAGTCACGGCTTAGCTATTTTTGTTATCTTGCTCTGCTTCAACTCTGGGTTTGCCAGTTCTCCCAGATCCAGTGGGAGCAGTGCTGAGCTGGTTAAACTGGGTTTTATCAGTTTGTGCCATATCCAGAGCCAGTCGGTGTTGTTTGCACTGTGCCCTGTGTACCGAGCTCCAGCAGTGAGGCACAAGGACCCAGAGTGGAAATCGGGCACCTTGTCAGCCAAGGAGCTCAAGCTGTGCTGGCCGCGGGGGCCTGTGCTGCTGACATAGGGCTGTACCTGCGGGGCGCTGCCAGAACCAGTGCAGCAAATCATCAGGCGGGTTAACTTCTCTCTTGGTAATTGCAGGTAGAAACGAGGCAGCCTATTTCAATTATAATGTGAATTACAGCTTTTGCAGTCCCTTGTTGGATTCCTGTTGCACCTTCTTCTGAACAGGAGCTTAAAGCTTTTTGCTTTGGAAGTTTACTCGCAGAGATAATTCTTCACTTGTTGATGAGATGTTTAGCCTGAGAAGCTCTTGCCAAAACTAAGACAGAATGAGAACATCAGAAATAAGGAAGAAAATCAGTATTCCTTGACCGTTTAGCAAGCAAAACATTCTGTTTTGTTTCAAAGATGGCTTTGTATGTGTAAATTGTTACTGTTTTAGTATGTATTTGGTCTGAGTTTAAAAAGCTGGAGCGAAATAATCTGATTCTGGGATAGAGTTGAGTCAATTTGTAATGCAAAGGAGCAACATTTGGTACTGAATTGAGGAGAATTACAGCTGTTTGAATGAAATACATCCCAATTAAGTCACAACAGCACTTTCAAGTGAAGTGAACCCTGAAAGAGAAATGGGCAGTAATGTGGCACATCCTAACCCTTGAAATTCAAGCACAAAATGCAGAGGGGAAAAATGAAGAACTTTTTGGCATTATGAGAAAAACCTCACTTTTTGAACCCAGTTGCAAATTCTGATGTTCTGAAATCGGAAAAAGTTTTCAGAGTACTGTTTGTGAGAGTAAACATTCCTGCTGCTGTTCCCTGTGATACAGGACTGAATTAAAAATTCTGAGTACTCTTTGTTGTAGTGACTGAGTTACTGTAACTGAAACAAATTGAGAGCAAAGCAGATTTTCAAAAAAACAGCGCCGCCATATTGGAGAGATGTTTGTGTTCTGATTCTGCTCTTTAATTAGTGGGTTGCATGCTTATGAGAGGGGCAAGTATGGAGCAAAACACTGGACACTCCGCCTAGAAAGGTAGAAAATGTAGAAGCAGGATGTTCTCTCTGCGTTTCCTGCTGCCTTCCTGCCTGTTTTCAGGCCCTGGGCTCTGCTAGGTTTTCATCCCTCATGCTATGTTCCCTTTTCCAAATGTTTGCTTGTCGTGGCTCACTAAGTAGTGCTCTTTTAAGCAGAAATGCAGGTATGTCAATATTGTCATAATGTTACTGTTTAATCTAGTTACCTTAGAGAGGACCTTGTAATTTCTGCAGTGCTACTGTTCACCAAAATAATTAGCTTACAGTAGACTGCAGTCCATTAAATGTGACCTATGTGCATAATACAGTAGCACAGGTACTGTAATCTGTAGCTGAGTGTTCATGAGTTAGTGGTAATCTGCATACAGTTAAAACAAGCAAAAGGAGAGTGTAAGTATAAATGTTAGAATATAAATCCAACTGATTGGACTGCTGCAAGCTTAATGAGCAACCAAGAGAGCCAATATCACAAATGCTGCTTGTAGTCCTTCCCTTGGAACTTCTTTATAACTTCAAGCTCTGTAATCTATTTTGCCTATTCTTCCCCCCACCCCCTTCCACAGGAGCACAGGAAGTTCAGATGTGACATATAAAGGCAGGAAATGTGTAATGAATGAGCCAGGCCAGCTTCTTCTGTAGCTATTCTATATGAATATTAAAATTACTTTTGAATGTAAGTTTCTGTTTGTAGTATTATACAGCTATTGAAAGTGAGGTCTAATCTTTGGGGTTTTTTTTCTCCTTAGAGCACAACAATGGAAGAAACAGCTATATGGGAACAACACACAGTGACTCTTCACAGGGTAAGTTCATACAATTGGCTGTGTGTGCCTAATGCAGGATACTGGTAGTTTTTGAAAACAATAGGAAAAAGCCAGATGTCAGGAAGCAAAAGGAAAGGAAACTGTCATATTCCTTTGTTTAAATTTAGAAGTGTTGTAAAAGCTCCATGTGATAGCTCTATTTGTTTGTTGGGTTTCAGAGATAAGCCTGCCTACAAATAACCATGCCAGAAACAAAGCTTTAGATTACATCTGTACTTAACTGAGGGGAGGTAGAAATCTCTTCATTCATGGTTGTGCTTGAAAGTTTTAAAACTTTATTTGCAGGGCCGTAAAACAATGTAGTTGCATATAGATAAATGTATTCAAAACTGTCTTGCTTGCCACTTAAACCGGTGGCTGGAAGTGATTCTGGGTGGTCAGAATGTGTACCTTGCACAAAGGAATGCGTGCTGGGAATCAGTGAATAGCAAGACTGCTTTTGCATTTAGACTGAGCCCTCTTGTTTGAGTTACTCCTAAATTAAATTGAGTTCTGATGCAGCTATCATGAAGCTGTACAAGAGAGTCAATAAGGAATTAATTGCTTAGCTAAAGTCAGAGCAGGGCGGATGCCATTTCTGGCAGCAACTTAGTATTAAAGCGGCTGTGGAATCGTGGTCTGAATAGCAGTATTCATTCCAAATCCAGGGAGATGCAAAAGTGTTTTCTCAAGGGAGCAAGTTATCCCATTTGCCTTCACTTCATCACTGATTAAAGGCATTTTAAATTTGTAGCTTTGGTGGGATGAATGGACCTTGGACAAAAAATGCCTAAGTGTAGGTCAGCTGGTCAGATAAAATGTTAATTCTCTGTCTGACTTGTTAGCTGTTGATTCTAAAAGCTTTAATGTTGTTGATTCAAAGTAACTGTTTGGGTAGGTGTCCTTTTGTGAAGGGAACAGTTACACTCAGTTTGACCAGAAGGCTGACAAAGTATCTTGTTCTGACTGCAGCCACGTGAAAGAAAAGTGAGAATAAGTGAAAATGAAAATGTGTAGTGATGTTTATCTAGGCTACTCTTGAAGCTTCCAACAATTTTTAGGTCAACAAGTTTTTGAGCAAGAAGTGTTACTTCTATGTGTAATTAATTGCCCTTTATGTTTTCATCTTGAAGCTGTCCAGTCATCCCTGAAATTTCTGTAAACTTCAGGTTTTTTACTCATATTAGTGATTAAATCAGTACTGCTTCATAGTCAAAGCCAAACAAGACATGCCGTAGTTATACAAGGTTGGCTTGCAGGCTTGGTGATAGCTCATTTTCTCTTTTCAATTGGAGCAGTAATTTCAGTGACACCAGAAGTGAGGAGTTTAGTCAGTGCACAAAGAAATAATGAAATGCTGCAATATGGTGTTACCTTGAACAAATTTTTAAATAATTGATAGGAACTGGAGATCTCATGTTTGGTTGCACTTGCAGCATAGACAGAAGTTCTCTTATAGCATTGAGGTGAAAGTATGATTTGATTATAATTTTGGTTGTGGTATTTTATGTGCCAAAATTCTGCCAACTGTTCTGGTATAACTGTTTTGTTAGCTTATTAAGTAGCTCTTACTTAGGTGTTGAAAGCTGATGATATGTACTGTTAATAACTTTGATAGCATTAATTTAGTCAATTAAAAACAAACAGTTATTTCCATCTGCCAGATAATAAAACCAATATCCTTATGCTAATATTAAACAAATACATGCTTAGAAGTTATCCTTAACATGGGGAAGAGGGTTTACTGGTGAATTCCAGCGCTACTGTCAAAAGACTCATTAGAAAGTTTTTTGAGAAGGAGAGGCTGGAATTTCTCACCAGTTTTTGTTCCCTTTCTTTACCACTCTTCCAACTTCCTGGACTGGGCTGCTATTTAAC
This sequence comes from Oreocharis arfaki, assembly GCA_013398015.1. NCBI lineage: Eukaryota > Metazoa > Chordata > Aves > Passeriformes > Paramythiidae > Oreocharis > Oreocharis arfaki. Next base: position 291,507 of record VZRR01000193.1, on the reverse strand, counting down.
TCTTAAGGGATTGAGCTGGTCTCAAATTCAGTTGAAGCTTATCAGGTAGCTACAGTTTATCTTTTATTGAGGGGTCCTCTGGGTTTGTATACTGAAACTGCAGAGGACTTGAAGGAACCATGCACTTTGTATTACATGTGCTTTTTCTCCTACTTGGAGCTCAGTTCTGTGTCTGTGGTAGATATGTGTCCTTCCCCCAAAGCACAGAAACCAGATATGTACCTACCTTTTTGCCTGCCCCACACTGCATTACTGTGGGGAAGTAGAATAGTACAGCTCTTTTTTTGGTGTTTTTTCTACAACATCTGGCAAGTGAAGTTGTGATGCAAGATTTTTCTTAATGCAGTTTTACTTAAGATGCATGTTAGTATCTTGTATAATCTGTAGTGATCAACATCTTGCCATTTCCAGACATGTCTAGGAGCTAGGCTCGGTTTTCAGAGAGCAGCTCTGATAATCCTTGTCTCTTAAGATGATGGTAGGCAGCAGGATAAAATGAAAAGTAGGTAGGCTGATTTTTACTGGAAGGTTTCTTATATGACCTCTTAAATTTTCAGAAGGATTTAGGATTTGATTTTTTAATTGGGAGTGTTTCTGAAGACCTTGATTTATCTTATTAGAAGCTATCTGACTTGTAGGCTCTTTTAAGTGCTATCTGTATATGAGACTGCATTGTTTCAGGGCTTCTGGAAGGGAACATCAAAGTATGAAAGACAGTCATCTTCATACTGGTGATTTGATTTGCAAATCTGCTTTTAAAAAGTAGTATAGCAAGCAGCAAGATAAGGTTTACAGTGAGTTTCTGCTGACCTTAACCTGATGATTGTATTTCTTACCATGAGTGGAGAATTTAAAAAATATTTTTGTTTATGGTGAAGGAAAGATAGAGAATATTTAAATGAAGTTTGAAATAAATGTCTTTGTTATTATCTCTTTTCTCCCTTTCCTTCCTCACCCAAATACAGTGCAAACTATGTTCTGTTTGTTCGAGTAATGGAAAACTAAGAGGAGGAGTGTCATGAGAGGGGAAATATTACTGTTTTGAAAGGGTTCTTTGTAACATATTTGTGTAGGCTGTTATATATTCTCTTTGACTTTAAAAAATAATACAGAAAAAACCCTTCAGCTGTGGCCATGAGTGGACATTGGGATCCTCTTTCACGGCACCAAGCTTCACTTAATTCTTGCATCCCAGCCATGATTTCTGGTTGATCTAGCTGGAATGTATTTTGAAAAGAAGTCCATTCATCCTTTAATGAATTAAAATGGATGTAAAAGAAGCAGTAAGGTGTACCCTTCCCCAGTCCCCCACACTTAGACCAGCTTCCTTCTTGGCAACAGTATGGACTAACTGCTCAACTCCATTTCTGAACAGTGCATCGCCAAATCTGTATTTTAGTACTGCGTGTTCCTATTCACTGCTTACAGGCAGATCTGAAGCATCTTTTTATGACCTCTGTTTTGGGAGGAAATAGGAAACAGGTTGGTTTTGGGCAGTAATTAATGTCCAAAAAACTGAATGTCATGTGTCTTACAGCCAGATGCAGACTGCCATGTTGCCTCTGCTGTCACTGGAAGGTTATGAAACTCCTTGCTAAAGCTGGGTCATGTTTGTTAAAAAGTCTAAAAAAGAGAAGGTGAAGTCTGCCGGCACGAAGTGTGTGCTCTGTGAAATGGAGGGGTGGGATTGACCCAAACCTGATCTTTTCCATCCAGTGACTGCATTTTGCATAGTTGAAAATTGCAGAATAAATTCTTGAGTAAAATACAGCATTTAAATGGTAATATCCTCAAAATGTTTTCTGGGCAATGATGAAAGAGCTAGATCATTTGCAGATCAGTTATATTTAGAAAGCTTATTTCCCACCCTCTCTGCTTCCAGGCAGAAATGTAAGCATCATTGTTGTATCTTGAAATATCTAACAGGAATAACTTTTTCAGAGGCACTGACCTTGCTGTAGTGGCAGGTCACCCTAGAGGGAAAAGATTGAAGCAAATTACTTTTGTTAAGATGCAGATGATTTGCAAGTGCTGACAAGGTTTTGATGTATTTAATGGTACAAGTGATCTTGGTATTATTCGTAAGAACTGAGCCTGCAGTCATACTACTGTGTGCTGCAATCCTGTCCGTGCCTGAGCTAAGTGAGGTCAAGCTGGGTAAATACCATAATGTGAAAACTCAAAGAAAGTGTTGCAGGAAGTGATACAGGGGTTTGAGTCGGTGTTGCAGCTCAGTGGAATGGTTTGTTGTGCTTACTGAAGATTGAGGTCTTGCTGGTGACCACCTGAGGTCTAGGCCATAAAAATGCAAATGAGAACTCTAATCTCTTGGAAGAGACTGGGTAGTTACTCTGAAACTCTCTGCCTTCTAGAAGTGTTTATTTTGAATCTGTCTCCTGTTACTGGATTGCATAGCATTGATTGGTTCATTGGTCCCACTTTCTTTCAGAAAACTTGTATTCACCTCATAGGACCTTCTTGTGTTTAGCATGGGAATGAAAATTGTGACCATTAGATATTGGAAAGTAAAAAGATCTCTCTTGTTACATTATAGGCCCCTGGATTTGGATTTGGTATTGCAATATCTGGAGGAAGAGATAATCCTCACTTTCAGAGTGGTGAGACATCAATAGTTATTTCTGATGTGCTGAAAGGAGGCCCAGCAGAAGGACTGCTACAGTAAGTGCCAAACTGTACGTGGGTTCTGATTTGGGGGCATTCATCTTTGTCACTAGTAGTTTAACCTCCTGATTGTTTTGCTCTCAAGTTGTCTCTCTGTAACTGTTGGTGTAGTAGGTTTGTAATACAGGCAGTTTGCTCAGGGGCACCTATTCACCAATATTTTCTTCTTGGCATAAACTATTTATACTGTATATTGTGATTTTTTCATGTAGAGAAAATGACCGTGTTGCAATGGTTAATGGAGTTTCAATGGATAATGTCGAGCATGCGTTTGCTGTTCAGCAGCTGAGGAAAAGTGGGAAGAATGCCAAAATTGTAAGTGAATGTCTTGAAGATTTAAAATTCCATAGTTATAGAGAAGAAGTGAAATAGTGTAATGTCTGCTATAAAATATGGGCATGCTGCAAGGTACTTGAATAACACCTGTGTGATGCTTCAGGTTTGAGTGATGATCACAGCGTGTTTATCAAGTGGGTCACTCAAAATGGTTTTTTAAAATGTGAATGATGGTTGCATAGTGTGGCACTGGGTAATTCAGACTCCTTTTCGTTATGGTAAAGTTCTTCTCAGATTACCAAATTGTGCGAAATGAGCTTTGTTTAATATTTTGTTTGCTTTGTTGGATGCACTTTGGGATTTTCAAAGGCTGGTGTAAGCTAAAGGACAGGCTGTTCAGGCACTAACACAGTTCTTTTTGTGCTCAGTAAACAGTTTGCCAAAATAAAGTATAATTGCCTTAATTCCTATAATTTTGTAGGCTTATTCTAAGTGGTTGGTTTTTGAACTTCTGCAAAACAGGACAGGTCATCAGCAAAGGTGGTAATCCAGCTTTCTGTGGAAGTTTGGGGGTTATGTAACAAAAAAATAGAACAAAAAATGCACAGTGTTAAGAAGTTTCTTAATTAATGAAAACAGACTTCTAGGGCTTGTAGAAGAGCTTTTGTGCAGACAGACTTTTAGTGCATTTGTGTGCTTTAGTACTGTTGCAGAAAAGTGTAATGTTTTGCATTTGTATATTTGGCGAGAGTTCTTCAAAGCTTACAGAAAGCAATGTGTGGCAAGCTGTGCAGGGCTTTCAGTATCTTAAGTATTCGGTGTGCAGATTTATGTAAAAAAAAAAAAGTAATGACAACTTTTTGGTAGAGCTTGGTTTGGTTCTGTTATACATAGCAAATAAATCTCTGAACAGGGCTGGCTCATATTCTGGAACCAGCTGTCTGTGTTAGTACAAACCAACTTTGAACTTCCAAAGGGACTGCTCCCCTTCCTCCATGCCTTGGATAAACATTTCTTTGGAAGACTGGGAGGCTTCAAAGTTGAGGGGAATTACTGTCAATAACACACTGAGTATACACTCGATTACATGTTAGCAAAAAAGGTTTTTTGCAGTGCCAGTAACTGATTTTGTGGTTTTAAGCAAAGACAGGGCATTCAAATACACAGCTCTAGAATGCTGTGTTGTGCTCCAAAGGCTGTTGTTACCCTTTTGCCACTTTTGCAAAAGTATTACAGAGGACTAAAAAAACTGTAAAAACAGGTTTCTAATAAAATCTGTATTGATAAGTCTCCTGGATTAATTGGATATAATTTTATAATGAGGATGCAACAATTCAGAGCATTTACAAATGCCTCTGCATGTTTTGAATTCTGGGATTAGCTTGGCTTCTGACATTTAGCAACACCATTAGCATTACACAGCCAGAGGCTGATAGCTGCTGTTGGGTGTTGTAGACTATCCGAAGGATGAAGAAAATTCAGATTCCAGTGACTCGACCAGACCCTGAACCAGTGTCTGAAAACGAGGATGACAGCTACGATGAAGAAATCCGGGATCCAAGGAGCAGCCGTGGCGGTCCCAGTGCCAGCAGGAGGCACGAGAAGAGCTGGGTCAGAGATCGCAGCGCGAGCAGGGAGAGGAGCTTATCTCCAAGGTCAGACAGGAGGTCTGTCACCTCCAGCCAGCCTGCAAAACCCACCAAAGTCACGCTGGTGAAATCCAGGAAAAATGAAGGTAACTTGTCCGTACATCTCTTGCTAAGACTTTTGCTGGTTTTAAAGGCCAGCTGCTTCCCTCAGTGTTGTGTTGAGGGCTGTGTGAACAGTGCTGTTACCAGTTTGCCCTTTTTACCAGTAGCTGGCTCAAAACTTAAAGTGCTATTGTGTTTCTAGTGGTATGCTTCATATTCCAAAATCTGTGCTTAGTTAAGGGTAAAGTATATATTGTAAACAAATCGTGGTTGTGCAGCTGACATCTGGTACTCAGCAGCTACATACCTACACTTTAGCTGGGTCTTTAGTGGCTGTCTTGTTTGGAAGAGGGGAAATTGTAGGTAGCATCTAAATAAAGCTGTTGAACAACAGCCCTGATTATAGGCAGTTAGGAAAAGAGACTGATATAGTGGTAAAGCTGTAACATAATTCTGCTATGGCCCATTGTGTGCCAAGTTCACTCTTCTCTTCATGTTGCCTGTGTAAATACTGAATAAAGCAGTGTTGTCAATCCCCAGATACCTCTCTTTTTTTATTTTTTATCTCTACTGTAACTTCATCAGTTTTCTTTTTTCTTTTATTATGAAGAGTATGGTCTGCGGTTGGCAAGTCACATATTTGTGAAAGAAATATCACAGGACAGCCTGGCAGCAAGAGATGGCAATATCCAGGAAGGAGATGTTGTACTGAAGGTACAGTGTATGGTGGTGGTGGTTGTTCAAAGGCAAAACTCATTGATACAACTCTGCTTAGAATTGGCTCTGTCAATAACATGATTATAGTTAATAGAAGGTGTGTCACTTTTCATTAAATTATTTCGAAGATCAAATTTAATGTGAATCAATCTCTCTAAGGAAAGGAAAATTACTAAGCCTTTTTGGTATTATTCCCTAAGCTTTAGTCAGATAGATAATGCCCACTGTAAAGACATAATAAAGACTATTTGGAAAAGAATGAAGCTTTGCTTAGTTATAAGTAAAATGTTGTGGGTTAATTTTTTGTGCCCCATCCCTGGCAGTGTCCAAGGCAAGTGGATGGGGCTTTAAGCAGCCTGGTCTAGTGGGAGGTGTCTCTGCCCGTGGTAAGGTGGGTGGAACTGGATGGTCTTTGAGGTACCTTCCAACTGAAGCCATTCTATGATTTATAATTCATACTAACAATTTTTTATTTTAAGATAGTGCTGTAGATGTGTTGGTGCAGAAAAATGGACCATTTCTTGCTCTGTTGAATTTAGCAGTGATGGTTCAAAAAACACAACAAATATTTTACAAGTTTTGTATTGGTGGTAGAAGCTTTGACTTTGAAAGTTGAAAATAATTTTCTTTATTTTCCATTTTTTTGGATGAGCCCAATGGTCTTCCATTGTATTATGGTAATTTGAGAAATATTTTAACTATTTCTGAATATTATCAGACAGAGCACCACTGTTTTTGCTGGAGATTCACTGGGGTTTTTTTAGTAAGTTTATATCTGTTCTTTTTTCCTGCTCTATTCCAGATAAATGGCACAGTGACGGAAAATATGTCCTTAGCAGATGCCAAAACATTAATAGAAAGGTCAAAAGGCAAATTGAAGATGGTTGTTCAGCGAGATGAACGAGCCACACTGTTGAATGTCCCTGATCTTTCTGACAGTATTCATTCTGCTAATGCTTCAGAAAGAGATGGTGAGTATAAAAACTTGATTTCTAAAGAGGAAAGAATTCCTTGTGTTGTCAAGATGTGAAGTACTTAAGTGGGATGAGAGGGTGGGGAGGAGAAGAGCTAGGAGTAAGACTGTAATATGGGTAAATTCTTGTTTGAATGTGAATGAAATCCACTCCTCCAAAAACCGTGGAGAAAAAGATGCAGTCCCTATTGTTGTGGCTGTTCTTTCAGGAATATTGAGTTTGTTTTTTGTGTAATAATAAGCATAGATTTAACATCTTCATAAAAATTCTCTGCAAAAGCTTATTCCCATTTGAGCAGGTCACACCACCATTTAAATTACAATCATTTCATGAAAAAACAACTTTTATTTAACAGACATTTCAGAAATTCAGTCGCTGGCATCAGATCATTCCAACCGATCACATGACAGGCCCCGCCGCAGTCGTTCACGATCTCCTGACCAGAGGTCAGAGCCTTCAGACCATTCCAGACATTCTCCACAGCAGCCCAGCAACGGCAGGTGATGGCAGCATTGTATTATTTTTAAATCAACTATTTAATGTGACATATAAGTTGTAGGAGTGCTTGGATTTGTATGGTGTAACGAATGTGAAGCAGAGCTATGGAAGCAGTAATATGACGTTCTTTGTCTCGAGATGCAGATGATAATGATCCAAGTATTTTAGACTTGAGGAGAAACTGAACCTTTCTTTAGTGTTACACATTTTTTAAACATGGTCATAGAGCATGGCTGTATGAATGATAATATAAGTTTGATAGCAGAATGTGTTATTGAATAATGTGTAGTTGTATTTTGGTTTTAGAGTGCAGTTAGCTGTGAGGAGATTTGAGATGACCTGTAGCACAGTTCCTGTTGCATGTCCAGCCTGGGTAAACTTGTTGCAATCCTGCTTTGTTTAGGCCATAGGCGTTATCTCATGTTTCTGAATACATTTAGTTCCTACAAAACAAGGTGTGTTGCACAGCAGGTTTAGCTTTTACACTCTAGCTTTTAATACTTGAACTTGGTAATGGAACATTGATTGTAATTCTTCAGTATGTAAGTCTAATTTTATTTGAATTCAGAGACAAGTAATATACTGTATAGTTTGGAATTCTTTCTCCTGCCATATGAAACTTTAGTCCTGAATAACAAATCTGTCCAGTTTTGCATTTCTGCAGTTTGGAAATAGGCATTCTAATTTACTGGAATAGTGTTTCAGTGTTGGATTTCAGATTCTACAGAATATTTGTAAGAGAAAAGTTTATCTTCTGGCTGCTCATATATGATAGAGCAGAAGTTAGAATTGATCTGTGCAAATTCCAAATTCAGAGCCTCTATGTGAAGATTTTTAGATGATGCTCAAAAACTCTGAAAAAACAAATTGTAGCTGGCTGTTTCATAAAAGATGTGCCTGATTGCTTATTAATAAAATTTGGTTTGCCTGAGGGGAAAATAACACTTACACCTTCAAGGCTTTTAGAGTCTTTCAGAGATCAGTGAAACTGCAAGAGAGATTGTACCTGCATGTACACCTGCTTGGGGTTATGGGTTACAGACATTTTTGCTTCTCTTTCGTGTACATCGTTCGGAGGGACCACAAGGCATGAAAGCTTGTGTTCCAGTAGGAACCACATTAATGGGAAAAACTTGAAAGCAAGTTCCCAGAGGCAGGGCTTTGGTTGTGAAGGTTGTGAGATCTCTGTCATATTTAAAAGCTGTATGTCTTGACATGCATTTCTAGTGCAGTCTGATAGGGTTTGTGGAGGGAGGAACAAAAAAAACTCTATCGGAACTGTAACTACGACTGACTTAGCTTAGTGTTAGTGCTTTCCTGTCCTATTGCAGTGGCTTAGGTAGATGGTCACTTCCTCCCTGTAGACCAAACTGTTGGAAGAATTAAATCCTCCCCGAGAGGGAACTTTGAAGTTATCTCAGCTCTGAATGCATCCGTTATATCTTCTTTATGAGCAAGAGCTACTTTGGCATGACTTGACTTCCTGTGCGACATGTCCCTTTCAAGATCAGAAAATCTGGGCCCTGAGCCACATATAGAAAAACATGTTGAGAGCAACTTCTCTTTGTAGTGGTTGTTTGTGCAAGTTTAGATCTACTGTAAGATCGAATTAGTTGTTAACTACTTATTCTTTTTTTTTAATTTGGTGGAAAATCTGGAGGGAGAAAAGGCTTGAGAACGAGCTGAGGAAGAAATGTGCAAACAGTCTTCCAACTAAGCTTAAGGAGGATGTTAAAAATGTACTGAAGATAATGAGTCTTTATCTGGACGCTGTTCTGCCAAGTGTTTGTATGTTAATGAGGAGGGAAATTCCAAGGGAATCCTCTTAGTCCTGTCATACAAGCTTAAGTGTACAGACTGACATTTCTGGGTGAGCACTAGAGTACAGAAATCTGTTAATAGATCTGCTTGAGAATTGCTTTGGGGTCTGACAGGGTCTTTAATGTTGTCCACCTTTCAGTACTCCACAGTGGTATGTGCATCAGGTGCTTGTGATGCTCCTGGATATAGAGTTTCCATAACAATTGCTGTTTGATCATCCTGTCAAAGCATTAAATAGCACTTTAGTTTTCTTTAATCTAAAGAGAATTCACAGATCTCTCTTGAACATTCTTTCAAAAACTCAAATTCTGAAACATTTTTCTTAACTTATTAACAGAAAGGGCTAATTGTGCTTTGTCTAACCTATGAAGAGTTGTACTTAAAAAGTTTTAATGAGTAAAGAGGTCTCTGCACCTGAGTACCTCAGGACAAGTATCAAATATCCTTTCTAAGCTATCTGGTCTTACTGCTGGCACTAAGAAGTTGTTGAGCTAGGTAAGCTTTTTGACCCATCCTAAAGACTGGGATTTAAAGCCAGGTGCTGCCAAACCTTCCAGACTATATCTCTGGGCTGCCCTTTACTAATTGAAAGAACTGCTTGGGAACTGTCTGCTATACTGACTTCCTCACCTACATATTAGAATAGCAAAAGCATCACCTGATATGTTTAACACTTCAGCCTCAGCAAGAAAGATGTGGTAGCTTAAAGAAACCACAGTAGAGGTCATCATTATTTCTGAAAGGATGAGGCTGACTTATGTAATACCGTTGTCAGTTTATATGTGGCATGAGAGATTGCTTGTTCTGTCCATTTTCAAAACAAGCTGAAAAACTAGAATGTAAGATAAAAATCAGCCCTATTTTGAATGTCTTTAGGAAGATGCTACTTTGCTCTTACTCTTCTCATACTAAACAGTTTGAGATGTGCTAAAGCACATTTGGGAAGAGCCTGCAAGTTCATATTTTCTGTAACTTTCTGTAGAGACAAACATTGCATGTTGCAGGCCAACTCTTGTTCTGCAGGAATAGCCACAGTGGATGGCACTAACATGTAGCTGATTGTATTTTGCAATTTAAAAATGTTTCTGTTAAGCACGCTTTAAAAAAATGTCAGGGAGAGGAAGTGAGGTAAAGGGGGCCCTGGCACAGCACAGATGTTAAACAATAGTGTCACAGTGCACACAGGGAGCAACGCTTTTGTCTCTTGGGAAGTGCAGCTGTCAGTTTTTAACAAGTTGCCCTCACCTGGAACCAGTGGTGGCATAAAGTTTTTTCCTGTATCATCTTGTAATGTGAAATACTCAGAGCTTACCGGACAGTTTAAGCAAAGTCAAGGAAAAATTCTGCTCCTCTGCTTTTCTCATGTTTTCTTTTTATTCTATCAGCTTTTTCCCATTTAAACTTTCATGTCTTAAGTAGAGTAGACCTGACCTTTTGCAGGCATTTGAGTTGGCAGGGTGTGTTTGCCTACACACACAGCAGCAGCCCAGGAGCCTGTTGCTTCAGATACTCACCTGACTATTTTGTGCTGTGCCCTCAGTGGCTGTATTTTAGTTACTGTTCTTGAGAGCTTCCACATTTACATGGTCTTGATGTATCAAAGCAGCATAAAATTACACTGGGTTTGGACTGTGTAGAGGAAATGGAAAATTAATTTTGTCTTTGTGTAGTAACTGTAGTATTTTTTGCCTTATTTTTAAAGCAAAGCAGATATTATTACTTTGGAATAATGGTGCTTTGAAGTGTTAGGAGATGTTTGGAATCAGGTAGAGAGGGCTCATGGGGAAATTTACTGTAGTATCTTGTTAACGAGTGCTCATTACCCAGAAATCTTTGGGGAGTAGAATTAGTTGTAGCTTACAGTATTACAGAACTTTTTTGTTTCTAGGACACTTAGCATGCATTTAAATAGCTAAATATATGTGTCTGTTTTTAATAAGCCAAGAACTATTTTCAAGGGAATGAGCAGTGCAGTCATGTTTTAGTCTGGTAGTGTCTAGTTTATGCACCTAAACTGGAAATCCAAAAGAGGAATAAGAAAATTTCTATCAGTGGTACTTAGCAATGAAGTAGAAGGATAAATGCTTACTTTTCATTTTGTTACACTTAGTTTTAGCATCCTTTTAATCAACCGTGGAAGCCTCCAAAAGGAACTTTATCTGGATAAAAAAGGCATAAATAGGGATTTTTTAAATTAAATTCCTGTGCTTGTTTTTATCAATGACTTACCACAAGATGGTTGTTTATAATGCAAGAATGCTTCTGTCTTCACAGTTTGTTGTGGTGAGTGGAGTGCTTTTCTGTATTTTATTTTGTTTAGCTGCCTTTGGGCACATGGTTTTAAAAGTGGCAGAGGAATGCACAGAGCAGTTGTAGTAGGTCTTGGCTGAACAGCTAAGCTTTGTTTCTTATATTTTAACCTTCATTTTGCTTTGAGAAAGCACATTCTGCTTGTGTTTCGATTTTTGTTATTTCTTTTATTCTTTACTGCACATCTTGGATGAGCAGACTTGCTGGAATCTGTTTTCTGAAGTTGTATTTCCAGCTCTTGAAGTATCATTTCTGGTTAGGATCTTAACAATCTTAACTCTGTGTGATGGGGTTTTGATCCATTTGTGCTTTATGGGCAGTGATGCTCATTATTGCCCAGTAGCACCATCTAGCTGTTGGTAGTGCAGAACTTCTCTCTCTTCCCTCTAGTACAGACCTCTCCTTTAGGACAGCAGATGGGCTTGCACCTACTGACCATTGTTATCCTTGAGAAAAAAACTTTTTCCCCCCTTCTTGGCAATTCAGTCTGGTATTATATAAAAGGCTGGTATTTGTGTCTGTTTTATTTCAAATATTCCTTATATCCTTGCTTATTTGCCAACTCCCAGGAAGAAAACTTTATTTTTCTAGCTCATTATTAATATTCATCTGTTCCAACCCTATTAAATTATTTACTGTTCATCAGATAGCAGTGTGGTGGTTAACATTTCAACATGCAGCACATGTTCAGTTCTGCTGTGGTACGCCTGGTAGCTGTAGCTCAGTACAACAATATAAGAATACCTGATCTTTTGAATTCGAGGGATAGAAATTATGTTCTTTGGAGTTTTCCTTGCTTTCATCATTTAAAAACAAGAACTTACTTTAACATGTCCTAAATTCCTTCAGTTTATACACTAAGTGTGTGCAAGAAATGCATAAGAAGCAGCAAATTGTCTTTTCACTAAAATGCACGGATGAGAAGCACTCCCATCTTGTAACAGCTGTGGATTGAAGACCTCATCCTCTCCTCTCGAAGGAGATGAGAAATGAGGAACGTGTTTGTGTGGGTCTTGGCAGGGCTTTGCAAAGGTAAAAAACGCCACACCAGCAGCACTTGTTTCAGGGCAGCTGACACACAAAGGAGCAGATAAATTAGCTTGGTCACAGCAGAGCCTAAGAATTAAGTCTAAAAATCCGTGATTACTATAGGAAGGGGTGAGAAAAAGACCATTGTAATGGATTTTCTTCCTTTCTTCCCTTTGCTTCCCAATTCCTTATGTACCAATGTACAGCACGTGTATGACTTGTGTGCTGGAAGCAGAGAGCAGTCTGTGTCACCGTGTACTGCTGCTCTCTTAACAGCCATATCTAGGGAGGTCCTTTGTTAATGTGAAATCAGGGACAAAACAATTCGATTTAGAAATGGTAAAAATTACTAATAATATACTAATTCGTATATACTAATGAATACTACTAAATATAATTAATTACTAATAAGTCTAAGAACAAAACCATCTTAAATAGTAATGGTGATACCTTACCCTCAACTTGATGAATGAAAGTATTTATTCTTTAGTCTCAGTAGACTGAGATCATAGAAGCAGTTCTGTATGCAGAGTGGAATCTTTTTTTCTAATATAGTCATCGAAGCAGAGAAGATGAGAGAATAACTAAACCAGGAGCTGTCTCTCCACCTGTAAAGAATGCAGATGATATTTCTAAAACTGTGGAAGAGGTGACAGTTGAAAGAACTGAAAAACAAACTCCACCACTCCCAGGTAAAAATATTAAAATATATAAATTATGCATGTTGTTGAGAATAATGGATGACCAGTAAAGACTTAATGCTCTTGCATATTTGTGGAATGACTTTCAAGTCTTAAAACAGACCAAGTTGTAATTATTTTTATTTCTGAATGCGAACAGTCTTTGTAACCATAATGCCATTTATATCTTAAGAGTTTTGGTCCTGAAAACCGAAGTTGTGGGGTCTGTCATTGTATAGGGGTCAGATTTCAGTGTTTAGGGTTGTAGTTATAAGTGATGATTGTAAAGAGTTTTGTACTGATATCTCAGGCAAGGTTAAAATATGTCATTTCTTTTCTGAGTGTCCAGCAGTAATTGTGTTCTTATGGGTTACTGTAGCAGACTATATTTATAACAAGGATGTATTTAAGCCTGTTTAGGACTACTGTTCCCAAGATACAACTCAAAACAATCCAAAATGCTTTGTTCGTGTAGCACTTAACTACAGTCATGGACCAAGAAGGCAGGTTAACAAATGCAGTACAGCTAATAAAACCAGAACAAAATCTCATTCCTTTTTCCCAAAAGGGAAGGATAAGCTAAATGGCAGCAGATAAAAGCCAGATGGTGTAAAAAAGAAAAAAAAAAAAAAAACAAGAGATGATACAGGACACTGTTCTGGGCAGGCTGGCACTTAAAAGATTTTTGTTTACAGAATGAGGCACTTCAGTGAAATTACAAGTGAACAAAGGAGCTGTGCAGATGGTTTAGAGGGAGCTGTTCTTGAAAGGCTGGGTACAATGAGAGAAAACACATTCAAGCTTGAAAATATTTGAGGACCTAAGGGATGAGCAGTGACACTTCTGCATGTAGTAGTCAGTAGATTAGTGAAGAACTGGAAGGGTTATGATGTTGATAGACTCTGAAAGATCTTGAAAATATGAACAGTAGGGTTTCTGATACAGCAGCCATTATTAAAAAGATTGTCATAGGAGGTGACCTTCTGCAGCAGTGTTAGGAAGAGAGGCAAATGAAGTAATTGATATTTGCCAAGATGGAAAAGGATGTGGTAGTGAGATTAGAAAGATGAATTCTGCATTTCAGTAAGATACTGAAGATTAGTGATTGGCATAATACAAGTCCAGCCAGATAGGAGACCCTTAAGATGGTTCTTAATCCAAAGTAGTGTACGATAATTGGTCTGAGGGACTAGCAAAGCAAGTGATAAATAGTGTGGGGATTTTGTTGGTTGGTGGCAAAAGAGAAGTGTTTTATTCCTGCATGAATGGGAAGAGGCACGTGGAAATACTTAGTTTGGGTGGAAGGAGTTGTAGGCCAGTACATAAAGCTGGTATTTAAATTAATGTCTGCAGATAAAATTAACTTGCTGCAGTATATAGTCTGAGATTAAAAAGTGTAGCAAGGGGCATAAACCTTTAACAGCCTCACAGAAAGCTCTAGGGAAATGAGGATCTTTCTAAGACTATAATGAAAATGTTAGAGAAGTGGTTGGCAGAATCGGTGACAGTTTGCTGCTTAGACTAAGGGCAAGGGCAAGATGACTGTCATAGCTGATTGTGTCAAAGAAGGGTGGGAGGAGAGTACTTGTACTGTGTTACTCTATAGGAAGGACCAGAATTACATTGGAAAAAGGCATAATTACCCAATTGTTTCCTGAAATTCCCAATTTCAAACTAGTCTGTTCAGTGATTTGAAAGGAAGATGACACAGTTGTTGGTAAGATCAGGAATATTAGACTAGTTCAAAGTCAGCCTTGTTTGAAATCAAATGTTTTCCAGTGTGCAAAGATAAGCCTTACATATAAATTCTTGTAGCATGCCCAAGCCTGTATCAGAGAAGAGCCCCTACTGGTGCTTGTTGCTGAGGGAAGCCTGCAGTGGCACTTTCCTCACAGGAGCTCCAGAGAAGCTCTGCAGCAAAGCCTTAGTAAGTGCATAGCTCTGAGAACCACCTACTGGACCTCAATGCATGTATAGTAGATTGAGGTTCTATGGTATTTTCATTTCAAAAATTCTTGAGTGAAGAGAACCAATGGAAAATGAAGAAGTTAGGTCAGAGAAATCAAGGTTAGAAACAGGAAACAGTTTCAACTTGGTTGAAAGTGGTCTTGGGAGCATGGAGCCTTTTTAGTTCTCGTGGTTTTGCAGTGTTCAGAGTACTTAATGAAGTACAAAGGAAATTTGGGAGTCTTCACTGAAGTAGTAATTAGGCCAGTAACCACACTGCTCTGAATGGCATGATGAGAGTATCTTGTGTTGTAAGTTTTCTAGTATTTCACTTTTAAATGGGTCTAAGTGGGGTAGAGGAAGGCTACTGAGGAAGTCGTTAACTAAGTCTTAGCTAAGTTAAACTTCGCATTCTTATCTTTTAATCACCGAATGGACATTGAAAATCTTTTGGTATTTTAATAGAACCAAAGCCAGTGTATGCACAAGGAGGTCAGCCAGATGTGGATTTACCAGTCAGTCCATCTGATGGTCCTTTACCCAATTCAACCCATGAAGATGGAATGCTTCGGTAATGTATCTCTGAACTCTTTGAACCTGCCTGGTCCTTGAGTAAACCAAACTTTTATCCAGGGTGGTCAGTAACCTCTGTATGTGCTCTGATGTCATGTCCAGTATCCTGTTCTCACCCTTCTGTTCACAAATAAAAGGATGAAGACATGAAATTTATTCCTGAGCCTTGTTGGCACTTACTTAGTATAATATACCATTTTTAAGTCTATTAATTTCTGTGGAAATTAGCACTTAGAATAATCAACAAGTGAAAGGATTTGCTGGGTTTGTCTCTCCTTGGGCACTCTCACCTCTCCTTTCCTGTCCCCATCTCCAAAGAGAGGAAAACTACTGTAGTATATTCTTTACTTTTCATAATAATTGGAGAACAGTGAATAAAGGTTACTGCAGAAGTGTGCAATGTCCCAACATGGAAATAAGTCTACTTTAACTGGGATCTCCTTTATGGACATTAGTGTACATGAGAATAGATTCTAGTTTGGTTTGACCACAAATTTGTCTTGATCATTTCATAGCCAGAATAGATCTGTATGCCAGCACAGCTCTTTAAAAGGAAGAATGTTTTTGGAAGAGAGTGTCTGTGTCTCACATAAACACTGTGAGTGTAAGACAGACAAACCATACTAAACATGTACATGCAGGTGGGTTATTTTGGAGTGCTGCTGTTGAGCATGTTGTAATGCTGTAGCTGATGAGCAGATAATGGTATATATAGCAAAATATCCACTAATTGACTAATGGACAGATTACTTCTTTGCATGTTTCAAATTTTCTAGGATATTTTATGCTGTTACACCTGTAAGTGGAATATTTTCTAAATTTCTAGGCCAAGCATGAAACTGGTAAAATTCAGAAAAGGAGATAGTGTGGGCTTGCGACTAGCAGGTGGCAATGATGTTGGCATATTTGTAGCTGGTGTTCTGGAAGACAGCCCTGCAGCAAAAGAAGGATTAGAGGAAGGGGACCAGATTCTCAGGGTATGTCAAAACCATTAACATTACAAATGTTTCGTTGTACCAAAGTAGATTTTCTTTCCATAGGATTGAATATATTGCCTTTGTAGTTCATACACTTTTTTTCTGTATGTATTTATTAGATTACTTACTAGGAGCAAAATCTTTTTACTGTGCTGTTGCTAGGAAGGTTAGTAAGTTTTAAACATCAAATTATGTAGACTAATTCAGTTGATAAAGTTGTTTGATTTTGTGCTGGGTGACTAAGTTGTCAGAGGGCTCTGTGGGCTACTGATGTATATAGGTGCTCCATAATGAGTATGAAAGGAGCAGCTACCTATTATCCTGGAAGCTGTGCTTTTATTGAGAAATAAAGTGGGACTTCAGCAGTACAAGAGGGATCTTGAGATACATGCACTTGGTATGTATGAAATTGAGTAAGAGAAAATCGTAGCAATAGATTCAGATTTCCTATTGTAAAATTAAATCTCTGTAATAATGTCATATGCTAAATCAAACTGATTGCTTCATTGATACCAGGTAAATAATGTAGACTTCACAAATATCATCAGAGAAGAAGCTGTCCTTTTTTTGCTTGATCTTCCTAAAGGCGAAGAAGTAACCATTTTGGCACAGAAGAAAAAAGATGGTAAATATTTGTATATTGGAAGTGATGTAGTAGACTGCTTGGAACAGCATTAAAAGGTCTCGTGAGCAATAACTAACTGCTGGCTTGCAGGAAATTGGCACCTTAGACTATTAAGTTCTTTTGGCTTTGGGATAGGTGGCTACTACAAATGGAGTAGAGACTGATATGGTGCCAGTGTACACTCCCACACCCCCTTAAACAAACAAACAAAATCCCAAATAAACACCTCTTCAGAAATAACCCCTACCATCTAAGTAAAGTCTTAGTATTGTCCTTGGAGGAAATAGAAGAGTCAGTTGTAGTTAGACCATTGAAAATGATTGATTATGCTGATGTGTTTGTACATATAAACTTCTTTTCTGAAGATTAATTCCTTCCAGGGCAAATGAATTAAGCTTGCACTTGGATCAAATTTTTGACTATAAAAGTTGAATTTATGTTAGTAGAGTTTACTATAAATAGTTATGCTGCTTAAAATAGAGCAGCTCTGAGACATTAAGGCTTCTTGAAGTAATGTTTCATGTTTAGAACAAGGAGAATTAAGGCGAGGCATTGCTTTTTGTAATTCTTGTGAGCGTTATAACATCCCTTGGACTTGTGTAACTGTTGATATTTTGGAATTTCTTTTCCTTTTTTCAGTTTATCGCCGCATTGTTGAGTCTGATGTAGGGGATTCTTTCTACATCAGAACTCATTTTGAATATGAGAAGGAATCTCCTTATGGACTAAGTTTCAATAAAGGCGAAGTGTTCCGGGTGGTGGACACTCTGTACAATGGCAAACTGGGTTCATGGCTGGCCATTCGAATTGGGAAGAATCATAAGGAAGTGGAAAGAGGTATCATACCTAACAAAAACAGGTATGATCTTGTAATGCTTAAATTGCTGATTCACACCCACAATTTTAGATTGTATCTGTATAATGAATGATTTGACTTCCCTGCAGGACACAAGCTTATAAAACTGGTTCAGTAAAAAAAGTGACAAAGTGTTAAAATATACTGAAGTAAAATATTTGGTCTGTGGATTTGCTTTTGACTCTGCAGAGTCCATGAATAAACTTTCTTCTCAATACAAGAGACCAAGATATAGTAAGTTTCAGAAATGTGATACCAGGCTCAGTAGTTGTCTTGTATTTCATAATACAGAAACAACAAAAGCTTCGTTCAGCCAGTGGTAGTGGTTTTTTGAGGGTGTAAGCTTGCAAGTTGGGCATTACTTCAGAAGCTGACTTCTTGTTAACTGGGGTTTGTTGTCACCTTAGAGCTGAGCAGCTGGCAAGTGTACAATACACGCTTCCAAAGACAGCAGGAGGAGATCGAGCAGACTTCTGGAGATTCCGAGGCTTGCGGAGCTCAAAAAGAAATCTCCGGAAAAGCAGAGAAGATCTTTCTGCCCAACCTGTTCAGACAAAGTTTCCTGCCTATGAAAGAGTTGTTCTTCGGGAAGGTATGGCTTTGCTCTTACTGGTGCTCATTACAGGTTTGTGTGCTTTGGTTTGGAAAAGCCAGTGTAGTTAAGAGTATCCTGCATTTGGTTTAATCAATCGATATATCTTGACTTTTCTTTTTCCTTCAATTCTAGCTGGATTTCTCAGACCTGTAACCATTTTTGGTCCAATAGCTGATGTTGCACGGGAGAAACTTGCTAGAGAAGAACCAGACATCTTTCAAATTGCAAGTAAGTGTGAGATCAGGTTTTTCTGCAGTTAGGAAATAGTCAGCTTTCTTTGGCTAGATTGTTTTTACATTATTACTTTAGTTAATGTATTTAACAAGACATTGATAATATAAAGGAATAGACTAAATGTGATGTTCTTCCGCTACATTGCTGCTGATAATTCTCTAAAGAAATACTAGTTCTATTTATAGCCACTTCAAAATTAATTTTAATTCTATACCTTATCCTGTTTCTGAGTGCTTTTGTAAAGATGTGATTTTTATGGCCAGAATAGTGGCGGTATATTATATGTAGTCAGAAGTGTCTTCAACCTGGATTGACAACTTGAGCTATGAAATGGTTTGTTTTATGTCAATAAGGGAATATAGAATATGCTGTAAACTTACAATAGATTTTTTTTTACTGTGTCCTCTTTACCAGAAAGTGAACCAAGAGATGCTGGTACTGACCAACGTAGTTCTGGCATTATTCGTCTCCACACTATAAAGCAGATAATCGATAGAGTAAGTCTTTTATTGTCACTGGACTTTGAACACAAGAAAAGTAATACTGATAACATGAAGTAAAGTCTTGGGTGTTTTAAATGTAGGATGATAAATTACTGTGTTTGCTTTAAAAAAAAATTTCTCATCTCTCTATTGATTAATAAAAAAAAAAACCACCACCCTTCTCCTTCTCCATATTAGTAACTGCAGCCTGGATGTGCTTCTAGGCTTTGTTCCAGAGGCTGTTGTCCTCTCTCCATTAAGGCTCTTTTAAGCTGTTTCCTCTTCAATTTAAAGCCATGGTGTGACATTATAGCTAGAAATGGTTACTTTATTTATGGAGTTGTTCGTTTTCCTGCACCCCAGTATACAAATTATCACTTGACATAATTCTTTTGTGTTAGGACTAAGAAAAAGGGTTCTTGCATCTCCCTCCCTTAATATCCTTAAAACTTCTAACATTAGCTCATTATATGAGGCTCACCTTTTAATTTCCTTACTTAAAAACAAACTGGAAGCCTTTCAGATGCTGAAGTATGAGGGGGCAAAAAAGCTATTATAGCAGCAAAGTCAGTATACTTCATGCTGTGTGCTTGATTGCACTGAATGAAAGCTGGCAAGTTCTGCATTGAGTGACTTTTTTTTTTTAAGGAAAATAGAGGTGTGTAATGAGACTATGTCTTGTGTTTCAGTCTTTGGTTTTTTCCTATTTACAGAATGCTAATAGGAAACTGCTTATTTTTAGTTCAATGTCTGCTTACTTTGAGGAAATTTTTTAAAAATAGAGTTAAATATTAAAAATCCTAGAGTTACACAGTTTGTCCTACAGTTCAAAATGTATATGCTTATTTAGGCTGGTACTGGTTGTTTTGGGTTTTATTATTCTGTTAATTGAAATAGGAGAAGGATTTAAATCAATACTTTAAAATAATGAACTCTGTATAGTTAATACAAAATCAATTTGTGGAGTATTTTAAAAAAATTTCATGTAGTAAACAAATGATTCACTTTCTTGCCTCTGTCCTTTCTATCACAACAGGACAAACATGCTTTATTAGATGTCACTCCTAATGCAGTGGACCGTCTGAATTATGCCCAGTGGTATCCTATTGTAGTGTTCCTAAATCCTGATTCTAAGCAGGGAGTAAAGACCATGAGAATGAGGTTGTGCCCAGAGTCACGAAAAAGTGCCAGAAAGCTGTATGAAAGAGCTCACAAGCTCCGCAAAAACAATCACCATCTCTTCACAAGTAAGTAATTAGACAGACTGGATTAGAATTTCTGGGAGGAAAGGGGAGGCAAGATGAGAGAAGCTTCTACCTCCAGAATTCTCTGCAAATGGACCAAGTCAAGCAGTGATGAGCTTGCTCAGGCTTCCCCATTCAATAACCAGTAGTTAATTGGTGTGTGCATCATTTGCACATGACTGCCCAAATGTAAAGCAATCTGAAACATCAAAATGACATTTCTAATAGATCTTGTGGCTTTGCAGGATCATCAGCCAAAATCAAAACTTGAATAAATAGGAAAATTATGTAACTTTATTGTTTTAATCTGGCTAAACTCAAGCCTCTCTTTATTCTAAGCTACTGTTAATTCAGTGTTTCCTGGGGGATACGATGTCCCAAACTACATCAGGCCTTAAGGTTGCTTTGGGTACTAATGTTTACATTACTATTTAAATCTCATAGTTTTAACCTACCAGTTTGTATTGCTTTTATTACTCATGATACAGATCCTTCTTTTAGTTCTGCAGAAATCATATGTCAAACTAATCTGCTGTACTTGTAGCTACCATTAACTTGAATTCAATGAATGAAGGATGGTATGGAGCTCTTAAGGAAGCAATTCAGCAGCAACAGAACCAACTAGTGTGGGTTTCAGAAGGAAAGGTAAGAAAAAATGTTTGGGGGGAAAATGGCAAAACAATATTCCTGAGAGGTTTTCTGTGAAGATCTAAAGCAGTAATGCCTCCTGGCTGTGTGAGCTGCTCAAAACTGATTTGTCACAATATGTATTAGAGCACTTACTCTGTTAATGAGAGCTGTGTGGTTGTCCTTATGCATGTAGCAGTGTAGCAAGGGAGCATTTGCTCATTGGCACTGTTAACTGGAGGATAATGCTGTGAAAATTTTGCGGGGATTGGATGGGTTTTCATTGAAGAACTTCTGAGGATTTCACTGCGTGGGTAGTTAGGGCTGGGATTGCCTGATGATGGCACGTGTTTTTTATTCTTATAAAAGCAAGTGGCATATTCACGTTCTTACCTTTCTGAGAACAGTTGTAAGAAAACAGATGGGAAATCACGAGTTAGTGTTCTGTGTTCCCCACTAAAACTCCACTTACCTTCTCAAGCTGCATGTTACACTATGCACATTAGCTCCGTCCTCTTGAAGAGCTATTATCAAGTGAAGTGCCAACTAGAAGTAAGCAAATGATGAATCAGCTATTGCTATGGGTTTCTGAATTAGATCGGGATTAGACCTTAGCTCCTTATATGTACCTGCAAAGTAATGATTCTGATATCACAGTACCACTTTAAAGTGCAGCTCCGTGTTTTTCCAAGCACTGTGATATCTATGTGCTGTGGTTTTCCAAGCACTTTGATAGTGGACACTGCACTATGTCCCCCTCCCTTACACTGACAGTCGTCTGGCCCCTTAGTAAAATGATTCAAAGAGCTAGGCTGCAGATAAGTCTTTTAGATCTAAGCTTAACATATTCAGTGATGCAAACCTGATTTCTTGTCTCCTGTGATGATATTGATACCGAATTTGATAAAATTCCCACGTTTTACATTGCAAGAAAAAGGGTATTCTCTAAAAGGTATTTCAATAAATGTGTACCCTAATTTTGTTTGCCACAGGCAGATGGTGCTACAAGTGATGATCTTGATTTACACGATGACCGCCTTTCTTACCTCTCCGCTCCTGGCAGTGAGTATTCCATGTACAGCACAGACAGCAGACACACGTCTGACTATGAAGACACAGACACAGAAGGGGGTGCTTATACTGATCAAGAACTGGATGAAACTCTGAATGATGAGGTTGGGACTCCTCCTGAATCTGCTATTACACGCTCCTCTGAACCTGTTCGAGAGGATTCCTCTGGAATGCATCATGAGACTCAGACTTACCCTGCTTATGCATCTCAAGCTCAGCCACAGCCAAATCTCAGAATAGACTCTTCAGGATTTAAAACAACTACTACTCAGCCGGTAAGAAAGTTGTTTTATACACTGACCACTATACTCTTCAGGCTGCAAGCTCTCCTCAATGAGAAATGTCCATTTATGTTCTGGTTACCAGTGTTGTGTGTGCATACAAGAATCTGTCAACAGCCCTAATACATTACAATGAATTGGAGAATCAGCTTGCCCTGCCTGTTTTAGTGACTCATTGACAGGAGGGGGATTGAAGTGCCATTCTACTTTGATTAAATGTTTTTCTTTTATAATCCTCAACCTAATGAATTTCTGGAAGTGCTAGTGCATGATACTTTCAGTACATTTCATTCTACATCTAGCCGCATTGGTCAGAGCATCACTTAAATTATTTTAATATAAATCAAAAAGTCATACATTGATTCAATAGCAGTATATTTAAAATATTTTAAACACTTCACAGAAAGCAGAAGCCTCACCTGCAGTCCCTTACCTTTCCCCGTCGCCTGAATCAAACCCTGCAACCTCATCAGCCTCTGCAGTAAATGCTAATGTAAACCTAACTAATGTCAGACTGGAGGAGCCTACTGCTGCTCCTTACAACTCTTACCAACCACAAGCGGGCCCCTTAAGAACACCGAGTACTGAGGGAGCTCATGTAGTACTAAGAGACCAAGAGCCATCATCCTTATCGCCGCATATAGATCCAGCAAAGGTACCTGTGCCACATTGTTGTGCTGATTTCCTGCTATACATCAAGCTAGCACATGATCTTTGTTTTGCCCTTATTTGAAGAATTCCTTCTAATTTTTTTTTCCTTCTAAGAGAATCATGCAGGTTACAAAAACCAGTTCATCTGAATTGCTAAGCATCATGTAATGTTTTGTGTGCATGGCTTCAAACTCTATCCTTCTCACTTCTCAAAAACATGACTTTTTTTTAAAAGGCTGCATTCTGTATTTTGATTTTACTTTACGTATGACTTTCTTAGCTTCTCAACATTCTGCTGTTAATGAGGCCTTGAGAAAAATCTGATTTCCCTAAAATCTAAATCATACCAAATCATTGATCATGAAGTTGAGTCCAGTTTGAGTGACTTTATATACTTCTTCAGTGATGCTAGAACTATCTTAGTGTATTCATGTATTTCACTTCCACACTTTCCACATTCTGAAAAAAGTGTGTACGCCCCTGAACACCAAACCCCAAACATGAGGCTATTACCTTTGTCTTTCTCTTCTAATCTACTTATATGTTTTTTCTTAAAAAAGACGAGTAAAAGGGATCTCTTGAATCACCAAGTTCAGCTTCCTCTGGTTGCAAACATCTGCATAAAACTATTCTGCTTTTAAACAAAATTAAACCCAATTTTTAAACCTTGGGTTTGTTTAAAATAGTACCTTTCAAATGCAGCTGAAGTTACTCTTCATTTTAGCTGAGAAGTGCCTCTCTCTCTGACAGGTGTACCGAAAGGATCCATACATTAATGAAGAAGCATCCAGACAAAGCTACGTCTTAAAACAGCCAGCAATTAATCACCCAGTACAGAGACAGGAAAGAGACCCAAATCTGATCTATGAATCCCAGGCTCAGTATGCAGAAAAACAGCCGAGTAGGGATTATGAACAGTCAACATATAGGTATGACTCTACAAACTATGTAGATCAATTTTCCCGTGGTTATGACCCTCGCCTACATTATGATGACCGTGTGCCTCCCTATGAGGAGCACTGGACATACTACGAGGAGAAACAGCCCTATAACCAAACAAGAACAGCTTATGAAAACCAGCCTCCTAGGGATCTTGATTCCAGACAAAATCTAGAAGAGAGCACAGAACGCAGCTATTACCCAGCACAACCTCGTTTCGAGGAGCCCCCTGCAATGAGCTATGACGGCAGACCTCGCTATGAGCATGCACCCAAAAACTTCAGCTTACCACAAGTGCGATACGAGGATCAGCACACGGTGGGATACGACACCCATGGTAGATACAAAGCAGAAGCTCAGCCGTACCAGTCAGCCATATCTCGATCTCCTGAACCCAAGCAGTACTTTGATCCACACATAAGGGGCTATGAGCAAGGTCCTCCTCAAGCTTACAATGCTAAAGCTGGACAATATGAGCCTTCTCATAGCACTTCAGGTGTTTCTCTTCCTCCTCCCCCTTCATCACAAACCAAACCAGAAGTTTTGCCTTCTAACAGTAAACCACTGCCTACACCACCATCTCTAGCTGAGGAAGAAGAAGATCCAGCCATGAAACCACAGTCTGTGCGAAGTAGGGTTAAGATATTTGAGAGGAGGAGATCCCCATCTTTGGAAAAAATGAAGGATACGAGTGATACATCAACTGTCAAGGTAAGTCATTTAAGTTTTTTAGTTCCTGCTTCTTTGCTAATGAGATTGCATTGCAAGAAGTAAAATATTGTCTCAGAAGCAAAGCTTTAAGGGTTGTGAAATACTGCCTTTTAGCAACCTAAATGTGGTATGTTTTAAAAGCAGAAGTTGATCACTTCTTGTGAAGACACTGCCAGGGGTCTTGCTATACTGGAAACTCCTGTAATTCTTCTTTTGCTAGTATTTGTTTTTTTTCTTTTGGGGGAAGGGAATCATAAATTTCTTAATTTTCTAAATTTTCTTCATTTCTTAATCATAAATTTCTTTATCTTTCTAAATGTTAGAATTTAAGAGAATATGCTGTGCTTTTCTTCACAGCCTCCAGAACTAGCACCTAAGCCTGCACTCACAAGTGTGAGTGGTCCAAAACCAACTTCTCAAAGCCAGTATGAGCACGAGAAAACAACCTACAGGTAGATGCACAACTGATTAAATTTAGTTTTCAATATGAGTTTAGAGTAGTCAGAAACACATCTTAGTGCTTCAAATTGGAAACTGCAGAGAGTAGCTGGAGTGTGTGGGTATGGTTTGGGTGTCAGCAGTAAAGCAGGGCATCAAGTCGGTTCTCATGGGTGTGGTTGCTGGGAGGTGGGGGAAAGATACAATGATTTCTCAGCGTTTTTGAGGAAGAAACTTATTAAGTATCTCTGTTATACCTTTTCCTATCTTTAACTGAGATAACTAGAAAGCAAAGCAAAAGGGAAGAGGTAAGGTATAAGAGAAATAAGGATTTTCCTTCCTTATGGTTTGTCACAGCTGTCATGCAATATATGTAAAAAGGCAAGGTGTGCAATTATAAGAATTACATGTTCATTGCTTTCTTACTAGCTAGGTTATGAAATAGAATTGTAGTTTGGGTACTTATGCTTGTTCAACTGGGCAAGGCAACTGTGTGTTATTATTCTTGGTTAGGGCCCCAGAACCACAGAGACCTCAAGTGAAGCCACCTGAAGATATTGTGCGTTCCAATCATTACGATCCTGAGGAGGATGAGGAGTATTACCGGAAGCAGCTCTCCTACTTCGATCGCAGGAGTTTTGAAAATAAGCCATCGGCACAGGTTCCTGCCAGCCATCACTCTGAGCCCACCAAACCAATACATTCACAGAATCAGCTGAATTTCAGCAATTATTCAAAGTAAGTTTGGGTTGTTTGTTTTTTTTTATTATTTGAAAAAGGAGGGGTACATATAGGACTAAATCAGAAATTCTGCCTGTGTTCAGTGGAGTTCCAGGGACATGTGGTAGTGAAATGAAATTTTGTGTTCATGAAGTCTGTTTCTCTGTTCAGGTGTAGCTTTAGTTTAAAAACACATACCATAATGTTTAGTTTTAAACACCACATACCATACATGTGGTGTTTAAAAACACCACTTTGTAACTTTTTATTTTGGTAAATTAATCATTTTTGCAGGTATCAGGGCCTTCAACATGTTACTTTAACTTACTACTTACTAGCATACAGTCACAGAATTGTTTAGGTTGGAAAAGACCACTAAGATCAAGTCCAACCATAACCCAGCACTGCTAGGTCCATCACTTAAATCAATCCCTACGTGCCACATTTATGCATCTTTTCACCTCTAGGGATGGTGACTCCTCCACTTCCCTTGGCAGCCTGTTCCAATCTCTGATAAACCTTTCAGTAAAGAAATATTTCCTACTATCCAACCTAAACTCCCCCGGCACAATTTGAGGTCACTTTCTACCCAGGAGAAGAGGCTGACCTTCACCTGGCTACAATCTCTTTTTAGTGAGTTGTAGACTGATAATGTATCTCTTGAGCCTCCCCCACGCTGAGCCCCACAAGCTCCCTCAGCTGCAACTCGCAAGACTTTTGCTGCAGACTCTTCCCCAGCTCTGTTGCCCTTCTCTGGACCTGCTCCAGCACCTCAGTGTCCTTCTTGCAGTGAGAGTCCCAGAACTGGACACAGCACTTGAGGTGTGGCCTCACTGAGCCCAGTACTGCGGGACAATCTCTGCCCTGATCCTGCTGGACACACCATGGCTGGTACAGCCCACGTGCCATTGGCCACTTTGGCCACCTGGGCACACCTGGCTCATGTTCAGCTGCTGTTGACCAGCACCCCCAGGGCCTTTTGCAGCTTTCCAGCCCCTCTGCCCCAGCCTGTGGCACTGCAGGGGTTGGTGTGAGCCAAGGGCAGGACCCAGCACTGGGCCTTGTTGAACCTCACACAGTTGGCATCGGCCCGCTGATCCAGCCTGTCCAGATCCCTCTGCAGGGCTTTCCTACCCTCCAGCAAATTAACACCCCCACTTAACTTGGAGTCACCTGTGAACTTACTAGAGGGGTGCTCTCAGTCCTCTCATCAAGATCATTGATTGTGTTCTCTTTATGATCACAACAAAGTATTTTCCGAGTCTAATACAGTAGTGCTTACACATCTTTCAAAGCAAAGGTTTTGATTTATTCCAGTTCTTCATGTATTTGTTCTTGTGCACGTTAGCCATGTTTGACATTAGGAAACTGAGCCTTTAGGGAATATTGCAGAGGCCAGAATTTAATCTGTTGATGGAAACATCTGTTTCCTGTATTGTTTTGCTTCCTTGATTTGGAACATTTTGATACAGAAATTGTGTTAAAGTTCATACACAAATTTAGCTCAGGTAAAGAGCTGGCTGTTTTGGAGGATACTTACACAAACTTTTTGAATACTCTCCACAGTTACCTAAATTTGTTTTGATTCAAACTATAACAAGATGTTTGTAGCTGTTACTGTGAAAAAATATCTTGCCTTGCTGCATGCAGCCTGAAAATTGGGCTTTTTTGAAGGCTTTGGTTGTATTTCTGCTTGAAACATGGACTGTTCAGGTGAAGCTGAAAATCTGGCAGCCTTAACGTGAATGAAATCTGTAGAATGAATTAATAAACTAGCTAGCTGAAGTTTTACAATGTTAAGTGTATGTGCAAGGTGTCTTTCATGTGCTTGATACACCATGTTCCAGTGCTTGTCTTAAGGGATTTGAGCTGGGACTTGGGAATCCAGTTCTTATTTGTTTGATCATTGTCTGTGGTCTTCCAGTGTCTGTCTTTGTGAACTGAGAATATTGGAATATTTCAAAAAGCTTTATAGGTTTTAAGGGTTTCACTTTTTTTTTCCTAATGAAGTCTGTATTGGGTATCTGTAATGAGTTCTGATTCTCAGACAAGGATGCTTCTTATCCTTCCTTTTCTCTTGCCCAGTGCCTTCCAGTGGAACGATGAGAGTTTAGCTGTTCTGCTCTCTGGGCATCATAGGCACAGACCTAAGAAAACTGTCCTGACTGGCCTCATTGCAGTGATTTTGAAAATTTTCCTCTCACATACAAAACCCAGTGTTACCCACAGATGATCCATTTTGGTCTGTAGGCATGGACTGTGTTGCTACTGAAAATGCAAATCATGCTTTGGGAGAAGTGTTGTGAGCTTCCATCGAGTAATTGTGAGGATTGTAAAATTCTTCAGAGGGAGAGTGTCGTAAGCTTTCATTGTGCATTTGTTACTCTGCAGTGTTGTTGTGGTGAAAAGCATGAGAGACAAAACTTGAATTTTTGCTGGAGAACAGCTCATGGTTGAGAGAGATTGTTCCATACTTCTACCTACTGCTTCTGTCTGCTGTGGCACTTGTGTTCTTTGGCTGCTCAGTTGCAGTTTTGTTTTGATTGTGAGTTAGCATATAACTTCAGGGCTTGTACTTACAGGAAAGTGACCTCATACTGCAACAGAGGAGTAAGATAATACTGGTTTTAAGGCTGGCAATTTCATGTATCATGGGGGACAAACATGTGTTGTGTTTTTGCTTTGTGAAAGAATGTAACCCTTAACAGGAAGGGACAGACATGGGAAAGAAAATTTACCCAGGGTAGTCCAGTGCAGATAGACAAATACTGAAATATTAATGTAAGTGGGAAAAGAGAAACAAGAATGCTGCTCAGTTGGACATTGCTGCCTCTAGTACACTGCAGTATCCTTGTGTGGAAACACAAACCAACTGCTGTCTTGAGAAAGCATTCATATTTAGGACTTTCCTTTCACCAGCTTCCACATTGTTCCTGTTACTTGCTTCAGTATTAATCTTTTTTTCCCCAGTGAATTTCTATGGTAATTGCTATTCTGTGAATAAACTCTCCTAAAAATAAACAGGACTAAATTTGGATTATACAGGAACTGTTGATTATGCAATCTCTTGCTTCTGAATAATCTGTGTAATGTATTCTGGGTACAGAGGACAGATTTTATTTATTCATGAGCAATAGCTACAACTTTCTTAGTGTTAAATATTAATGTGAAACATCAAATTATGTAAAGTTCTTTGCCACTGAGGAAGTATGGTGACAGTACATATTTCTGCCACTACAAATTATTTTACTCTTTTATTTTGTTGGGGGTTTATTTTCCTAATCTAGGAAACAGTACAGTACAAAACTACTGTCATTCTGTGAATGTTACAACTGAAAAAGTTGTTTCAAACAACTGAGAGATTGTTAGAATATGGGATTTATATTTTGTCCATTTCTTTCAATGTAGTGAATAACTTTGTTTATGCAGATTGTAACAAATGGCTTAGTGTGATCTCATTCTTACTTTTAGTATCTGCCAGTACAAGATCTTGACTACCTCCTAATTCACTGACCAAATCTCATATTGAATATACTATGTGATCCTTGTACATACTCCTATGGTAAAGGTTTTGTCAGAAACCTCTCTGTGAATAGTGTCTGTTTCAACAACTTTGTCATACGGAAGCTGCTAGGACTAACATAGAAAGTGTGAAGAAATAATATGCTCAAGATAGAATGACTATTTTCTTTCATTCTTCTATTGCTGTTTGCTTTGCCATCACCTAGATTTCTTGGCTCTTACACTAGCTATGACTACTTGAAAAGGAACATCAAGTGGTAAGACTGTTGTTGATGTGAGGATGTTTTCAGGTGTCCTCTCACTGTTACATTTCATCACAGGCATTATGTGCACTTAAAATTTGAAACACAAATTCGGGAAGTAAGTGCAATAAATATATTGCAGTCCAAACTTAAAGGTGTTCGTGAAATCAATCGTTTTCTGAAATAACCTTGTGGCTAAATATTTCTAGCAAAAGAAAAATGTTTTGAAAACAAGATTTTTAAGTTACATACCCTATGCACATAAAGCTAGTGAAGCTTAAGCTGATTACATTTCTAATTAAGATGGCATTGTTCAAATATGAGGTGTATTTAAAGAAGTTATCCTAGAATCCATTGTCTGTTGGCTAATTACACTTTTCAAAAACAACCCCAGAAAGAAGTGGATTTATGTTTTTGCTTTGAAGACCCATGAAATTAGAGAACACACTTTCATTGAAATTACTCCAAATAAAGTTGAAAAATTAAGATCTAGTAGGCAGTTATGCAAATACACCTGAAATGTCATCTGCCTTTTGTTTGCCTTGGTTTGTGTTACTAATCTTCTAAAGGTCAATGTTGTCTGAATCTCTTGTGCTTATCAATAAATGTTTTTATACTTGAGACAGCCTATTCAAGAAAATAATGTTTCAATGTTTATAGGAAGAGATGGAAATCAGGTGATCATAGAAGACAAAAAATAGCAGTCTTTGCAGGAGCAGCGAATAGCAGTGAGTGCAGGAGCCATAAGGAAACCAAACAGTCAAATGTTTGTTTTTTAATTCTATTTCAACAGGGGGAAAACAACTGATACTGAATCAGTGGATAGACCTGTTGGTGAAAAACGCTATGAGCCAATCCCTCAAGTTACAACTCCTCCTCCTGCTCCTTCAGTCCAGTACACACAGCCACAGTCAATTAATAGTCCTGTCCTGTCTCTCCCAGCACACCACAAGCCTGCCCTTTCGGAAGGTGAGCAGTTCCAAAGCTGACCTTTGTGGGAACAGCTATTGTTCGTTAGGTGCTCGTGCAGTTGCTTTGGCATGTCTACACGGGTAACTGTGTTGTTCTCTAACTGAAACTTGGAATAATTATTATTCAAAATAGTTTTTTACTGTAGTGAGATTCAGTTTTGAGATTATTTTGTGATTCTGCCTGAATCCAGGTATTAGTAGTACCTATAACTCTCTCAGTTGTCTCAGCAAAGATGAAGTGAAACTTCCTGTGCTTTGGAATGCTGTCAGAATTCTTTTGACATGAGTAATATTTTTAGGCTTCTAAAAACTAAAGAAAAAGTTGTTTTCACTTTCACATTGAGGGTATTGCCCAGTTCAATTGAATTTTCTTGTTTGTGCAAGTACACAGTGATATTTCCATACTGCTTTTCTGGAGGTTTGATTGTGATATAGATTAGTCTAACCTTTTTATGGAAAGGTCATACCATTGTCTCCAATGTGTTTAATGAAGCATTAGATAACTTGCCTGGACATACAAAATGCAATAGGAGGACAGATGATCTAAGAGAGCTAAGCTGAACCTGTCTGTATTTTATACTGAAGATTAGGAATTGGCTAAAATGTGTTCTTATGCCACAGTGTATGTGACTACACATTTCTGGTGGTTACTGACAAGTTCTGGTGTTTTCATTTTCGTTGCAGTTAACTCTGTGTCTGACCCTCCTCCACCTCAGAATAAGCCAGCAATTTTCAGATCCTCTAGAGACGACACAGTGCAGTTCACTTTTTATCCTCAGAAAAGCTTCCCTGACAAAGGCCCTGTTAATGGAACTGAGCAGGTTCAGAAAACAGTCACTCCTTCCTACAACCGCTTCACAACCAAACCTTACACGAGCGCCGCAAGGCCCTTTGAGCGCAAGTTTGAAAGTCCCAAATTCAACCATAATCTCTTGCCAAATGAAGCTCAGCATAAACCAGAGTTGCCATCAAAATCTTCAAATTCTCCTCAACCAATTTTGAAAGCACACAGCTCGTCGCAGCCTCCCGACTTTGAGAGTGGAATGGACACCTATGCTGTACAGGTCGACAAGCCTAAATATCAACCAAATAATGTTAATGCTGTGCCTAAAGCCATTCCTGTAAGGTGAGCTGCTGCTCCTTCTCTTTCTACTTGTACATCTATAGATCATCCGTGAAACCTGTGAAAAATACGGCTTTTTTATTCAGCTTCCAGTTTCTGTTGATGTTATAGTTGAAAGATTGATCCTATGATCCTAAATTCTGCCAAAGGATAGATACTTAAAATGTGTACTGTGTCCCTGTACTGCATTCTTTTATTAGAAAGTGGCATGGCTTTTGTTTCCTGTTTGTCATACTAAGTTACAAATTTTCTGGTAGATAGTAATCATTTGTCCTCACAATTTATTTCCAGAAGATGGAATTAATTTCTAAGGATAGCTATTGCACCAAATTGTATTCCTTGTGTGCTTAGAGAGACCTCATGGTATGCGAGCATAAGGGATACTTTAAAAATACTTGTGAAAAGAGAAAGTAACTTTTGCAGTTTCGTATGGGTTCTCTTTACTGTGAGACCAACCAGCAGCTGCTTAATTGCAGCTCGTGCTTGCCTAATGTGCTTTAACTTCTAAGAGCTATGTCAAGAGCAACAGATACTGTTACAATCTTAAGCTATTTGCTGGCTTATTAAATTCTTTTCACTAATATTTGCAGAACAATATTTTATTAACATTTTATTTTAAGATAATAATAATGTGTGAACCAGACTTAAAATTTTGCTGTTTGTCGTATTTGTTCTTAAGCACCTGAGAAATCTCTTATGCTATATAGTTCTACATTTTGGACTTACTGGTTCTTTGAGTGAAGTTCTTTAGAAATTGTTCTGAAAACTTCATCAAGGTATCTTGAAGTTATAAGTTTCTCTTTAGTTACAGCCTGGCAACCTGGAAAAATCTGTGTGAATTTTTTTTACAAGCTTTGTTTTAGATGTATGTATATATGTATAGAAGGGTTCAGTGTGACTTGAATAAGAATTACTAGTTCTTATGGTATTGAAGTCAGAATGGGGTTTTGGGACAAAAAATAAACTTTCTGATGTTAATTGCATTTATTTTTATGGAGCTGAAGTGTGTAGCTGGGGTAAGCTCTTTCTGTATAATGCCAGGAGCAGGCAGTTGGAAACACAAGATTCAGGTGGTCTGAATTCTTGCTTTAACTGCTTGCTGAATTTGTGACATTTGGTGGATTTTTGTTTGTGGTTGCTTGTTGGGGGGGGGTTCTTTCTTTGTTTTGGATTTTTGTTGGGTGGAGTTGGGTTTTTTTGCCACAGAGTTTCAGGAAGGAAATATTGATAAAACTGCTAGGCTTTCTGTCTTTTCAGCCCTACAGCACTTGAGGATGAGGAGGAGGAAGACGGACACACTGTTGTAGCCACAGCAAGAGGTGTATTTAACAGCAATGGTGGTGTACTGAGCTCCATAGAGACTGGAGTTAGTATTATTATACCACAAGGAGCCATTCCAGAGGGAATAGAGCAAGAAATATATTTCAAAGTCTGCAGAGACAACAGTATACTTCCACCTTTGGATAAAGAGAAAGGTAACAGCTGGCACTGTACACTGTTCTGTTATTTAATACAATTATTTTCTAAAAAGAACAAAACAGAATATGAAAATAACCTCATTATGCTTCAGTATTTTTCATTTTGAGATTGTGGTGTGCTCTACTGAAAAGTCACTTGAGTGAGAATCAGTCTTGTGCTTTTCTTTACTGACAGGTCTAAATGTTCATATTTTTCTCTAATTTGAGTTACTGAGTAATTCTGAAGTGTAATTGTGTAATACTTTGAATGTATTTCAAGAAAAATCAGTAACAGATTTTTCTTTCTCTTGACTGCAGGTGAAACACTTCTTAGCCCCTTGGTAATGTGTGGGCCTCATGGACTAAAATTCCTGAAGCCAGTGGAGCTGCGCCTGCCACACTGTGCGTCTATGACCCCTGATGGTTGGTCTTTTGCTCTAAAATCCTCCGACTCCTCGTCGGGTATGCTGTCCTCCCTCTGTCCTTTTGGGGCTTTTGGGTGCTATCGTATAATTTAAGTTATTTTGGCTAAAGGTGATGCTGTGTAATATAAAAACTCAATCATTGTATTTGTGTCAAACTCTCCCATTTCACTTTCATTACAAATGTCTTTCTTACATTTATTCATGGTGCAAATTCATAGCTAGAACCATGATAGCAGAAAAAGAGTAATATCTCTAGTCTATTAAATATTACCGTATTTTTCTATTCTGTCTTCTTTCTTGAGGACTGCTACAGCTGAATACACTTGAAATGATAGTCGCACTAAAATTGAGAGGAAATGAATATGTACCTCTGATTGGCCTTTGTAACATAACTGGTGTTTGTCTGTTGCTTAATTAACCATATAGGACTCTGGCAAATCTTAACAATCTGCATGCTCATAAATCATGATTTAACGCTTGTTAACTGTTTCCATGTGTGCAAGTTGATGCTAACAATTGGGTCATTTAAGAAAACTATAGTGTTCAGTAAAAGCATTTACAATTTATTCTAATGTAGCTGGTTTTCCAAAAGACTTTTCTTGCTTGCTCCTACCTATCTCTCCTCTACTGCCTTTATCCAGAAGTCTCTGGTTGATAGTAAAAGTTGCAACTAGGTTGCAATTTTATTTACCTGTTCATTTTTACCTCACTGTGGCTTTCTGGGATGAGGGAGAGAATGTATTGGCTGAAATTGTCAGTGAGGAGCCTAATTGAGAATTCTGGGCAAGTTTCAAGCAATTTCATGAAACGGCTATGAGGTTACAGAGATTTAAAAAGGAACATTTGCACATCTGGGGAGAAAGTCTTAAGGTTTTATTCAGCTACTTTCAAAATTTGTGGTGGAAGGTTCAAGCCATTAATGTGCACATGTGATCTGAGTACTGAGTGAAAAATGTATTTCTGTATACAGCATTTAAGCCACCATGTATGCATATCTTCTGTCACTAATGTATCTATCACTGTCGACACCAAAGCACTGATGCTTTGAAAGATTGAAGCATCAATCCCCTTCATGGGGAATCAATAATCTAGAGGTATTAATGGCAATAATTTTTAGTTGTTTTTTATAAGCTATTCTATGCATGTGTTGCATGCATCTATTTAACAATGTGTGTATACATGGCAGTGTTAAAACACGGGCTCGTAAACGATAGGGTCCCAAAAGATATGACAACTATGTACAAAAACAACACAGCACTTCCTTTGTAACTAATAGCACCTGTTCATGAACTTACTTGAAGTGAAGGGAGAGGACTCAGATGATCTAAACAATAACTGAAGTTACTGAGACACTTTCCTCCCTTTCCAAAGTGGGATGTGTGTGTGCGCGCATGTGTGGGTGAAAGCAAGAGCGTGTATATTTAAACCCTAACACTTTCTGTACTGTAAATATAACACCACATTCTGTTAATCTGAAATGGGATGTATATCATAACATTGCTCTTTTGAGACAAACTTAAAAATTAGGCAATTCTGTCTTATGATATGTAAGTAGACCATACTGTGTCTTAAATAAATAATTGTTTTCTCTCTTTCTAAATTAGTTGGTTATGGGACTCTGATTCTTGGGGTGGCTTTATTATAACAATTTATACAATTCTGGGGTTTTTCTTTCTTCAGTCGTCTGCTCTACCTCATCTTTTCTCAATGTATCCATGTTCTGTCCTAAAAGTGACATTCATTTGCACTTACTAACATCCTTTCTGCCACATTTAAGCCTCATACATTGGTATTTTACTGTTAAACCCCTTCAAAAGCTTAACTGATTCTGGTATTAAAGCTGACTGGGAAAAAAAAGTTGCCTTTTATGGCCACACTGATTAGAACATAAAAGATACTGAGTGATCTCTTTATTTTCCTTTTCAAAGCAGTTGTATGGGAAAATGTGGGAAAAACATCCTCAATAGCTATGTATCCTTACTATGTATTGAGAAGGAAAGGTTGGAAACAAGTCTGCCTGTCTCATGTGCAAGACTAGGACCCGACCGTCTTACAGTCCTGTTCTACTCTTCCAATACATTTGGTCATATGAGTTTTGAATGGAATTTCCTGAATCTATAAAAGGAAAAATTCTCCAGCATTATTGAGGTTTTTGACTGAAATAAGCAATCTCAGCTGGTTGCAGTAAATTTGTTTGTATTCTCTGTATACACCGGCCACTTCTATTCTTTGTCACGACGTTAGATGTTGCCATCACTCAGTGCATTGTGTACTTCATTTTGTTTTCATGAGTTCTTCAAGAAAATGACATGGAATTTGTATCATTCTTACTTAATGCAGAGGTCTCAGGTGTTTGCTCAGGTGTGTGACTGGGTTCTTTAGCTTGTTACCCATTTCTCAAGGCAGATTTATTTGGCCAAGCTATTTAATGTCATTTATCTGAAAGGCTTAAGAGAACTTCAGTGCATTTTTCACTTTCTACCCTAGTGAGATGATCACACCTTTTGTGTAGTGGCAACACTTGGTAGTGATTTTAGGTGGGTAAATGAAGAATACTGTCTCCACTTAAGAGACAATGGACTGTGCAGATGGAATGTAACCTTTGGTCTGGTGAGATGGCAGCTGATGACATTCTGTTGTAACAGATTGTTACCCAGAACCTTTGACCATGAGTAGATAAGATC
Organism: Oreocharis arfaki; assembly: GCA_013398015.1. Lineage (NCBI taxonomy): Eukaryota > Metazoa > Chordata > Aves > Passeriformes > Paramythiidae > Oreocharis > Oreocharis arfaki. The sequence continues at coordinate 255,434 of VZRR01000193.1, read as the reverse complement.
TGTTGTAAAGATTTTTATGTACCAGTTAACTGGAATCCCTTTTAGTATTTCATGCTTTTAAACACATATACTGGATGTAGCTGCAAAATTACTACAATCCTGTCTGCAATCATTTTCATCACAGAAAATATAACTACCAATGTGTCATAGTGCTTAGTTACAACATGACTTCTGATTTGCCTCATCTATGTTCAGAACTGTTCCAAGACACTTCAAATGCATCTTACCCACATTAGCTTTTAAAATGTCTTTTTTTTTTGTCACTGGCAGTTTAAGAAGGAGCCAGTGAACACCTGATTCGCTGTTAACAAGTCTCAAATGGAAAGCACTATGTTGGTGCTCTAGAGTGGTATGAGTTATATTTAACAGTTCCCGAGTGCCACAGCATCTATTTTGAATAACTGACCTATCTTATGTTACGTGAAAATGAAGGGGTATTTTTTTTATTAATAATGTGCAAACTGCAGGGTTTTTTAAACCATCTAACAAAACAGCAACAAAGGAAAAAAAAAGACCAAAAGAGATGTTGCTTCAGAACTTAAAAGCTCCTGTCCAAAAGCTTGGTTGTTTCAAGATGTACACTGTGTGACAGCAGATACTAAACACCAGCATTGTGTTTTCCTCCCACAGGTGACCCCAAAACCTGGCAGAACAAGTCTCTTCCCGGGGATCCAAACTATCTTGTTGGAGCAAACTGTGTCTCAGTCCTAATTGACCACTTCTAAATATAGTTAGCTGACTGAGTAAATAATGTGAAACTGAGATGGACCTTACATATAAACTGAACCACTCTATCAAGTATTAACTGTTCTATAAGTGATAATGGATCTTAGTGTTTAAGCATCTTGCTTTAACTAACAATGAATTAGCAAGTACACTCTTTGAACCATGGTCACAATACATGCCACAAGCAGGGAGTGTACAGGGGGAACAAGGAGGGGGTTTTGCAGGTTCTGTATGCTTTGGTTTGGTTGTTCTTGTGTGTTGGGTTTTTTGTTTCTTTTATTTTTTTTTTTTTTTTCCTGTTAAAGGACACTACTACAATTTTGTTGTTATCTGAAAGTACCAATGAAACTATACACAGAGGAACTAAATTTGTTTCATACTCCGGTGTCGAAAACACAGATTTTGGCCTGCGTTTTTGCGACTGTGTGTTTTTAACTCACAAGACTACCTTTTGGTCTCTGGTTTTTAAATGACTTTTGGTGTACATGTCCAATGAAATGGCAGTCAGCTGGGGGGGGGATAGCACAGTTTAGATGTTTTCCTCTGCTGAGAGGTAATGCAAACACATCTACTTGCTGTATATGGAAGCATTGTCCTGAGAACAGGGGGGAGGGGGAAAAGCATGTGGGATGACTATGGTTCAGTTGCCTCTGTGGATTTGTAAATTAACCACATTATTACAGACCTATTAACCAGCAGGGATGCCTTACCCTCATGTTTTTAATAGTCTTAGCTCTCATAGTTCTCTGTATTAAGTTTGTATGGCTTTTGTGCTTACTTAGATATTATATCATGAGAGACTGGGGTGGGGGGGAACAACATCAAAAAATTGTGAGTTTGGTTTAGAGAACGAGCATTGTTTGTGTTCATCAGTCAGAAGAGAACCAGAAGAAAATGATGGTATGTTTTCTGCTATGCATTTGAAAATTTATAGATGTTATAGACCGCTTGTATATAACGCGTGCATACCACTTTTGTTTTTGGTTTGTAAATTAACTTTTATAAGCTTTACCTTTTTATATATATAAATATATATAAAAACAAACGAAGTTTCTTAAGGATATCTTTGTATTCTCATACCTTTTGAGCCTTGAACTTTGACATCTGCAGCAATAAAGCAGCATTTCTACAATATACGAACGAGGACATTTTTTAAAAATGCACAAAGTTGTTACCTTTTAAAGTGCTGCATTTAAAGAATATAACTCGGAATTCTCTACTTTGATTAAATTCTTGAAAAGTATCCCTACTGTAATTTGTCATAAGGATGCTGTACTATGTGCCCTGAAATGTATTTTTTTACTAATAGACAATTTATTACGGCACAATGGCACTACTACTGTTTAGATAATATACCACTGCATTCTGTTAATGAGTTATTAGCTATTCAGGTGTGGCTGATTTTTTTTTCTCTGCAGTTATTAAAATTACACGTTTCTAAATATACAGAATAAAACTGTTTTTAAAATAATAAAGATGATTGTAGTACCTTATTGTTTCTGAAATGCATTTATGTGTACATAACACGATTTTGATTTTATTTTGATTTTATTTTTTCTGTGTAAGTAGACAGCTGGATTCTGCTGTTCATGTATGTAGCAGAACTCTTTTGTGGAGTCAGTTGGAGTTGTCTACAGCAGGGTTTCTGAAATGATGAACTCCAATGTGGATCCATTGGAATTACTTGGTACAAGTAGGAGTGGTAGACTTATCTCTAGGATCATTATGTTGGGCTAGTGTGCTTGTTACACTTATTCTTCCAAAAACTGTGGTAGTGTTGTAGCATGTAGATTTACACATAGTGTAGCTGCACGATTTTAAAGTAGTTCCTACAGAATCCCGTTATCTGTTTGGAGTATTCCATGGCTAACTAGTATTATTCTATCAGGGAAAATAAGTTTTGAAAAACTTTTCTTTTAAATCCTGGGAAACCCTGATGTTTCCTTTCTGTACTTCTGCTTACAAGTAAGTTTTGTTTCTCAGGCATGACTTAGCCCAGAAGATGCATTCACTACTGTTACTTCTCCTCCTCATGGCTTATCACTCACTAGCAGAGCATGAGACACTGAAAAGTCCTTGGCCTAGGGTAAGCACTACTTGACAAAACTAAAATGCCAGTATTAACAACAGTAATGTAATGCAGTTCAAAGCACAGCACAGTAGCACCTACTAAGAAGAAAATTAGGTCTATCTCAGCCAAAACCAGGGCCATATGAAACACTACAAAAGGAATCAGTCAGTCAGACTTGAAGCACCCTGGCATTACACTGCATGGACTATTTGCAGTGGTGTTATTTTGTGTCTTGGGCATCCTGAGTCCAGCATGCTGGAAGGTGTAACTGTCCTGTGCTGATTTTACTGTAGTGATCCAGATAACATCTTTCTGCTCTTCTGCCTTTAAACAGTGTAGGGTTATGCCTTTCTATCAAAATGGAAAAAAAAAATGACAGCTTTTGCTCTGTTGTAATTTCATAAATGAAATGAGAAAGCTGATGCTGTTCAAAAATGTGTCGATGCTCTACTGCAAAGCAGCTTGTTGGAGAAATTGTCTTTTGCTGTCTGCCTGTAGGAATGCCTGTCAAAGTGTCTAATGCAAGCCACATGCGTGCCTTTTTTCTTGTTAAATCCCAATGCTTTTGGGTTAAAACATGGCAAGTGAGAATAACTAGGCTAAAATAACACATTTATTTTAAAATAATAGTGGTTTTGAAATCTTTATTCTTCCAAGAGGTTGCATTCCTTCCATATTTTATATAGGCTGGTCACTGCAGGAGGTAAGTACACCTGTAACATTTTCATTCTGTTTCTATTTACTGTTTAATGTGAAGTTCAAAAACTGCATCTCTCAATTCTTCCTATTTCTCTCAGTGATGTCCTGGTCAGCTTTGGCCCTGCAAATTGTACAGAAGTGTTGAACACAAGATTTGAGATGTAAATTTTTGTTTTTAACAAGGGCCTTCAGTGTCAGAAACTGACAGTGGATACAGAATTACTGTTTCTTTCTGATTCAGGTTTTTGGTAAAATCAGTTTTATTATTGTTTTTAATTTTTTTTGAGAAAAGTAGCAATAAGTATTCAGTGATACCTACACAAACAGTTATGGTTGTAAAAGTAATCCATTCCTGCCAGCCAGGGTTAGGTGACGCAAATCAGCAATGTTAGGGTGTGGTTGAAGATTCTCTGCTGCAATGTAACCTGGACCAGGTGATGGAAATTAAAGCCATACAGGTTTGGAGAATAGATGTTGATAAGCATATCTGAAAAGCATGTTCTTGGTGTCTAAGTCACTTGAGGAAAGCATTTGTAGAAGCCTTGCTGAGTGCTGTGGTGTTCTGGGTATGTATGGACTTCTCTGGCTACTGGCTCCACCCATTGGCAAGATCAAATGATTGGGTAAAAATAATTTTCATTATATCAAAGCTGTCCATTATGGTCTGCTAAGCAAGGATCTGAGAATAAATACACTTAGTATTACGTTATCTCTACAGTATTCTGCACCACTGGCCCATTTTATATGAAAATTGGTGAGCACAGTAGATAGGCTGTGAAAATAAATTACAGCCTGTTAAGGTAAGTGCTGGTTGAAAACACATTGGTTAAGGTATTAGTTTCTAAATTATATTGAAAATAAGCAATATTTTCTCAGAAAAATTATGGCCTACTTCCCTTTCAGCTTTGGGCTTGGAATTTGGGGGAAGATCCAAGAGAAATCGGCTGTAGAATTTAAGGAAAATGAGATCGGGTGTTTAGTCTGGTAGGATCTTTTATATCTTTGCATTAGATTACTAATGGTGATACTAAATCTACATACATTTAAAAGCCTGCCAAAGATTTAGATGATTTTGAGGTAATCTTGCCAGAGTGAAACCTGGCACTGAAAATTATCCCTTGCAGAAAGAAGATGAGAAGAAACTTCTTTGCTAGAAGGATCATTCATAATACAGGGCCTGATAGAGAACTTCCAGTATAGGTGGTGTAACAGTGAAACTGGCTGCAGTGATTTCCCTCCTCGTTATACTTCTGTCCTTCCTGAATTAATGACCAAATATTTCACGTTGCAAAATAAAAAGGTAAGGTAGAATTGACTACATTGGTGATACAGAAATGTATGTATTTGTTTACTGAAGTAGCATGTTAGTAAAGCAGTACATGGGGGAAGTCAGCTTAGTGCTCAGGCAATAGTTGCTCAAAATTAAGGTTTGTGCTAATTGCTTTCAGCTTGTCTTGTCTAAAAGCTGTGTAAAGGCACAAGATACATGCAGATGCAGACTTTATAGAAAATAATGCTATGAAATGAGCTCCATAAAAGATAACCTGCTGCCCCTGTAGAACAGCCAGGGCCTGTGGCAGAAGGAAGAGTTGCACCCCTTTTCCCTGAATAGCAGTGGCAGTCCCACTGGTGCTGCCACTATTGGCACCACCTTTTTTATTTTTATCAGCAACCCACTGAAGGTTTTTATAGCCTTTCACATGTCTGCTGAGAATGCAGGAGTGATGAGAGTGGGCTTGTGTATCTTTCAGATACATTTCCTATACAGACTTTCATTTTTTCTTAATAATTGACATCTTCATGGTTCTAGGCAGTTTTGAATAGGTGACTCAGACATAAGCTATTGCTGCAATATCTCTGCAGCTGTGTCAGTCTCACTGAAATAAAGCTTACTCATCTGGTGCCCCAGTCCCTCATCATTATGTGGGACTCTGCTGGTATAGAAGCCTGTGGGGTTTGTTTGGTTTCAAGAGACTGGAGACGTTTGTTTTCTGGTTTGGTGACATTTAAATGTAATTTCCATGAATGTAATTTCCATTATTTAATGAGCATAAATGGCATGGAGTCTTGGCCTGTGGTAGTAACAGCTGTCCAGTTTTACACCATGCCAGTAAGAGGAGAGAGCAGTTTTTCACAAATGCTGAAAACTGTCACTGAGCAGGAAGAGTTTCCTGAGAGCCCATAAAGCTGATGCTGCTGCAATGTTCTGTTTAACACCACCCCCAACCCTGAAAAACACTAGCAAAGTTCCCTGAGGATGTGTTTTCTGATGAATTTGTGTATAGGATGCAAAAGTGTCTAACCCCAGTGAAGATGAAGGAGGCTGGCATTGCTCTGGGGGCAAGGAGCTCAGAATTTGCCTTTCTGCAGTGTGAGAGCAGGTGATGAGCAAGCACAGAGGTCTGTACACAAAGGTACTACATTTTATTTAAATGAATAGCAAGCACTGTTCTGACATACCCATAGCTTTTGACGTGTTTTCTGTTTCTCCTTTCTTTTCATGGGATAGTTAGAAGTTTGCCAATGACCTTGCTCCTCTGGTAGCTTTCTGAAGTGTAGCATGGCAGGTAGTGAGCTGTGAGGCCAGCATGTACTGCTCTGCATGTGTGGCTTTCAAAGCACTTAATTCTGAAGGAATTAAGTGCTACTGTTCATTTCTGGATCTGATCCTTGGGGTTTTTTCTAATATCAAAACCAAAAATCAACTAACTCAGGCTTTCTAGTGATCAAGCCATGTAGAATATACACCATAATGTCGTGCAAAAATGCCTGCATGGAGTTCAGGCCAAAATGTGACAGAAATGGAATTGGAGGAATGCAAGTCCTTGTTGTGTGTGTTCAATCCTATTTTAAGAGAAAAAGTTACTGTTTAATCATAGGCAAGTAGTTTTACAGTGGTGGAAACTGTCAGAAAGGACCACTCCGAAAACTCCTCAAGGAAATGGAGAATGTATCTGAATATAAATGAGTGAAAACTAGAAAACTGTTGTACCAGTCCAGTGTATCCTTTCAGTCTGGTGTTATGTATATACACATACACACCTGCCACTACTGCAAAGTCTGACCTTTGCAGGGAACAGGAGAGGTGTGCTTGTGTATCTAAGTCTTGTTCACCTCCCATAGGATCCATTGGACATCCTGAGGTGGTCAGAATGCTTATCTGCCACAGAACTTGGTAAGCTTTGAACTTTTACTGGATTTTCATAGAAATTAGGAATAGTTTTACCATATGGTCTTGAAGGTTGTTGATCACATTATAATAATAATGTGTATGTAATTGGACTACTCATGGAAAACAGGAAAAACAAAGGTAATCACCTGTTTGTGAACAAAAAAGCACTTCTTAAAATACGAAGTTTGCTTTTTCATACCATGAAAGAAAGAAAATTTATATATATTATAATTAAAAATACTTCAATTAAAAAGGAGCAATTCAGATCAGCAATTTGTGTTAGCCTTTGTGCAGGCTTCTGCACAGTGAGAACTCCATCAGAGCTCCTGTGCAGTGTACATGTAACACAGATTGGTTAATACAAAATCACACGTAACTTCTGACAGCCTCTTGCCCATCCTTTTGATTTATGAGGCTTAATACTGGCAAGTGCTACAGGATATTTTCTGCAGGCTGAAGAGCTGCAGCAGCCTTTGAGCTCACATGTGAGTGAAAATAACAACCACTGGGTGGGAGTCTTACCTAAAGAACAGCAAACAGAGCAGGGGAGATGTCGGGAAAGGCAGCAGGTTTATATTGAGTGCCAAAAGATGCTGCTTAAATGTGGTGGCCCTTCCTTTTCATTCGTTCTCCAGGCATTTTCACATCAGACTGTACCAGTGTCATACATTCACACTCACCAACAAAGAGTTAATTGTATAATTGGTCTTTTCAGACTTGTGTGGCCACTGTTAGAATGCTGCAATCCTGCCCAGATTTGCCTTCTCTAAGCCTCAGGAATCAGTTAGAGGTCTGGTGTCGAGCACTGACTGTCCCAGCCTGGGACTGGGCTGTGGGTCCAGCTGTGCACAGATGTGTGGCAGCTGTGCTGATGCTGTGCCCGCTGTGTGTGCCCAGCCTGGCCTGTGCAGAGCTCTGAGTGCCCAGAGCTGCAGGCAGCTGTGCCCTGCACGGGCATGGCCACGCTCCAGAGCACTGAGCTCCACAGGATGGCTTCTGTTCTGTGGGGACACTGACATTAACACAGAACCTCAAATGTCTGATGGCATTTAAAACTAGTGTCAGAGCTCATAAGCAACGGGCATGTTCTTACAGAAGGTAGCCAAGGGGAAGATGTTCAGAGTATTAATTCAGTCATCAGAAAGCCTGGCATGGCCTTCAGTGGTGTGGCAATAGGGAGCCCAGAGCTGCTCATACAGCTAAAGGATGTCCACGTTCCCTTCAGTGTAAAAGGCACTTGCAGGAATGGTCCTTTATCGTGTTCCTTCTGCAAAGTGGGTTGGCTTAATTTTTTTGAGACTTGCTGCCTCTTTCAGAAAACAATGGTTGCTTGAAGACTGCTTTTGTAATGATAAAAAGAGATGTTCTTATTTAGAAAGCCATGAAAGCAAAGAGACAGTGCAACAGGAATCTCAGGCTCACTGTGGCGAGTTGCGTTTGTGCCATCTCACTTTGCTACAGCACAGTATTTTCTGCCTTCATCATTTTCCCAGGACTGTGGGTTTTCTTTAGGGACTAATAAACTGACAGGGGAAATGCCTGAAGGATGCTCTGATGTAATATACCCAGCAAGAGATTATGAACTTTTATAGACTTTTTCAGTCTGCAGTTAATTCATTTTTCATGTTCTCTTTGCATAAACCGTTATCTCTTTCAAACCAAATTGCAAACAAGCCCTAGGAAAGAATTCAGTGTAGTACAGAGTAATTTCCTAAAGAACAGTCTACATAAATTGTACTGCTAGGCTTTTTTACTATCTCAGAATGGGTTTTTTTAATAACAGTATGATGTCTGTATAACAGTCTGAATGGTGTAATCTGGATCAAATTCTAAAATAAAAGGATTTTCTAGGTTTTGGGGTTTTTTTCAAACCTTTTTTCTTCACGAGGAGGAGATGACCTTTGTGCCATGGGAATATGAACAAAATTCATGTAGGCTGTTGGGTAATTATGTATATGGAGTTAAGAAAATAAAATTGTTAAAGGCCTTCTCAGCATTTGAGACTTTAGCTTTAAAGGGATGATTCATTATTAAGCCCTTTTTAACTCCTTGTTTTCTTAATTGAAAATAGTTATTTGGAGTAGAGATGATAATTTTTCTATTAACACAATAGAAGTTATATGCCAAATGTTCTATGAATACCTTCGTGTAACTTCATAGAATTTGGAAAATCTACATGAAATTTAAAAGAAAATAGTAATAATATCCTGGTTTTGAAGAAATATTTTAATTCAAGAAGATCAAAGATTTACTTACCTCTAGTTTTCTGTCAAAATGTACTGATTTTGGGTAATGAGATCAGATATTTCTTGCAGCAATCACAGCTGAGTAAGAAAGCTTTCTGTTAAGCAAAAAAATTGATGTTCCAAAAATGTTTCTGCTCTTGACTAGAATGAACAGATATTTTAAGTGTTTCGTGAGGCAGTGAAATCCAGGGATCCATCTGTGCATCATTTTATTCTTAGCGAATGTTAAGTTCTAAAAATATATGGGAAAGGATGCTGGGGTTCTGGTGCAGAGTTATGTAAGGATAAATATAACTATGAAGAGTAGTATTTGCTTATGGTATGTGCAGAATTCCAGAATGTTATGTCCCTGTGTTTATGGGCATGGCATTTGCTAAGTGGGTTCTTTTGGATGTTTGTTTTGCATTAAGAACAGCCATTTGGGGACCAGTGAGTAAGGAGAGAGACCCAAAACAAAGGTGGTGTAGGTAATTTCTTTCATTCTGTATGTCTTGATAAATAATGAACATAAATACAAGGTCACTCTTCATAGTAAATCTTTAAATTTGTGGACAAGTTTTTCTTAGGTGAATCACTTGAGATGTAACTAAAGGTAATTAAGGAGAAGAAAACAGTAATTCCACAACAAAGTTACCTCCAAAACCTCCACAACAGTCCAGGTCTCTCATGTAGTAGCTGCTCAGGGTTTTCTTCTCCAGTGTCAGTTCAAATATACTTCAAGGAATCTTCTCAATGTGTTTGGGAAAGGAAAGGCAAATTGAAAAGAGGTGGCTCAGAAGTAAATCTTATACAGTGGTAACTCTTGTGGAGCACTAGTGCTGCTCAGCTGCAGCATAGCTGAATGCAGAGCTAACAGAGTTGAGTGCAAAAGTGAAACCAGGTCAATTTTCAATCCCAGTAATAGGAGTTGCAATAAATACCTTTATTCAACATGTTAATTTTTTTCTTAGTGCACATTGTTTGTGATTCTGATGTCGAAATGATGTTTTCCTCAGCACTAACAAAAGGCAAATTGCTGTGGTAAGAAAAGGTTGCGCTGTGGATCCGTGGCCTCATGAAATGCCTTTGTCTCTTCACTTTTGGTGCTGTACTCTGGCATATGGAAACCTCCCTGCCCTGCTGTGTGTTGCCATCAGAGCACCTTGTGAAGGTCTTGGCAGGAAGCACTGTGACTCACCGAGATTCAGCTCCCGTTCTGGCAGTGTGCCCTTGCAGCAAAGGCATCTGCAGTGCTCTCCTGGGCTGCATTAGGCAAACTATTGCCAGCTGCTCCAGGAGGGGATCTTTCCCCTTGGCTCAGCACTTCTGAAGCCACACCTGGAGGTCTCTGTTCAGTCCTGGCTCCTCAGTACAGGAGAGATGAGGATGTGTTGGAGAGAGTGGAGCCAGGAGCCACAGAGATGGTGAAGGGAGTGGTGCAGCTCTCCTATGAGTAAAGGCTGAGAAAGCTGGGACAGTTCAGCCTGCAGGGGAGAAGGCTTGGGGGGATTTTTATATTTCAGTCTATGTGGAAACCAACTACCACAAGGGAGGGTGCAATGAAGGTGGAGCTGGGCTTTTTTCAGTGGTGTCCAGAGGCACAACTAGAGAGACAGTGGGCACAGAATGGAACCCAGAGGGTTCCTTTTGAACATCACAAACCACTTATTTGCTATGAGGTTGCCCCTGGAGGTCATGGACTCTGCATCCTTGGAGTTATTCAAAAGGCTCCTGGCTCTGGGTGACCCTGCTTGAGCAGTGAGGGCTGGACAGGGTGACCTCCGGAGGTTCCTTCCAACCTTAACCATCTTATGATTCTTCTGACTAGATAGCATAACTTTTATGCCAACCCCAATGAAGCTGTTCCCTCACTTTTAAGAGTCTAGGTGAGTTCTAATCTATGAACTTCTCTGGCCTGCTAATTGATAGAGAACCTGGTTGTGTCAAAAAAAATGTGGTGATAAAAATACCATATTTCATAAAGGCCCTTCTCTTAGACACCAGTGTGGTTTAAAAATTGGTTAAGGAAATTGCTCAGTTGCTGTTACTCCTTCTCCACTCAGCTGTCAAACTGTTTATGGAAGAAGATTGGAGGCAAATAAACCTAACAGTTCTAGCCCAAAATCCCTATTTGTAGGTTACATATTTTTATTGTTAATTGAACAAAACGTACTTGTAGTTGTCCATAGCTGTACTTTAATCTAGCTGAATTGTTTATGTTCAGTGAGGCTTCCTGAATGAAATGGTTGCAAAGTTGCCAAGGTATGGATGTTGCTGGTAATGCATTTATCCTGTAATGTGAACATATCGTGTAATACTTTGAAATTTTCCCTCCACAGACATTAATGCTGTAAAGCTTTCTTTATTTACACAGTATCTGCCATATTTAGAAGGTAAATTAACTCACCTGTATTTGGTGCCCAATGTCAAGAAGTATTAAAAGCTTCTAATACTAGAAGTGATCTGTATTTTGCAGCAGTAGTGGCCCTGCTGCCTAATCAGTTGTTTTCAGCTGGATAATGCTGTAGTTACCTCTGTCTGCCTTGGAAATCGTTGTGTTTGGTGCCTGCAAGGAGCAAGGGCACCGTGACATGCCATGGGCTGGGGGACAGGCACAAACGGAACGCTGTGGGTCATGCAGGTCTTGAGCTGCTCTGTGTAACTTAGAGCTACAGCTCTGTTCTCTGTGTTCCATTGTTCTTTTCTCACCTGAATAGTTCCTCACTGAACATTCCCAGGAAGGTTTCATGTTTGACAACAAAATCTGTTCTTGCTACCCAGTGAACCTCGGAATACCTTTGAAAATAGAATGAGGCTAATGGAGAAGGTAACACTTTATTCTTACTAGAATCTAGAGCCTCCTTTGTCTCAGTTAAATATTTACAGCCCATGTTCTATAATTCAACAGGAAAAGGTTAGAGAATTCAGACATTAGAGTGTTTTGCTATAGTAAAGATTCAGCACATGACAAAACTTATTTTAGCTTCTGGAATATTGCTTTATTTATGAGCTGTCCCTGTCAGGGACGTTAATTTGCACTTTGCTCACAGTGCAAAAGCTGCCAGGCCAGCTGTTGGATACTGAAGCAACCTATTTATACATAGACCTCCAGAGTAGAAACTTTCCCCTGCTGTACACAGTTAAGATTTAATTTGCCTCTTCAGTTTTTGTGTGGGATCACAATTGTGGACTGTTTGGCTTCAAGTGATGACTGAAGTTGGATTTTATTTGCATTTCTTTAAGAACTTGTTTTCATTCTGATTTAGGAAGTGACTTGTGTTTTCATTTTAACTGCTCCCCAGCACTTGAGATGGCAGCTTAGAGCTAATAAATGCCGTAGATGTGTGCTTGTAGCTGTCACTCCATTTAAATGACAGATCCTTCCTAACGTGTAATAGGCTGCCCACTGTGTCTGACTAATAATTGTTAATGTGATCCTCTGCTGAAGCAGAGAAAGGCTGCAGCCAGCAGTTTGAAATGTGTGTGCACATACTGCTAATCCAGCCTTTGTGTATTGGTGCTAAGAGCGGTGTAAAATTTACATGATGTGTAAGGAGTCATGGTTTTCAGTAAAAGAAAGGAAAACCAGGCTTTGAGTTTTTTGCTAGTGATCACAGGAGGAATTTGTTATGAACATAATATAGATGCTGGGATGCTGTGAGAAGTGACTCCAGTAAGAGACTAGAAGTAACAGTATTGTCAAAATAGTACTTTATCAGCTGGACAGGACCAAAAAAATTATACTTCTCCTCTACTCTTTCCAGCCTCTGTTTTCTAACAGGTGTCCAAAATCTTCAGCAGAAACTAGCTTTACTTCACTCAGAGATCACAACAAAGCCTATTGTGGACCTGGAGTACACGTTAGGAACAGGTGGGAAACAATAGATGTATAGCCTGAATGTGGCAACTTTTTACTTGTCTGGCTTCTACTTAAACTTTTTAAAATCTGCTCTTGATTTGACGTTGCAGTTGGTGACATTTTCAGTAATTTTAAAACTACAGGCTTTTTTGGAAGTACCACAAATGAGCCACACTTACTCAAAAGACAAGGACAGTGAAGGCAACAGACCGTAAAATACCAGACTGACACGGATAAAAGTATTATCCTCCATAGTGAGTGTGAGTGAAGCAGTTCTGAAATGCCGTGTGCTGGGCACATAGGATGTGAGCTGTGCAATCAAATCGTCATGGCTGGGTGGAGGTTGCTTAGGAGAGGAATGATGGATGGTTGCAAATATGCTATTGCCTCACAATCCATGCAGTTGGTGCAGTACTTGTGTTGCTCTCACTCGTGCCTGGCACACGCAGCCCCACCTCCCAGCACTCCTCTGTCACTGCTGCTCTGGCTACTCACTGAGGAATGCTGTGGGAAACAGCAAATCATGCTTAGAACTCCAGTTTGCTCTAAGATACCACAAGAGGGGAGCTATAAATGGCTATGGCAAATATCAGCAGTGAAGCACTTCTATTTATTGTTTGTTTGTTTTAAGCATTGCTTCAAGGGGGTTTCAAACAACATTTTTTGCTGAATCTTCCCCTGCTAGTGAATCTGCCTTCCCATGGAGAATTATGAAGACACCAAATCTGAAGATAGCAACTTCTGGGAGAGACTAATGGTTTTTTATGTGCCATTTAATATGTATAGGAATGTCAGCACTTGACTCTCAAAAGGATAATTACTTCATTACCAAATGTAAGAACTATAAACAGGAAATTGGTTAAACTGTCTGTCAAGGAACTCCAATGCCCAGTAGTCTGTGTAGAGCCCATTAATGCTGCAAACCTGCTGTGTCTAATAACTGCTGTATCTGAAGGGCATAGGGGGAAACAGACCTCAGTAACAAAGACCAGCAAATCTGCACTTTGTGGTAGCAATTAATTTGGTTTTAAGTCCTCCATTAGAGTATCTTTGAATATACCCTTTCATGTGGAGGTGATTGGGAGACTGCTCTGTTGGAAACCTTCCCATCTGCGAAGAAGATTTCCTAAGAGGTCCTGAACTTGAGTTGAGGAGGACTAGAGTGGCTGTGCTGTACTGAAATGAGATTGCTCTCTGATGCTGGCCAAGAGGATTTGTTCACATAGCTTATGCAGTTGGGTAAGCTTTTGTATATGATAGCTTTTGTAAATGTTGTCTTCACCAGGCACTGTACTTCGTCTGTAAGCAAGCTGTTACCTCCTGACAGACTAAATATAGTTAGAAACAGTTCAAATTAAAGAGGGTAACTTACTGGGTACCATAATAAGATCAGTTCCTAGGATATTAAAAATACTGGTTTGTAGTGTGTTTTGGTTAGTGGCAGCCCAAAGCTGTATTATGGGGTTAAGTTTGCTCATCTTCCACCTTTCTCTAATATCAGGGTCTTCTCAAACCCCAGGAACTGGGGGAGTTGAGAGTCATTCCAATATATATGGTTTTGGTCCACTGTGTTAACCACATTTTTTACCCTACACAGTCCTATTCCGTATGGGGAAATAATTCATTTGTTGGATGTTTTGAATGAAGTATCATTTATTTGTGGGTATTTTTAATTCCAAGGTTTAAATACCCAGGTTTATTTTCAAACTCCCAGCATCACCCTTCCCAGTTCCCTGGATGTCAGCTCCCAGTGACATGATCTCAGGCTGTGGCAGAGTCACAGCTGCTCTCCTGTTTTTGTGTGTCCTGAAGGCTGCAGAAATGCTCTGCATTCAGCCTCGTAATTCTTCCCACTCCATGCAACAGCTCAGGTCCTTCACCTCTGTTTTTATCTTGTTCCCTTGTAGTCTTTCCCTAAATAATTAAAATAATGATCTGTCCATCTCCTGTTATGGAATGGAGATCACCACTTCAGAGAACCTGTTTCAGTGTTTGACTACCCTCATAGTAAAAATAAAAAGATTAGAAAAAAACACTGAGAAGGTCATATACTCATTGTTGACCAGTAATACACACTCTGAACTCACTTTATCCTCTTCTATATCCCTGTTTTGGTAAAGCAAAATTATCCTCATTCCTTCAAAGCTGTTCTCTTCAGTTACAGCATTTCCTCTTGCATAGAAACCTCTGATGCCTGTAGTGCTGCCTGTGCTGTGCTAATTACTATTATTCCTCAATAGTTCTGATGTCCTAAGATTTGGAAAAAGAATCACAGCAGGTGAGAGAATGGAAGCTGTCAGGCCACGAGCCCAGTAATGTAAAGACTACCAATCATAACGTTTTACGTTGTGAATCAAAAAATCACACCCTGTTTTTGTTGGATTATAGAATTTTATTTTTATGGGATAGAAAATAACAAAAACCCCAGGTTGTTTAGTATATCAAACCCGTTTGTACTAATGACACTTCTGTCTGTATCTTGAATATTGCTATTAAAAGGAACTTAAATAAGATGCTCTGTGATTTATTGAAATAGCCTGTAGTAGCTCAATGTGCTTATACTTTCTTCTTGAAATTCCCAAAACACATTGTGCTAATGCAGCTAATGGCAAGTCCATCATTGCACCACCTGTCTATTTGTGATTTGCAAGGCCTATTAAATCTATTTATCACTGAGCTGATACAAGGCAGAGAAGAAAGATTGAGGTTAGAATAATTTTCATAGAGGAAGACAGCAAGAGCAATGTGAAGTAGCTCTTAAAAAGAGTGCAAAACTTGTTAAGTCACAGTTCTCTAGTTCTGTAAATTAGAACATTTCCTGAGAGTTTGATCAAAGAAGCAATTTTAATGGGTTTCTGAAGAAAAAATCCTGTGGTGGGCTCTCTGAGAGTAACCTGACAGACATCCTTCCCTTTGCAGTCTGATAACCAAAGGGAAGACTTGGAATTTACCCAAGTTCTGAATTAGAGTAGGTACCTGTTTTGGATAACTTTTGTCTCAGCAAAATTGTGATTCTAGTGTAGATTTTAATTTAATTTAGAGCTTATTTTCCTCCACGATAGCACCTGAGGCTTATAAGCAATTTCCACAGTGGTGTAGACTACATATTTAATTCTATACTTAGCAGCAATCAACTGAAAATAGAAATATAAAAAATAGGGTTGTATGTACACACAGAGCAGAAAGCATATCCCTAGTAATATACAGAGGTAAGAAGAAATTACAGAATGCTATAAAATCTCATTTAAAATTATATATTGTTCCTGTAGCTTTATCTGAGAGAAGGAGTGGGGAGCTAGAATGGTCCTTCAGTTCCACAGATCATATTGGAAACATTATTTAATATTTATATTCCAGAATGGTTTTATTTCAGTCCTGCCTTATGTGAACAATGTTATTTTATCAGCTTCTATCTCTACATTGAAAGTAAAAATGTTCCTTATCTTTCATAGCAGCATTACTTACAGTAATGCTTTTCTTAAGATCAAACAAAAAACCCTAAAACTTGAGCATAGCCAAAGGCCCCTCCACAGGAGGCACATGAGACACAATCTGAGGCCACCAAGTGTGGTGACCCAGAGCAGCAAAATGCCCAGGGATACTGAAATGTCTGCGTACTCCATTGACAGTTTTTGCAAGTCCTGTGTGAATCAAGGGGATTTCCAACAGGTGTCAACTTCCTTAAGGAAACGCAAAACATCACTAAAGAAAAAGGATTGAAAAGTACCTGTAGCTTTCAGAACTCTTTGAATGGCTGTAAGAATTCATCAGGGGAAGGAGCACAAGCAGAAAAGCAGATTTCCCCCCATTGTTTCTCAATTATTGAAGCTTATAAAGTTACTTTTCCAATCCCAGGAACATTTCACCCTTGTAATGATTAGAGATTGTGATACGACTCAGAAACTGTTCAGGCAGTAATGTGAGGAGAACAGGGAACATTAAGCAGTTGTTAGGTTGAAACAAAATCTTCAGAACTACTAAGAGATAATTAGACTTTCAGTGGGGAAAGAAAAATATAATTTAAAGGCCTTTACTAAACTTGGTTTTTCCTGAAGTGTTTACCTAACAGCTGTTCTCCTAAGGGACTCCCTTCTGAATTACTCAGTTCCACAGTACAACATAGACTCCTACCCAGGGGCCTGAAATACTCAGAGAAAAACCTGAAATAATAATCCAACTGCCTCCAAATTGCTCTTGCTGCCTCAGGCCCGGGTGCCCTTTCGGCTGCAGCACTCGATTGCAGGGGATGTGAGTGAAGCCATAGCGGTTTGGGCAAGGGCTGAGCCTGGCCCTGGCCCTGGTGGTGCCAGGGGGAGCAAAATGCTTTTTGCTGCAGGGTGAACGAGAGGGCACTCAACAGGCTGGCAAACCATCAAACGGCCCCTTGGGAAGAAATGCTTTAACAAGAGGGAGATTTTAAAAAGGTATTAGGAATTGTGCTAAAATACTGGCTAAAGAGTAATCCTAGCTCTGCTCAAGCTGACCTTGTTAATTTTCCTGGTTCTTAGAGAAAGAAGCACAAAGCCTGTATGAAATTGCTCACTAATTCTTTTGTTTGAAGGGTAGTGAGACAATCTGCTTAATTATTTGTGGCAGTTCAGGTAAGTCTGCTTTTCAAATGCTTGTCATAGTAACTAATACTCTGTTAGAGTAATTGCTTTTTCTGTATGTACACCTCTCTATTCAGTGCTTTTGTATTATTGTTTTTATTATAAATCCTGCAGGGAATTTTTCTCTCTGCCAAACCATTTTATATCCTTGGCTTACATTCCACCTATGTAGTTTTTGCCAGATTTCCTGGTATTACTGTCTTACAACCACTGTAATATAAGAGGGATGTGTAAGATATTTTGTTTGTTTTTTTAAGTTATCAGCAAACATACTTCATTTAGAAACATAAGAAAACAAAAACCAGAAATTGGCAATGGAATACAATTCTTCAGCATATTAAATCCTTCTTGTCTTGGCATTGCCAAAACCAAAGAGATACTTATTCCACCTGTCATTTTTACAGACCTCAGGCCACTGTGGTGAGGGATGCTGCCAGCACTGTTCCCTAGGCAGCCACGAAAGTACACTGCTCATTATGCATTGATATTCCACAGGGATTTTTTTTATTTCCCCTCAGGCAAACAGTAAGCTACTTTTGAAAATACATAGGCAGTATTCCTTCAAAAAGAGCAAGTGCCTATCCCAGTTAGAAGAAACACTGTGTGGGAAATTATAGAAAAGATTATTTTCCTTTTGAGGAAACCATCTCCTAGAAGTGTTACTGGCTGCAGTCATTTGCATGGGTAGGATTTACTGTTTGTAAGAACAGTGACAGAACCTTCTAAATGCACAAATACTCAGCCCCTGTCTGTGCCATTGCCTTGGCCATGACCAGCCTGTATATTTTGGGTATCTTGCTTGGAGTGATCTGTTCCCTCCGTAACTGGAGCTCTGTTGCATCTTAGGTCCTGTGATCTTTTTCCTCACCTTCCAACACAAGAGTATTAAATCTGCTAGAGACTTGGCCATGTACTTTCTGACCAGATGAAAACTGTTTTAAGGAGTGCCACCTGTGTTGAATGAATGCCCTATTTTAAAAGCACTTTGAAGAGCAAAGAAAGCTGCATGCTGTTAAGAAAAGAAGCACACCCAAGGTTCAGAACACTGTCAAAATTGGAATATTGCATTTTTATACCGATTTAAGTAGACAGTTAAGAGTAGCTTTGACAGAACAAATGTAATTTCTTTACTTGCTCCATGTTTTTTTGTGATGAAAGGGAAGTCATAGTTTTGTGCATAAATAAGCCACTTAGAACAATAAAACTAAAGATTCTTGGTACATATGGATAACAAGTTTATAAAGGCTTTTCCAAATATTCATTGTACCTGAATCATAAATATATAATAAATAATTATAGAGAAGTTATCTTTTCCTGAAGGCTTTTTTTCAGAAAGTATACAGTAAGACTTGTCTCAATTTCTTTTATAGTAAATATATATATACACATTTCTGCTATTCTGTTACAAAACTAAAGTCCATATAATGCCTAAGAACTCCACATACTTCAGGAATTTATTCAGATGTAATATTCTACATGGGTGATGCATTTCAAGAAATAGCTTCTCTTTAGACATATTTGTTTTAAGGAAATAGTATTCTGTTCTACTGCAGAAAAAAATCCACTTCTTTCCAGAGTGTTGAAGTTCAAAAATGTTCATCTGCAATGCCTGGACAGAGATGAACAGTAAAATTGATTTTAAATATAAGGTCTAACAATTAAAATTCTAAAGAGATTTAAAGGTTCTAATTAATAACTATGAAATTTGATTCTCTAAACTTTTCAATTCTTAGTCATCTTCAGCAGCAGATTCAGCTGTACCATTGTGCAAAGGGGAATGTTGTGTTTCTGCTTGACAGGTCTCAGAGCAGTGGGTTTTTAACCTTTCTCAATTTAGGGCAACTAAATTGGGTTTGATGCTAAATACATTCTGTATTTCATGAGCATTTACAACAAATGGATGCTACATTAGTGTGTGATGCTCAAATAAACAAATGGCAGCATTTTCTTTCTTGAAGTCTTCTGCTTTCAAAATGGACTTGGCCAGGAAAAAAAGAAAAAGAGCAGAAAGGTTATGATGGCCTAATAAAGCTTCCAGTGTACTCTGCAAGTATAGATTTCTGGATAATTATGTCATTTTTCTCCTTTTACTCTGCATGTTGTTGCTCTGAAAACCTAATACAGAACTTTATGTGGAGTTATTTAGGGAAGGCTAGAGGTATTTAGGGAGATTAGAGAAATGCAGAGGATCATGGGGCTAGCTAAGAAAAAGGGAGAGCGAGGAGAACCTGTAAATGTCTGTGGAAATACAGCTGTGCTGGTGGAAAATACTAGACTGAAGAGGGTATGGATTAAAAAATATTATACCAATATAATATATTATACCAGTATGATTGTATCTGCAGGTTTCTGCTTGCAGTACAGCCCTGCTGCCCCCCTGTCTGGAGCAAGGGGACAAAGTGGTGTAGGGGCTTGAGTGTCATCAGAAAGTTGCTTCTGCTTGAGGTCATTTAGTGTCCAGGGGAGGGGATGAGTTCCACAAACGTGTTCCAGGGCTGCAAGCCCACTGAGCTGGATTAGATGGAGTGGGTGGATGGTTCTGTGGAAAGAGCTGCCCTTGAGGCATGGAAGGGCAAGCCCTGTTCCAACTTATCCATGGAAGTGTTCCACCAAGGTGAAAAAACTACACAACTTCTGAGTTGTTTCTGCTCAATACAGTCCTTTTAGGGGTTAGTGTACAGTTAAACATTTCCACACTGGCAAAACTGCTATAGTTCATGTATGGTCAGTTACTGCAAAAAATACTAAACTGTGCCTTTCATTAATTTGAACGTGTTTCAGATACATCCAGACAGCCATTTTTGCCTTCTAATTTGCAGCTGCATTTTACAAAAAAAAATCTTGAAAAATTATCCAGTATGTTGGAGACTGATTTCATAAATCTCAGTAGTAACTTCATATAAAATAAATGCCCTATATGAATTATAATTTCATCCAAGAACCAGAGTTGTTTTAGTAATCCTTAACTTCAGCTCACCTGAGTTTCCATGCTGAATAGTCTTTCTGGTCCCTTCAATTATCTGAAGTAGAAAAGCTATGTTCATCTATCAGGCTTTTACTAAATTGCTAAGAGCAGCTAAGCTAGCCTTGAATTATTCAGATTGCCTACCCCATGCTTCTGAAGAAAACTGGAATGTCTCAGCCACCAAACACCAGTTCCTGATTCTCCAGGGAAGATCCTTTTGCCCCATCTTTACAGCTTTTCTCATCTACAGATGACAACTGGAAAGAGGATGTGCTTTTAATAAGCTGTTTCCTAGAAAGTGTGTCTATCTAAGTTTTTTTTTCCAAGTATTTTGATGATTTTTACTTGATCGTGATTGGAAATATTTTAGTTTTTCTTTTTTATCTTCACAGGAATATGTTCATGTCTAAGAAGAGGTAGAATCCCACAAGCAGATTCTATGTGCTTTACTAGAAAATCCACAATCTCAGCAAGACACTTAGGGGAGGGGCTATGTACTTCTTTCTTTTTCATTCTAAATACTTTAAATTAATTACCTGTAAATCAAAAGAATTAATTTCTGGAAAGTCTTGTTTCATGAATCATGTAAGATGTTAAGAGGTGTTTTTCTCAGAAAACCAAGTTTTTGACTTATAATTTTAAAAATGTAACTCACTTTTCTTTCAGTAAAGGAAATAAAAACCTACTTAGGAATGTATAAAATGATTTTTCATTTAAAATTACATCTGGATTTTAGTGGCTTAGCTAAATGGTTGATTTTGTGCCCTATTAAAAGTGTTAAGATTCTGTTAAGTTTTCTTTGGGACTTTCAGTTACTTAATTTCTACAGTAGAAAATACTTTATCTAGTAGATTCTGGGCCTGTAAAATTTAATCATTTTAAAAGACAGTATGAACTGGCTAATTCTACCACATTTTTTTATTTTTGGCAATGGGATCAGTCAGGAATCTGACCAGGAATCTGATATTACTTGTTACTTTAGTTACAGAAGTATTGCACATTTTGAAGTTTTACAGAAGAAAAGTGATACAGTTTAATGTACCAAGAAAACTTACATCCAAAACTTCTTGTATAATATTGGATATATATTTTTCTATGTTTTAATTTCTTAGACTGAACTGCTGATTAAAACAGTTTTATTTTTGCTAAGGCTTGAACAGAAAATCCGAGGTACTTCTTCGGTTTATGCTTTTCGGGGGTTTTTTGCAGTGATTACATTTTCTGCCAGGCCAAAGGTGATCATGTGGGAAAGAAATCTGTCTCATTTTAAAACTGAGTTCTGGCTTGCCTTTTGTAAAACCACCGGGCAATCTGCTTTTCAGATCCAATCACTTGAGCCCAATGTGAACTTCCAAGCAGTCATAAAATGCAGAGCAATTATTTTGATTTCAGTGGTCTCTGTAGCACTCCAGAACACTCACATGGAGAAAGTAATTCCAAGGTAGGTATTTTGGAAGAACAGACCCAGGCTATTTTCAGATTAAAGCATGAAAATTGAGGTTTCTTTCATTTTTTTTATCTGCAAAGCTTTTTTGTTTTAAACCCTTTTGCTTTACATTTGGAAGTAAATCCTATGGTTTTGTATATGCTTAGATTATGTTGTTAAAGGACGCTATTTTTGTGAAACCAACTAATCTGTGAATATCCTCCGTGTAAAAACGTGAGAAACCACAATAATGGCTGTAAAGTAATGGCAGGTACTTTTCTTTGTCTCCTTTGGGTCTATCACTGGTTGGCTTAGCAGACCAATTCATAGGTAGTAGATGGTGCAGAAAATAGCTGAGAAGTTCAGGGACCCACATTTAACTCCAAGTCCTTAAAGACACAAGTGAGAGAATTGTTCCTCTGCACAATCACCCCACCAAGGACAGGTTTTGCAGCCTGCAGTGGAGATGTGCCAGTTCCCCTTATTCGTGTTATCTCTTGGAAGCAGACTTTGTCCAGGCATTGGTTCATTACAGGGCTCTTGATGAGTGTGAGGTAGATGCTCTTGGTTTTAATACATCCTTTTAAAAGCTTTCATAAAGAGGCACTTAGGTTTCAAGCACAGAAGCAGGGCTTAGTGAAAGTCTGCTGATCTTCACAGTAATTTTTGATGTTTTCATTAATAATATTTTTGTACACAGAATTGGTGTGCTTTGGGAGCTCTTCATTCACTTCCACAGAAAAATTGCTGTAAAAGATGGGACTGGGCATGTCATCGTACATCTGATTTGCCAACTGAAAACACAGTGGATACTTTTATTAGTATAAAAGTAGGGAGGTGGGAAGAGGATTTTCATTTTTGAGGTTCACTGATTAACTACAAGTCTGTCAGAGGCAGTTATCCTGTTTTAAGAAAACTGTTGAGTCATCAGGAAGCAAAATAATACCAAAGATAGCAGTGCCACCATAAGGTTTTAAGTCTAAAGATTTAACTCTGTGATCCCTTCCTATACTGGTGGGCACTGCCATGTATTGTCTTGGCTTTGACACATTTTGGTATCTGCTACGATGAGGAGGTTTTTGTATTTTCAAAGCCTAAAGCTAGTAAAGCAGGATACTTCTGCAAGGTGTTGATTACAATTGGATGTGGTGTATAGATAAAGTCATCTTTATTATTTGCTGTCTTGCCCTCCTTTCTGTCCCTGCCCAGTACAACTTTTTGGAAGACAAACTTAAAGGAAGATTGACTGTCAAGTGCGAGAAAATGTAAATTTCTTTTTTAATGTACTCAAATACCAGCTTCTGTTGCCTTTGGAATCAAATATCTTTATATGCTTAGAAGTTGGCATGTGAGAATATGTTGCTCTTCAGTTCTGCCAATGATACAGACTTTAGGTAATTATATCAATAAACCAATTTCATTACTTCTGTAAAAATTAGATAGATTGGGTATGGTTCCTGGTAAACTGAGATAAAGTATGTTGGAGTGTCTTACAAGCTATCCTTAGAACAGGGCAAAGTGTAGCCATGCAAAAAGTTATTTCTTTTATGTATATGCCAAGAAACTATGGTATGCTTCAACTGAACTTATCCTGGATGTTGTGGTCTGGATACGAGATTCTCTCTGAGGAATCAACATGGTAGACAAAGGAAGTAGAATTACTACTGCTGGTGTTGTAAGGATGCACCATCTGAATGGCTGAGAAATTACTTGTTAAATATTAGAATAATAAATACATTTTAAGTCAAGATATCAAGATGAATGATGAAGGTTGGATATGGAAAGAGATATTTCTTATTTTGTGTCTATGTGCAGATAAAGTTTATATTTCATTTTTCAGGACTGATACCACCTCATTTGACCAATTTCCACTGTATCTTTAGGATGTACGTTGTGTACATGGTTTGTTAGAGTAGCCTGGTTTGTTAGTGCTTAAGTCCTTAGTGCTGCATAGAGAGAGAGGGGCAGCTTCAAATAATGAGCTCATGTAAGGGATGCAGATTTGAGTTGTGCTGTATATAAGTGACAGTGGCAGGGCCCTTGGACATGCTTTCAATATCTGTACCCTGTAGGGCACCTTCATAATGGCAAGAGAGGCTTTACTGTAACTGTGAATTTACTTCTCTTTGCTCCTTTTCCAGTTCTGTCATGTTTGAAAATGCCATTTGCTTCATCTCAAGTAACAGCTGAACAGACAGATGCATGAAATTCACTGCAGTGCAAAGTGAGGTAGAACAATTACAAACTTCTATCCAGTAATACAGTCCTGAGTATGAAGCTGCTTTCTGAACTGATGGGAGGCAGTAAATGCTGACAGCACTGACACAGTTACCATAGAAGTGGGATCATTATCGTGCTTGCTTCTGAGTTTTGATGGGTTTTAACAGGCTAATAATAAGGTCTGGTATGTAGTGCCCTTCTGGCTGCCTTCAGGAAACAAATTATTTGGTAAATTAAAAATTAGTAGTTTGTAGTGTTCCCATACAAACATGGCTATTCCAAAGCTTTTGTGGCCACAGTTCTGGAAGAAATTTTAGTACCACCATCCCACTTACAGTCACATTTGGTGATCTGGCATTGAAAAATACCAATGGAAGTATTGTAAAAAGTTCTCTTCAGCAAAATAACTTAAATTAGGGACAATACTACTTCCCAAATTGCTCTCAAATAATTCTCAAACAAATCCAGCAACTAAGACTCTTCAAAGAAAACTAAGAAGGGTATCCAGAGCTAATTCAGGTCTTGAACAGTATCTATCTACATCTGAATGCTCACGAATATTGAAGTGAACAAAATGTGACCTGAAGTCCCGTGGATTCCTACTGGAAGCCAAAATAATTGTTTTCTGGTAGCCTTAGTTTGCCATATTGGAAGCAGTGGAAGTATTGATTACCTGAGAGCTTACCCAGGTGAGGTTCATGGACAGCAGACGAGCATGTTGATTTGCAGTGCCAGATCCTCCTCTGGATTACCCACAAATGTGGATTTTTTTTTTTTAACATACAAGTTAGAAAGTCCTTGGAAATGAAGGTAAATTGCTTTGTACGTAATGCATACAATAGTATCAGCACAGGGAGTTAGTGAGAGGTAAATTCACACCCCAGTGTAATGTGTCCTAATTTCTCCAAGCCCTAGGGCCACCTTGTTCCTGAATGAGAGCACCCACATAGAGGTTTAAATGCATTTATTAAGGTTTCTAATTGTTCTGCTGTTGAATAACCTAAAGCATTTCTGCCTTGTTGGAGAATGAGCTGCCTAATCATGGCAACTGCACAGGTTCAGTTTGCTTCTGGGCTTTGGTGTTGTTTCTTCTTGCTAGAACCTTTCACTCTATTTGGCAGAACATTAAGATGCAGACTCTTCATTGACTTTGAAAGGGGTATTTTTAAGTAATGTTTCCAATGCTGGATAGCAAATAGTTCTACTTAAATAAATACAAGTGGAAGTTAGTTTTAGTGTGAACTGGTATAAGCAAAAATTCAGTGTGATCTATAACCACATATTCCCACCAGCCTTCCTTTATCTGTTCTGCCTGGCCTTTCAGATGGGAGGCAGGACACCTGTGCCTGCAGTCAATTTGGGAATATCAGTTGGGAATGTGTGGTGGTGCATTGTTTCTAGCTGTCTCCCATTTGTTATCAGGCCCAGTCTAACTATGTCATTGTAAACTAACTCTTCTTTTCATTATGAGCAGTGTTAATGTGGGACAATTCTGCATTTAACTAAAAACTTTTAGCAAAACAGCTGTCTCTCCAGTGTAGAGTTTTGTCAGGTGCTTTTGGCTCTGATTAAAATATGACTTGCACATGTGCTGGAGCAGTATTTCAGCCATGCTGGGTAGCAACAGCACTGCAGGCTGTTATCCTAAGCTGTTTTGTGACACAGGCAGTGAATTAAGCTGAAAGCAGCAAGCTTTTTTGTGTTCTTCTGTTACAGTAAAACATCTGGATGTTGTAGGAAAAGAGGGGACCTACTCCTGTCAAGGCACATTTCCCCACTACTACCTCCCCAGGAAACTGTTTAATGCTAAGAAAAGTTCTTGAAAGAAAAAAAAAAGTCTCAAATAAAAAGATATAATCCTGGTTTATGTGCGATGTGTGGGTTGGGCTTTTTTGGTATAAATATCACAGAATTACAGATTGTAGACTACATGTATGAATCCCTGTATTAAAAAAATGCTGTTCTAGCAGATTATGGTGCTACAAACATGTTAACCTTGGCATAGTTTTACTACCTAAACTACCCTGCAGAATAGTGAGATGATTTTTTGGGGTTTGGGTTCTGTTTGTGTGTTTTTCATGAGCAGGCCAAGCTGTTCGAAGCCGATACTTAATCACCGTGCTTTCTGCAGAAAAGTGGCTTCAGCTGCTGTGGACAGCCTTACCATGCTGGACCCTGTTGGCAGCGGCACCAGGGAAGTTTTTATAATTAGAAGCTTGATATATTTCTGAGGCTTGGTTATGATTTGCTGGGAGGGAAAAAAACCCTGAAAAATAAAGGTTAAGATGCCTTTTGCAGAGAACCGAGACCCAGCCCTGCCCTTCCTCCGCCGCTGGACGGGAGCACACAGAACAAGGGGGAGGCTGCCAGGTGCCGCTGCTGCACAAAGCCCAGGTGGGAGCGATTTTGCCCCCAGGGCCCTGGTGGCAGGAGCGGGGCCGGCCCAGGGGCGCTGCCCGGGCGCCGTCCGGGTGCTGGGGGGCCGCGGGCCGGGCCCCTCGCCCACCGCCCGCCTCGTACACGACTCTGAGCCCGCAGGGCCGGCGGCCGCTGCTGATGCTCCGGCCGCTGCCTCCGCC
>VZRR01000193.1:50837-228629 GCA_013398015.1 Oreocharis arfaki | reverse complement strand
CGCGCTGTCCCGCAGCCTGTCCCGCCTGCGCGAGCAGCGCGCCCGCTCGCGGGCCATGCTGGCCCTGGGGGTCACGCAGATGGTGCTCGGCTGCCTCATCGTGGCCGTCAGCTTCGCCGCCTTGGCGCTCACCACCTCGGCCCGCGTCCGCCACTCCTGCCCCTTCTGGGCCGGCTTCTCGGTGAGTCGGGGGGCGCGGGAGGGGGCGGGCGGGGCCGGAGCCTCAGGGATGCGCGGCCGCCCGACAGGTGGGACGCGGGCGGCGATTCCGGGCCTCGGCGCCCTGCCCGCGCTGAGGCGAGTAGGTGAGATCCTCGATCTCCGTGTTCTCCGCGGCTCCGGCGCTTCCCCTGCCCCGGCCGGTCCCCCAGCCTGGCAGTAGTGCGGTGGTACTTCCACCTTCCCTTTGGAAAGGCTGGCCAAGCTGGATTGGGTTTTATCAACAGCGTCGGGTGAAAGTTGGGATGACAAATCAGCCTCTGGCGTTGCCTCAGCCGCTGGTGGCCGTTCCATCGCCGCTGGCTTGGGCTCACCTTTAGCTGCGGCCGCCGCTCACGGTCTGGCGCGGTTGCAAATTCAGCTGCGAGCCGTGTGGTGCTGGAGGTGACCAAACGAGACGAGCTCAGAAGGAGTGGGATTTAAGGTGTGTACCTTACGGCATGGAAGAGTTCTGCCGCGGAGAGGGCGAGTGCGCCGGGAGGGCTGGAAAGGCCGTGGCTTTAGGGCACCCATGAGTCCTGCCCTGAGAAAGGCTGGGGCGAGCCCTAGGGGAGGCTGCGGGTCTGAGGGAAAAGCTTGTTTGTTCTAAACAAATCGGGCTCCTCCTGATTCCTTTGCGATATCCTTGTTCACTTTCCATTGTGTCCTGCTAGCACAAATTATAAAAAAAAGAGTTGCTGTTCTGACTCAGGTGGTCTCACTTAGTGCTGATCGTGAGTGGCTGCATCTGTGTGTGGGCACAGTGCACACATGGACACATTAGGACAATACTGCTTCATTAAAGTTTTTCTCATAAGCAGTGAAATGGGGCTTGACATTTATGAAGAATTAGGCATTTCTGAGGGCACTGATAACAGACTCTGTGTTATTGGTGAAGATTTGCTCCATTTAATTTAATGTGTTACTGGTTTCAATTATGTCTCTTCAGCTCTTTTAACGGACCAGAGAGTTTTCAACTTTAAGCGTGCTTGTTAGAAACCAGAGCAGTTAGATAAAACATTTTGGGTTCTTTAGTTGTAAGCATGTGGTAGAAATGCTGTAATTTAAAAATACCTTAAACTCTTTAATATGCTCTTATGCAGAATATTACTCTTTTTTTTGGAGTCCTTCAGAGCGGAAGAGTAGTTTTGGATTAATTATTTAGATATATTTCTTGATTTTGTTGCATTTTATTTTAGTCTTGAAAAGAAATATGAGTTTACACTAATAGCCTTGATATTATAATAGTCATTCTTTTGAATTTGATCCTCTGCAAGATAATGTGCAATTATTTGTTGTGACGAGGTTTGGAATTTTAGGTTCAGAATCTGGCTGCTTACATATTAATGTGCTACTAAACCGACACAGCTTAGGCAGCCTTTTTTTCTTATCTTGACAGAGTGAGTAGGAATTTGTATAACTGCTTGTTATTCCAGTAAGCATAACTTTTTCAATAGTACCTTTTCCCCCAACTCCTGTGTTTGTGTGCAAAAACACCTCTGGTGGTTATCATTATGCTCCAAGACAGGCTGGTTTTCTTCCTGTGGATGCTTTCTGCTCTTCTCTCTGTGTATTTCACAGAAAATGTGTTTCCCACTTAGATTTCATGCATGTTGCTTGCTCACCACAGTCGCCAAACCCGTGGTTCCAGCCTGTGGTAGAATGGGTAGAAGGCTCAGGGAATTACAAGATTGTTGACTAGAAGGCCTTATTTTCCTGTGTTATCAGAATGAGGCAGGTGTACATTGTTTCCTAAACTAAGAGTTTACTTCTTGGAAAAATAATTCTGTCTTATAAATGATCTATCTGAGCATTAGAGTAAACTTCGTTTCCTCCTATTATCCTTATCTCTAACTCTCAAGAACTAAGATAAAAATAGAGCAGTTTTTGAAGCATGATGAGCCCCAAAGAACTTTTTGAAGTTGTTAGTTGATTACACAGCCTTTTCTAAAAGCCCTTTGAGGTACTTAGTGAATTTAACAAACACTGGATATATCATCACTCACAGCTGAAAGATATTTCTGTGGAAGAGTAACAGTCTTTAGCTTGCTTCTGTAAAATGTAATTAAAGTAATAACTACTGGTGGGTTTAAGTGACATGTGAGAAAAATAATGGAACTATCCTTTCCCTCTTTACTTGGTGCCAGAATCAGACATAGATGTTCGCTGCCTTCACACTACTTCCCCCTCACTTGTTGGAAGTAAATAACTGAGTCGTTTAAAGTAGCAATTCTGAATCTATTTTTTTGTGTGTTTATGTGTTATACTGTGGTTTTTAGTCATTACAAAGGTACATCCTAAAAGAGAGTAGTCTTAGCATTGGTACTTTTCAGCAGTTTTTGACATCAAATGCCCTGTCAATAAAAATGAAGCCTGCAAAAATTTGTTGAGAGTCTTTCAAATGTTTCTGAAAATAATTTCCCAGTGTTTGTAACAGTCTAAGTGTTTGAAAAAAAATTTAGAAAGTAGAATAGGCTGCTTATTAGACTCACAGAAAGTTCTGTAATCAAATGCAAGGGAGGGTTCTGATTTCTCACTTTTTTTTAAAATCAAATCAAGTGACCATACAAGTGAGAGCTTATTTAAAGAACAAGGCACCATGATTTCCATAAAACTTTGAAGAATTCAGAGCTTATTTAAGCATCATCCCGTACATTAAACAGTTTATCTTTTATAGCATCATATTAGGGAGATAAAAATAACATAATATTAGGAAGACATATCTTTTGTATTAAGACATTTTTAAGGTAATTAATGAGAGTCAACCTCACACTGAGCACAAGGAAATTCGGGGATTAGATAAGCTGGTTAATTCTCTGCATAGGCAGTAGTCATTGGCAAGACCTTGCAGTCTGTGTGCTGGAATGCTTGGCAGCTTGTTCCCCTTGCAGTCTCCTGAGAAAGGGGTGATTTCATCTTCACATTCTTTCAGTTGGGTAAAAGGAAATGTTTTTTTCATATAAGGTAGATGAGCATAAGTGTCTTTGATCCTGTTAAGAACGTCAAGAACAGAGAGCTTCATTTTGATCATGGAGGAACAGGTCTCAAAATCAAGCTATTCTGGTAGATCACTGAACGTGTAAGCAGTGACAAGGTTATTTGTCTCTTCTGTTGGTCCGTAGTTGCTTGAATATGAGAAAATGTTTGTACCCCTTTGGCCTTTAGAGTGCAAACCATACACCAGTTTGTAGTGTGTTGGTTCTGTCCATGCCCAGATGGAAGGAAATGCATCTGCTGAGCATGCCTGATGTTCGTGGTTCCTGTCAGCATCAGGCCTGTAGCAAACCACAGGCTGATAAAACTGTGGTTGTGTGGCTGCAAAAGCCAATCTCGCTGTGTGAAGTCATTTCTTGAAATTATTTAGAAGTTTGCAGAAAGATGTTCATCCTGCTACCCCCCCATCTTGATCCCAGCAATTTGAGAAAATTACCAGGCTTAGTTAGAGACTAAAATTCTTTCTAGTAGAGCAAAGTATTAATAAAATAGTGAATTAAGTTAATTACCCGGGTTTCTAAAATCACTCCATGGCACTAGAAATCTTAGAAGAGTACACAGCAAGTACATGCTATCTCCTTTTTTTATATGTAGTTATTTGACAGTCGTTGTGTTCTTATGTAGAAGTGTGTTGCTGGAAGATCTTGTTCTGCCTTTCCTTTTTATTAGGTTTCTTCTCAATTGTGCCTCTTTTCACCCACATCCCATGTTCAGAACAGATCAACTCTTCTGGCTTAAAAGCATCTTTAATATAGAATGTTTTCAAGGTTCGTGACATATGTGCTTTTTTGTGTTCTTTGTAAAAGGAAACAGATACATAGGGAGATTATTGGTGTGAACTCAGACCTAACTTCTCTTTCATGGAAAATGGGAAATACATTACGTACTTGTCTACATTATTAACTGAGAAAGCTGAACGTAAGAGCCTTTTCTGTATTCTTCTATGACATTGAACAAAATTAGTTTAAAACCCTCAGGTGATGCTTAGAGGAGTTAACTTTCAAAAACTTCTACTCGTCTGTGACCCTGGCTGTTCCTCTCATGCAGCAAGTTGTCCTGGCGTGTTCCTATGCAGAATCATTTTGGAAGTGAAGGGGAGATTACAATAAAGATGGTTTGTTAGCAATTGTGTTTTTCTCTTCTTCTCCATTTCAGATAAAGGGTTTTTTTCCTTCTTCCTTTCCCTTGTTTTGTCCTCTTTTGCTATTTTCCATTGTTGCCTGTGGATAGTCAGGAGAAATAGAGTGATGCTTGTAGCTTGGGGCAAGGAGCTTTAGTTTGCATGAGAAGCCTCTTGCCAACAGTGTGACTGTGAAAGCAAAGCTAAGCTCGCTGAGAGAAAGTAACCTTGCTGCTACTGTTGTGTTCACTGAACTGGGGCAGCAGGTAACACATATTATTTATTTGTCTTGGAGATTATAATTTCATGTCTAGGACTCAAAGGACAGCTTTCTTGTCCACCTGCTGTAGGTGTAAATGAAACTCTAACTCTGTGGTTATCGAGTAGTTTTTCACAAAATATCCATTGTACTTCTGAGTGTGTTCTATGGGAGCTCTTGATGCTCTATGACGATATGAGAAGCCACAGTATGGGTTGCTTGGTTGAGTACTCCTGGTTAACACACACACAGAGATCAACCTACAACGTTCTTGGAGGAAAGACTGTTTGGATAGTAGTATGTGACCAGATCCCTTCTCTGCAGATGATTGTTCCAATAGGAGATTTCAGATCTGTGGGCTCATAGCCATGATGATTAGTTTATTGTGGACAATTTGTTATTCTGTGAGCTTTGCTGCTAGGTCAGACAGTGTTCTGTATCTCTAAATATTCGCTTTCAGGCTTCTTTTGGGGGAATGTTTGTATTACTGTTTTAGGAATGGAGTAGGTAAATTTCTGCACAGCAGAAGTTTTCAGGAGATTTACCAGACCTCTAATGCAGATTATCAAATAGTCAGGGCCATGGAGCAATTGAAACTGATTTCTCTATGTGGCTGTTGAGGATCTTACATCATTCCTGAAAGATGATGCATCCACACACTAGAACAGTTACTTCAATGTCCCTTCAATTTGATGAAATTTAGATGGCCAGGAAATGGATCACTTAAAAAATCCTACGAGTCAATTGTTAATCTTTTGCCTCTTCGCAGTCTGGCTAATAATTCATGGTAGGTTTTTGCCAGTGTGATCATCACAAAATAAAAGCAGCTCGATTGGATGATACATTTGAGAAAGTAGTACTATCATGTTTGGTTGATTGCTGTTAACTCCTCAGTTATGAATTGTAAGATGCAGTAACAGTTTTAGTTACAAATAGTGGAACCTTCAGTTACACATACTTGTAAAAGAATTACACTAGCTTTGATTCTTTGAGACTTTTATCTGTTACTGTCTACTGCTGCATCCTTTATCAACTGCCATCCCTGGGTTTTTTCTGTCGTTTTTTTTTGGGGGGGGTTTGCAAACACCTCAGGCACATCTTTCCTTTCCACTGCAAATTTGTCAGGGCTTTGAAATGTGAGCAATCTGTGGAAGGAAGTCACCTGTCTGGAACTTTGTGTCTTGGGAAATCTGCTAGGGATGTGTGTTGCTGGTACACAGTGTTAGCAAAAAAAAAAAGAAAAAAAAAATCAATGTCACCTGCATGGGCTTGCCTCTCACCTTCATAAAATGCATGAGGATTGCAACGGGTCTTGTCTAGGTGATGGATCATTATTAATTTTATTAACGTTCTTGGTTTGTACGTCCTGACAATATTGTGTGACAGACAAAAACCCCCAAAATGTCTAACCCAGAAAACCTGTTAATAGATGCCAGTTAAAACCTGTGGCACTAGTATGCAAGAAGAGGTCATATACATTGTAGAATGTAGGAACTAAGAAGCCTTGGGTAGATCCTCTGTGCTTTATGGAGTCTGTGGTAAGGCAAAGCTTTGGAACAGGGCAGTCATGGGTGAAAATGTTGTTTCCATATCCTGGTGGAATGATAGCAAATCAGACAGCTGGACAGAGGAACACTTAGGAAGATGGCAGTGTTCCTTTTAATTCTTTGAACTATGCATGGTAAAATAACTAATTGTAACTTCCTGAGGATCTGGGCCTAAGTACGACCTTGAGATTTTTCATCTGCAGTGCACTGGAAAATAGCAGATTCATAGAAGACAGCATTATTTTTCATGAGGCACATCAGCTTTTATTGCTTTTGAGTATGTTCTGTTGCCTGAGCCTTAAGAGCAATTTAATTTAAAAACTTCCTGTGTTACAGGAAGGAGTAGTTAAAGAAAGCAAAGATAATTATGATAAGAAGTAGGAGGTGTCCAGTCTGTAGGGAAGGAATGGCATCATTTTTATTAATCCCATATTATTATAAATTACCTGTATTCTGAAGTCTTCATTTTTCTGTAGGCAGCCAGACTGGAGAATAAAAATATTATTTTGAGTAAGTCTCTTACTGTTGTCAGCATACAATTTTTAGTTAGTTTGTTGTGGTTTTAGTTTTTTTTTTATCCGTAGTAGGAAGATGGGTGCGTGTCGCAGTCTCTTTAGGAATTAAATATTTTTCCTGAATGCTGGTTGTCCTTTCCGGACATTTTTTTTATGCTGGAAATGTATGAGCATGTGCTGTGAAAGACAGCAAACACTGCTCAGAAACTTATAAGGACCTGACTGTGAGGAAGAGGTAAAGTCTACTGAGAAACTTGGGCAGAGCTAAGTACCGTGGTGGAAGTGGGAATTTCCAGGGTCAATAATCTAGTTATTTGCAGCTGCTGAACTTGGTACACCTTCATTTTAGTTGTATGTTGTGACTTACTAAAGAAGTGGATTGTGAATTATCACATTTAATTAGCTATTCTTTCACAATTCATTTCTCTGCTCACTCCTGTGCCTTTTGGGATCCAAGGGCAGAACAGATAATGGGACTCTCTAAGGTGTGAACTGCCTGAAAATCCGTAACTTACAGGAGTATAACTATTTCAATGGTATATTTAAAAACAGCTACTCTTCTAGAAGCAGGTGGTGTGGTCATTATCTCTTCTCTTTGGGAGCAGCCACATTGCTTTAAAGGAGTGTTATGCAAATGTGACAAACCTAGGGAAATTTTAATTGAGGAATATTTATACATTCCGAGCATCCTAACTTACATGCAGGCAACATTTTAAAATCAAAATACCCTAAATCTAAGTCTTCTGTCTTTGGCAAAGTCACAGAATCACAGTCTCTATCCCAAAAACAGAGGCTACAATCTGTTTATAAGGACGCTATGTTGATAATCCTTCGAAAGTTCTTGCTTGTGCAGTTGGAAACTTCAGTCCTGTCCCTAGTACATTTTATCTTTGTCATTTTTGATGGTCTATGGCTGTGTCCATATCAGTGTTTTAGTTCTGGTCATGTTTGTGCTCCCACTCACTGCTCATGCACACCAGAGCACACAAACTTGACTCCTGGGTGATAAAGTGAAGTGAAAAGATGAGCTGTAAGAGCACAGTAAATGGAATCTGGCTGCTGGGAGGAATTAAGTCTGGGGGCCAGACTATAGCTTGTCTGGAGCAGTCACCCACCCAATGTGTGCATGGTGTGGGTGCTCTCAAGACCAGATTCTTTTGCAAACAGATTTGCTCATGTTCCATTTACTCTTTGGTAATTCAGGTAAAACCTGTGAGGCCAATCTGAAAGCTCCTGGATTGTGCAGAGGATGGGAACTCCCTACGAATTACTAGCAATGCTTTGTGCTGGGCAGAGTTTTACCCCATCCTGGTTAAATCTACATTGGGAATTTGATGCAGGTCTGCAGACTAAAATAGCCACTTCTGAGGAGCAGATGCCAGTGCTCTCTGTCTGTTGCTTTTAAGGGTCTTGAGTAGGTGGAGTACTTTTGAGCTAAATTGCCATAAATGAGAAAACCTTATTTGAATTACTGCTGCATCACTTATAATGAGACATTGTTTTCTGATAGATTGTTATTTTAAAAAGCAAAGGAATAATTTTAGAATATTCTAAAAAATTTAGGCATGCTTGGTTTTTATTATTTTCATATTCAGATAAAAATGAGAAAATGTAAGCACTTTGGGGAATATCTGTTTTTTGCTTGAAGGAGGCAAACTGAATTTAACTCTTGGGTTTCCAATTTTTAAACAGCTTGATTTAAACATGGATAGTTGAAACGTCAGCACAATTTTAAACTTTTGTGTCTAATTTACAAAGTAGGGGTTAGTCTACTTTGCAAACCTGCTTTCAGTTTTGAATATGAACTTTCTTCCTTTTTAGAAGCCATAATCATGAGAAGGTTCTGTTCTGCAGAACCAGCAAATAATGTCCTCACTGGTAACTGTACAGGTTTGTTATTCTTGTCACAAAGAGTCAATCTCAGCAGAATTGTTTTCATGTGAGGGGTATAATGTACTTATGATATTTTTTTTTTGCTACTGTTTTAGCAGAAGAGAGCATGGCTTAATCTGAAGATTTTAAATAAGCCTTCAGTGCCAGGCGAGATAAAAACAGGTGGTTTTAAACTGAACACACTTAATCCAGAGGCAGTGAGAGATAATAAACATGTAGCTTTACTCTGTCGCTTTTGCATTCACTCTCTTCAGAGAAGAAACTTTTTTTCATCTAGGTGAAAAATTGTGCCTGCAGTTATTTTTCAGATTTGTGACAGATTTTTTTGTCTGCTAAAGAAATTAAGATTACTCTTTAGTTAAAAAAACAAACCAAAAAAGCATTCAGCATTCAATGCAAAGAGCCAAGGAACAACATAGTTTATCAATGATAAACACAAGTCATTCTCTCACTATTATGCATTCTAGTGAGTATGGTTCTGTCAGAACAGTTACTCAATGGTATTTCTTTGTTATAGCAGTGAAAGCATTTGTTGGCTAATGCTGCTAAAATAAGAGGTTTTCGAGGTCTGACTCTGTAAACAATCATCCATAATTCTGATGGTGCTGTGAACATGTGTGACACTGCTGTGTCATTCTGAAAATAACATTGGTGGAAGGTGGTTTTGTCGTATCTTGAAAGTAGCTGTAGTTCAAAAAAATTTTATCTTTCCAGAGGCTAAATACAAAACCTTTTGAAAACTTGTGAAATATATGGCTAAAAAAAAATTTACATTTCCCTGTGCAAAGGCTCCTGTGTTGTGTTTGTGTTGTGAAGGGAACTCGGTCTGTTTTATGTGTCTCAGGTCATCCAGAGTATCACACTATAGACTTAACTCTTTACATGTTCCTACTTAAACAGAAAATTTCCAGGGGGTGTTTGACCACTTACACGTTCTTGTGGCAAGTGTCAGTTTTTATGTTTGTGAGCTGAAAGTAAAAAATGCGTTTAGAGAACTCCTAATGAAATGGTGGGATCTTTAGATGAAGAATAGTTGAGCTTCCTCTGGCTTGCCTATCCAGGCATGATTTGTATCTGAAAGGTTATTGTGTCTATTGCGAATGGGAATAAACCAGATGGATGCTGTTGTGGTCCTTTCTGCCTTGAAAATTGCTTTCCAAAAGAGCAATCTTAATTCAAGAAGTGCTAGATTTGAGTTTTCATTTTGCAGTGGTTTTAAACTAAAGTGAGTTTTCATGTGAAATAAATTTGCATTACACATAAAGAGTAAAAGGGAATTCAAAAAAGAGTGTTTCTGACTTTGTCACAAATATTTGCTTATAAAGGATACTTGAAAAATGTTGACTTAAGGCGTGGAGATTTATTTAAATACTTCAGAGTGTTGTAAATAATTTTCGTGTTCAAAATAACATTAAAACCAGAACAAAGCAAGCCACGAAACACCACTGGAGTGGGGGGGTGGGGAAGAAAGGCAAATAAATGTAGGATAACAGCTCAAGCCTTGAGACACATTATCACTGTGTCTGCAACTTTAGGAGTCTCTTACAGTGGGATCACATGGTTTCTCTGATGCATCTCTGACACTTCCACCACAGAACCTGCTGCATGGAGCCACAGAGAACAGTGAGGACAGGACAGGTGGGGTGGCAGGTGCTCTTTGTTTCCCTGATGACCTTGTACACTTTGGGTAAAATGTTAACAGCATGTCCATGTTGCCTTTTATGCACAAACCAGCAATGGTTGTCCTTTCAGAAGGACAGAAGTAATGTTCATATGAGAGGTAGGAGTCAGATTTAATGTATACACTTAAGTCCTTCACATAGCCGATTCTTCATGCTTGTTCTGGTACAGGAGAAGACATGAGCTTTTGTAAAGAGTTCTTACCAGATATAATTCTTGTCCTGTTTATTTTTGTGTGGCATATGTTGTTCTGTGCCTAAGGAATTTATAATAATTTAGAATTACTTCCTTTCCTCCCTTAAAAAATTCCCTTCATTCCTTACGAAATTTGGAGTAAAGCTTCACTGTCAGGCCATACTTTGAGTTTCTGTGAAATACCATTACAATAAGTAGTAACTAGCAACAATACTGAAACATTGCTATCTGCTTTTGAAGTTCATGTTTATTCAGTAAATATTTTCTTTCCTACCTAAGTAGTTTAAATCTTCAATGCAGCTTTTCCTTTGAGCTTTTCAGATACTCACAGTGTGGTTTGACAGACTCATTCCTCTTGGTATGTAATATTTGCCTTTTGAGTGGAGAAGAACCTTTACTGTAAAAGCAATAATGACAGTCCAAACAATGAAGGGTTGTACAGATGATAAGTATAACCAATATCAGAATGGCATTTGGTGTCCACCAGAGACCATGTGCTCATCTACCTTAACTCACCTTCCTGTGAATCAAGTGTCTGAGAGGCCAAATATCAAACCACCTATTAGGAAAAGTGGTCCCCAGTGACAACACTTGTCAGTCCTGGGTGAAGATTGTCTGAAGAGTTCAATCACAGCCAGCATTGGTTTGTGAACCCAAAGTAATAGGCAGGAAGGCAGAAGGAAGCAGAACCATTTTCTGCTTCTGACCTTGTACCTTCCCCTGCAGCAATGCCCTTTTTGCTTGTGGGACTAGAATTTATCACTAGGAAAATTGTAATGTCCTTCCACTTGATAGTTCCTTCTTGTGTCCTGACAGTTTAAAAACTTGCCTTCAGTACGGATTGTTTGGGGTTAGCTTGAGGTTTTGCTTTGATCTGCTGTTTTGGTTCCTAACTATGCAAGTAATTATCTTGTTAATTAACCTATTTTGAAAAATTAGAGTAGATAAATAATGGGCAAAAAAGGAGTCCGTTTGAGAGCTACAGTTACTTTTCAAACTTGAATGTTTCTGCAACAAACAATTTTTTTTATTTTTGGAGGTTGGTTATTTTGGGATTCTAAAGATTTCTTCCCTTCATCAGTGTCTGCTTTGATTTATATAACATTAATGAAACAAGATAGGTCTGTGAAGAATTTTACCCATGGAAAAGTAAGTCTTCATGTACTAACATTTAGAGCTCCTGGAAAATAAAAATCAATTAGATTTTTTTGTTTATAGTTAGGTATATTTAGGAACTATATGAGAGTCCCCAAACAATGTATTTCCTTGGATCTACTGTAACTGACTTAAACAAGAAAAAGAATCTGATGCCAAATTGAATGCTCTAGTGATGGGCTACAGCCCAAATTCTTGAGAATTAGGTCATTTAGAAAATAGAGCAATGTTTTTAACAATATTTCTCTGATTCAGAGAGGTCTAACAGTACTTCTGGTACCTTGTGTCTGTCTGTTAACCACATAACACCAGAAGTTTTAGACCAAGACATTTTAACCTCCTTTGCCTCCAGCCTTCAGGAATCAGTGTTTTAGATAATTTAGCTTTTATTGATGTAATTCTTCTGTAGAGTTTAAGAAGGTAAATGAGAGCAGTGTTAGGAGCAGCTTTTGGCAGAAAGCTTTTGGGTAAAACATGACGGAATACAGCCCTGAAGCTGTGATGTGTTTCAGCCAGTTGGCCACTCAGTTCCGTCTTTAAGCCAGGCGTGTAAGAGGGAACATCTCAGCAGTGCCCAGCTGCTGCACGAGTGTCTCACAGCCCCTCCTGTGAGCACGGGCGTGCCCAGCCGTGCACCCGTTCCCTTGGAACCTTGTAGGAGCAGCCAGAGATGGGCTCTGTGCATGGGTTCTGTTCAGTCCTGCCTCCCAGGCAGTTCTGCAGCACGAAACAAAGCAGATGGATGTGAAGTTCTGACTAACAGCATGGACCGTAGAACGTGCCAAAGGTGAATAGGGTGTGGAAAGCTTATACTTAAAAATAATATGAGGCTTTGTGAAGTGTTCTGTTTTCTGAAAGCAGAAAATTCAACAGTCAGTATGATTATATTTGTTAGATGCCCACAAGAAGCCTGTGGATTAACAATAATGCACAGTGATTACATTAATAGTCCGACTCTTGTGGAAATGAGAGGTTTAATGATATAAATACGCATAATGATACTTTGGATGGAGTAAAAAATTCTTTCTGAGGAGATCATCCTGAAGAAGATGAAAAATTACAATTTTACAAACAGATCTGCAAAAAATGATTCCTTTCTTTTCCGATTAAATTGCCGGTGAATAGCCTGAGAAAGAAAAGGTAGGGTTGCATATTAAAGAAGGTGGTTTCTCTAACATGAAAAAAGATGCCTCATATAGCTGTTTTAGTCAGTAAAGTTATAGTTGGATGGAGTGTGGTTTACTGGATTTCTCAGAAGCAGACACTAACTTCAGTGGAAGGCAATAAAGTGTATTAAAAATCATTTTATTTGGTGCTTGTTAAAGAATACCTTGGTATTTAACTGGGAGAAGTGTTTGCTTCCCCAGTTGCCATTTGAAATGCCTGAGGAGTGGGAAGATGAAAATAAGCAAATAGTGTGTTCTCAGACAAGATTCACACCTCCTCAATCCCCAAAGAACTTTCTTAAGAAATGTGCTATCTGTTCCTCTGTGTTTCCACATCTGACAAGTGATGATCTGTTACTTTAGTAAGCTCTAAATATGCCCTACCGTTGGATAACAAGGTTGTACAAACATGCTGAGGCAACTGTAATAAACATAATAGTGATGAATAGTTCTTGCCCTTCTTTGACTGAGAAATTAAAACTTTTCTATCTTAACCTACCTATGTTTTTAAGAAATAACTAGAGCACGTTGCAGGGACAATGAATTCTGTCATTTTGCTGACCCAGTGATCAGTAGCAAGGCTTTAAGGAATGTGCCAGCAGATAATGCAAGGGATGTTTTCGTAGGCATCTAGGATTATAATAGCAGCATTAGTAGAGGTATAAATTCACAGTTTATAATCCTGTGGAATAGCAAACATATAGAAGTAGTCCTCTTAAATATAAATGGAAATTCTGCCCAGATATTTACTTTTTGTTGTTGGTTTGGTTTGGTTTTTTGTTAATCTGTTTGGGGGTTTTTTGTTCAGTGGGGATTTTTTTGTCTGGTTGTTTGGTTTTTTTTCCTTTGTTTGTTTTTATGGGATTTTATGTTTTGTTGGTTGAGTTAGGGGTTTTTTTAGATATATTGTGGGGATTGCAGAATATGGTGTTGAAACGAGCTAGAACAGGGTAAGCTGACAGCTGATCTTTCAAGAACGTACTGCCTGTAGGGGTTGGTTTGTTTGTTTTCCTACAAAATGGAGGTCAATTATTCAGGAGGAAAAAAGAAGTGAGAGCCAGGAAATTCTTTTGCTTGATGAGGTAATAATATCACGGTTTTGACAGTAACTTTCCTGTCTGTGGAAGTGATGGTCTCCAATTCCTGTACTGAGCAGCCGGGAGCTGTGCCCTGGTGCTTCTGTCGAGTTGCTTTGGCTCCCAGCTCGCAATAACCTTTGTGTTTGAATGCAGCAACTGACTGTCCCTTCTGTCAGTAAATTAAACACCTACTGGCTTTCTGTCATGTTCTGTAGACCTGTGATCTGTTCCATTGCTCTCTTTCATTTAGCTCCTTCATAGGAAGTGTTGATCAGAGGAAAGTTTGCAGAATCCGATGCGATTCTTGACTGAGAGTAAAAAAATGGTTAAATGTGATTCTCTGTATAGTTTTTTAACTGGTTATGCATTCACCGTAGGCAAACAACCAAAACTAAACTCCCCAAAAAGCCTAAATCAGAAAGCATTAAATTTGTGGTTGATCTTAATAATGTTCCTCTCAGTTCAATTATATGAGGAAGGGAAGAAACATCACAGTCACAAAGTTAGTGCTCACAGTGCACGATGGACAGGACAGGATTCTTTAGTGGTCAAAACTATCTTCTACCAATAGAATTATTTCCTTCTGCACCAACACAGATAAAAGGCTGACTTCTAAAGGACACAGCTTTGCTAAGGGCATTGAAGTAAAGTCCTAAAAAGAAATTGAATCAAGCTTTAAAGCACTGTTGAGATGATGTTTGTGATTAGGAAGATATTTGGAGTCTTCTCCAAGTTTGTTAAGAGTATAATGGTGCTGCCTGGGCTGGCTAGGCTGCTGAAGAGTAAGTGCAGGTTTGGATTTGAAAGCTGCAAATCACAGGTGTGATCAGTGATTAAAGAATTAGGAAAAGGCTGCTACTGTAATCTCATAGAAGCTGCCAGAAACAAAAAAGAAAATTTTTGAGCAGTGATCACATACAAAATAAGATTAGCTTCATAGGCTCTAATCTAACTGCCAGAAAAATGATTGTCCTTTCTGACAATGTTTTCCGTTTGCCCCTGTTGACCCACAGAAGCAGAATCTCCTTCTGATTCTTATCAGTGAATTTATTTGCGAAAAATCAAAATTCACTCATCAAAACATAGGTACAAAACAAAAGCTTATCTACATTGTAGCAAAACAATAAAAACTTAGCTATGTTATAGCAAAAAAAGGTCAAAATAAATTAACAGGGCAAGTAAAGATGACGTGGACTCTAAAATATCACCAAAGGCTTATTTTTTTCTCTGTGTATCATATCATCGTGGACACAAGCCCTATTGCACTTCATAGACTCAGATGGTAAGATTTGACTTAAGAGTTTTACTGGTGAAAGAATGCATTTTAAGAGTGGGGTTTTTTTCCTCTTTTTTTTTTTCCCTTTTCCTACAGCCCAGTGGCCTGCATGAATTTAATACCTGATGGTGTGTAACTAACTGGGCAGCAGCAGTAGCTTAGCAACATCAGCTAGTGCTGATGCCAAAGAACAGAGTTGGCTTTCATCATTTTAAAACGCCAGCTGGTCCTTTAATAGTCTTTCTATATTTAGAGATTAATTGATAATTGTGTTTTAACTTGTAGACCCAGGGTGGATTTCACCATTAAATTGTTTGATAAAGAATTTGGGAGTCTCAGAAGTTTTTGACTGTAGGCATTGATATAAGATTTAGGAAGGGCATGGTAATAACTCTAAATCCCTGAGTGAGATACTTGGTGATGGAGAGTACACAGAAACCTTCCTTGCTTCCAATTCCCTGTAAGTGCACAAAAGCAAAGCTGCCTAAATGTATTAAAAGAGTGGTGAGCTGCATTCTCTGACAATTATGATGTTTTCTTAATAAATAGTAATGTCCAATAAATATATGCATATTTTTATATAGGTAAATTTAGAAATAAATTAGTATTACAAATATTTTCTGTTTCTGTGTTTATATGTATACACACACTAAAACAAAATACCAAGAATGTATTTTTTCACAGCAGTCATACAGTTATAGGAATGTGTACCTGGCATGGGTCTCAACAGCTCATCTACTCAATTTTCACTGTGAGATCCATCTATAAACAGCAGCATCTCCAGCTGAGTGTTTGTTTAGATGTTCCTAAAGTTAGGTAATAAAGGAAACTGTGTAACATGTTAGTCAACATCTTCCAGCACTTAACTGCTCCTGTGCTAGTATGAATCTCATACATTATCTGTATATATCCTAATATGTAGTGTACATTTTTTCTGCAAGTTAAGCTTCTAATTTTTTTTATGCATATCAAGGGCAATGATTTTGCTGCTATTCATTTGTTGAGGTTTTCTAGCCTGCCAAAAAATGCCCCTGTTCTTTAACCTTGGTAAGCCATGCAGAACTTTCTAACTTCACTTCCAAGTAGTTTTGTAAATCTCTTGGCATCTTTATTTCTGACCTAGATTCTCAACAGTAGTTGGGTATATTTAATGAAATGTGGGCAAGCTGGGGCGCAGAGCATTCTTGCTGAGAATCTTCCCCAGTGCTTATGGCAGCAGAATGTATACTGTG
This sequence comes from Oreocharis arfaki, assembly GCA_013398015.1. Classification (NCBI taxonomy): domain Eukaryota; kingdom Metazoa; phylum Chordata; class Aves; order Passeriformes; family Paramythiidae; genus Oreocharis; species Oreocharis arfaki. The sequence goes on along the minus strand of VZRR01000193.1, from coordinate 212,320 downwards.
CAATCTGTGTGTGTAACACTCCTGCTAATTTGTTCCCAGGTGCTATCTGTGTCCCTGTGTTCCTCTGTCACTTATTTGTGTTGTGATTCCTGGTTAAAGTAATCCTCAAGTCTTGTTCTGCAGTTTTCCCATTTCCTGACAGTTAGGACCCCCTACATACTGGAGTATTAATACCTTCTTTCTCTTGGGTGTTTTATTTTTCTTGAGTGTTGGAGCATCCTTGGGTTTTGTTTTCTTGGGTGTTGGAGCATCCTCATTTGCAAACATTATTTAATTTCCTGATCGAAATACTTGCTTTTCATTTTTCGGGGTTCTTAGGTTGGTTGTGGTACCAGCATTGTCTCCCAGCTTCAGGTCATGTGTGGATGGTTATCTCAGTGTGCCTCCACACAAGTGTGTGGGTTTAGATGTGCGCTTTCAGAATGAATTATGCAATTGTTTCCACACTGTGCTTTGATTCATCTTCTGGAGCTCTGAGCTTGCAGTCTGGATTACACTAGACTAGAAGGTGTGCTCCCACAGCATCTCTAATGTTGTCTGGCTCTGGATGGGCATTTAAATCCATGGGCTCAGACTATAGCTAGATTTTGTTTTCAGAAGACTCAACATAACAAATACACCCCAACTAACAACCAAAAGAGCAACAAAACCCTCCATACCCCACCACAAAAAATCTCAAAACAAAATGAAACATGCAAACAAAAAACCCAAACAAACAAACTTCCACCACAGACCGACCAACCAAAACAAACCTTGCCAAAGAAACCCTGCTCCAGAAACGTGGATGGTGTGGATGTCAGCTTCCCAACAGCATCTGTTCCCTCTGCAGCTCAGTTCCTGTTGGCGTGCACTGCCTGTGGGTGTAGACACTGTTGTTACAAACGTGTTGTTTTGGTAAACTGCACACACTCCCTGTGCTAATCCCACACAACAAGCTTTTTGGGTGGTAGAAACTCTCAGGTGATAGCTGGAGATGTCGGTGGGTTTGGTGCCACTCTGTGATGCTGTGTGTTTCAGTAGGCCATGCCTAGTTGAAGGACTCAAATTCATCTCGAGAACAATTATTAATTCTGATTTGCATTCATACCCTGGAACTATTAAAAGTATTGAATAACTGATCATAACTATCACTTTTTGTAAAATCCCAAAAGGTGTTTCCTATGGAGAAGATTGGAGGATTTTTCATGAGAGAAGCTTTCCTAATAGCTGATGGACTAGCTTTGTGACTTTGTGTTGCTAGAAAAAGCTTTAAATGTCCCTCTTTCGCTTCAGCCAGTTTTGTCTTTCTGGTTTAGTCCCTATATGGTCCTCTTGCCACCTTGCAATAGTCTGACAGTCTCTGGTTCATTAAAGCTGCTTTTGGTAGTAGGTGTAACAGCTGTCATTGAAATGATTTTTTAATAAGTATGTAGGATGTTTCATGTTTGTAAATCTGCCAGTTATTAACACTTGCACGTGTTTTCTGGTTCTGTTCTCTCTCTTATTGTTCCTCAGAGGAATTACTGTACAAATACTTAGAGAAAATTACTTTCTCTTGTGTTTATGTAACACTGCTAAAAGGATTTATAAATTGGAAGCTGGCACTACGCAACTCAAGTCATGAGCTATAGCAGAAAATTACTTTGAATATTTAATAGTTTTCTAGTTAAAAGTCTTCTGCTTTGGTTTTAAAGGTATTTGGTGTGCAACAGAGAACAAATTATAGCCTTTTACTGACGGATAAGTGGTATTGTAAAATCATAAATGTATGTAGTTTGTCATTTTCAGGAGAAAGTAAGATGAAGATTCAGATTTTCAGAGTAGTTGAGAAGTATTAATTACTGTGATTTCCTTTCAGTGTTGAATCTTATTTACTTCATCTACTCTGAAAATTCTAGGCTAGGACTGTATTCCAACTAATAGCAAGGTTTGATATGTTAGTGATTTCTTTTCATGTAAAAGGTGGAGATGGATTTTATGGCTTAAAAATGACAAGCCATAACAGCATACAGAAAGACAGTTTACTTGCCTCCCTGAAGAATCACTAAATGTGCAATAAAACCTATGTTTTTAGTTTCCAAATATTGACAGTGAGTTCTAGGAAAACTGTGATGTCCTGCACAGACTGACTCACTAAAAGGCTCAGTATGAAAGCATAGCTAGAGCTCAGGATTTCTTTACTGTTAAAAGCACTTCCTGCAGACGGAAAAGTAAGAAAAGGTGAGCAATTAGGGGAAAAAATATAATGAGGAGGTTGTATATTTGGGGGAAATAAAGTCGTGCAAGTGACAGATTTGAGAAAGCTTCTCCTGCTGATCACCTCTCTTGGAGATCTTGAGGTAGAAAAAGACTGGGTTTCTTTGGCTTACCCAAGATGTAAATCAATTTGAGTGAGCTTTTCAGACCAGATTTAATGAAGTCAGTTCTGTTACTACTTCTGACAGAATTGGCTGATAGATTAGAGAGTATTTAAGAATGTGGCAAACGGCTTTTTCTTTGAGTATTTCAAAATCAGCATTTTGGTCTCACTGGGTTACAATTGCCTGATAGGAAGTTTACTGCCAATTTCAAAATCGTATATATGATTTCATTAATGTTTTTTGAGTACTCATAACCTTTCTGTCAGGAAGGGAGACAAGAACTTCAGCAAATACAAGAGTAGCTGTGATACAGGAACATGAGTACCAGATACTGGCTTTTAACTCCCTTTTATTTCAGAAAGATATTTTAAAGAAATTGATGACTTTTCATATGGGTTTTCTATCAGTGGGATAGCAAGAAATCATGGATTCTGGAGCATAATGTATATAATGGAATCATGGGATGGCCTGGCTTGGAAGGGACCTTAAGGCCCATCATGTTCCACCTTCCGTGCCATGGGCAGGGACACCTTCCACTATCCCAGGCTGCTCCAAGTCCCATCCAGCCTGGCCTTGGACACTTCCAGGGATCCAGGGGCAGCCACAGCTTCTCTGGGCACCTTGTGCCAGGGCCTCACCTCACCCACAGGGAACAATTTCTGCCTAATACCTCATCTAAGCCTGCTCTTTGTAAGTTTGGGGATTTAATTTTGACAACCGTTTTCTAAACCTATGGTCTCTGTAGTTGGTGGAAGGTCCAAAAGAATCCTAAAAATTAAAAAAATTACTTGTTATCTTTGAATATGCAGTGGTTCAGCATTTTGATGTGTAAAATAAAGTTTCAGAATGCCCTTTATTATATTTAGTAATAACCCAAGTAACAAACCATGTTCACTTTTATCGTATTTTGAGATACAGCAAGGGATTATATCTCTGTTTTAAGAGTAGCGATGCAGTGGGGGTTTTTTTTGCTGAGACAGTAAAATAGGCTGTTAATTGGGCAGGCAGCAGTGCCTCGTTTCACTGAGCATGGTCTGCAGAACTGCTGGAGCAGGAAGGAGAAAGTTTTGCAGTCTGCATCACTTGGCATCAATTACTCCTCTGGAGTGTGCCTTGCGTCACACAGAGTCTCTGTTGCTTCTCTCTAGTTTCACTGATCATTCAGACATATTTTCAGAAGGTTTCAGAATATATCTGCATAAGACATAGCTTAGCTTTCATGTCAAATATTCAGCTTTAAAGAGGATAAATTTTCAGCTATACAACAGAATATTTTAAATTTTCCTATTTTTTTTTTATATCTCAAATGCATTACTTTTTTTTTGGCTGCTTGCTAGAAAAATTATTGGGTTTTCATGACATTTTTCTGACTTTACTGCTGAAGTTTTCTGACTACGCTGCTCTGGCCCTTTCTTTTCCACATCCCAGTTCCCCAGTGCCTGCCTGCTGCAGAGCTCCCTGCTTAGCAGTTATCTGCTTTTACTCTTTTTGTGTGTGTGTGAATTTAAAATCAAACAAACAAAAAACTACCGAAACAAAACCAAACCCCACTGAGAATTGACAATGCTCTATACCTCCTGTCTTGGTAATCCACTTGATTCTGCTACTGATTTCCATGTCTCAAAATGGGAAGTAGGATAGGAAGTCTAGAGGGAAGATACAGGACAGATTTTATCTTTTTTTCTTCTTGTTATGAACAGCAGTAACAATTTTTGCTGCCTCTCCTGCAGGTTTTCTGTGCTCTAACACAACTGTTCTGCAAAATGATCAGTAATATTCCTCAGTACTGTTTCTTGTGAAGCTGTATTGGAATTCAAGAACAAGTTGGGTTTGAGGTCTTTCTGTAAAATAAAGACTGAAAAAATGAAGGATGCTTCTCTGTGTCTTTCACTTGTGAAAGGAAGTCCTGTGTCCTTCAAAGCAGTAATTAGCATTGTGAAAAGGTCATGGAAACAATTAGAACATCTATCACCACCGAGTTTCTGTGGCAGTTTCCATAGGAGGGATATCAGGAGAGAGATCAACAACCTTCTGAGGTAACTACAGCAGGGATGAATTATGAATCTCTGAAGGTGTCTTTTCTGAAATTATTTTGAAAAAGTACAGTAGAACTTGTTTATTAAAACATATTACAAGCAGAATCTGACATGCTTTATAAGAAAGAATGTGTTCTAAGTTCATTAAATTTTGCAACATTACAGTGAGTAGGCAAAGAGCTGTCTTAATTTGCAGAGAGTCTGAAGCACAGAAAGGTGAGATGACCTACTTAAGTGACAAAGGTTTGTGCTTTCCAGAACCAGGAAACTTTCTATTTGCAAAAACACCAAAGCTTTCCAGCTTTTTCCTTTATATATTCTTTCTGATTCTGTTACTCTTTTTTTCTCTCCATGTTATTAGACCTTCCTTAGGTGATGACTGTAACCCTATGAGAAAAGGACGTGGCTCTGTGGTGCGTGGTGCTGGTCTTGTCATTAGCAGGTTTAATGCTGTGTGCTGTTGTGAAGGGTCTGTACTGTCTGGGAACACTTTTACAATGAGTAGGAAGAAAGTTGTGAAGGAAGTGGGATGAGAAGATGTAAATGAAAGTTCCTTTATATGCTGAAACACAAAAATGACTAAGAATATGATGATTTCTTTCTAACCCAGGAAACAAAATCAGTGGCGTTTTAAGAGAGTAATTGAAGTTTTTGTGAGAATTATTTATTGAGAGAATTGTTAAAATGAAAAAGATTCCCAATCCACGTTAATACTTACTGAATTCTGGGTATCGTTGTCTTTGGTTTTTGACAGCCCTTATCATTCCTTCCTATTCAGTTTCTTTCTTCCTTTTTCTTTAAGGAGTATTTAGTGAAGCAGAAGCTGTGATTAATTGATGATGTCCATGCCAACTTAGAGATCAAAATGAATTTCTGTTATAATTCCTGTTTCTGTGTGTCCCAGGTCTCTTCTACTGATCCCTCTGACTCCAGAATTAGCAAACGTGTGTTTTGTCTGGTCTTCGATATTCTGATCCCATTGTCTGGGCTAATCTTGTGTCCAGTCCCACAGCTGGTGTTGTTGGACTGGCTTAGGATAACAAGGCTCAGAACTCCTGCAGGTGCTGTCCAGCTCTGACTTAACCTTCCTAGCTGGGACTGGAGGCACTGCAGTTTGGGTTGCTGTGAAATTTGCTGGCTCCTTCAGTAATTTTGTACTGAGACACTTAAAATTTCCTGATGTTCCACTGGCACTGTTGGGGCGTTTCATCAAGACTGACATATGCCAGGTCTAGTGCTCTGGTGCAATTCATTCCTCATTTGGTTATTTGTTCTTGCAGAATGAGTCACTTGATATTCAGGACTGTCTTGTATTCAGGCCAATTTAGCACTTGTCAGCTTTGCAAAATGCACTTAGCTAAAACTAAATACAAATGCCAAACTAGGCATGTGTACCCATGGACTGGTTTGAGGCTCATTTATTGGAGTTTTCTGTAGTCTCTTTTTGATACTTTCTAAGAGCTGGATGAGTTTTTTAAAAACTGAATTACAGATTGCATTATAGTTGCTATGTTTCATTCCTGCACCAAGATAATTTCCCTGGGAAATTATAGCGTGTGCTGTGTAAATAAAGGTGAGTTCTAAAGGGGGAAGATCTCAGAGAAATATACTGGACAAGTTACTTATTTTCTGGCTCTCAGATGATGTTGATGAATGCTGTTTGTTAGGATCTCTGCTCTCCTTTCTGTTGATTAGATCTACATTTTTGGTTTTGATTGGAATGTAACAGTAGTTGTTTATAACTTGGCATAAAGTCAGCAAAAGTTTTTGGTAAGATGAAGAGCTTAATTTTGCTGACCTGAGCTCAGAAGTTCCGCTCACTTCTAAATTTTTCTGGCTTTAGATTTGGTCATAACTTTTTCTTTTGGTTTAGAATTTTTTTTTTCCTGAAAGTATTAGTTAAGTTCCTTCTTTTGGTGTTTAACTTCGTTATGAAAAGAATATCATAGTTGTGAATGAGTTTACTTTCACAGTGAGAACGCTGTTGTCACCTGTGTTCCCTAGAGAAAAAGACTTCTGATAGATTCATTCTGTTGAGACTACTAGGTTACCCTAAAATAAGTCAAATAAAAGATTGCTTTTTCCTTTGTTAAAGTTTACATAAAAGAAGTAAAACCTCTTTTTTTAGTATTATAATTATATATCTCATATCTTCTTTGAACTGCTTGACCCAACAAGCAGCTAAGGGAGGAGTGGAGAGAGAAGACAGGATGTACTGGCTGCACAGACTTTTTGTTTCTGCCTGTGTGGTCTGAGTGATGTGGCTGCATCTCCTTGGTGTGTGACCTGGAGCCATCCAGTCCCCTCAGCTGTGTGGGTACACAGTGCACATACTCTTGCACGTGCAGGTACCTGGGTTTGAGGCTCACCTTCTGCTGGGGTTTGTGTGAGCAGAGCAGGAGAGTTCCAGCTCTAGATTCCTGGTCTAGATGGAATGTGTGAGCTACCTCAGGTAGCTGAGGCTGTTTTGGGCTGGGCTCTGTCAGATACCTATATATGGAAAAGCTGTGGAAGCTGTAGGAAAACTGAATCCCATTTAGCAAGCATTGCATCTTTTATTTGGCATTTTGTCTAATGGAAATCAGTAGTATTCTAGATGCTTTTTAATATCTACAACGTTTCCCAGGTTGATGAATGAAACAGGAATAGCAGACTATTTGCATAATGTAGTTCCTGTTAATGTGACTTTCACATTTTTCAGTGCCTTTTTTTTTGTGTGTGTAGAGCTATTCTTCTTATTGCTTTACTATTTTCTCTTCCCTTCTTGTCCTTTCTGTCAGCTTCCTTGATACTTGCATTGATATTTTTGCTATTAAAAAGAAAAAAATCCCAAAACAACAAATGAAGAAAACAACCCCAAAACAAAGAAACCAACCCCCTCTTCCCAACCCCCAAACATTGTTCTGCTAATTTTGTAGTATGTTGCCACAGTTCAGTGGGTTTTGTGTCTAACCTTGATGTGTTTACTCTGGTACAAGATAGGGTGTAATTACTATTACAAATTGTCCTGTAGAGAATATTTCCAGTTAAGTTACCATTATCTGGCATTTCCCCCTAATCAGAGGCTCCTTGAAACACAACACAGGTCGTCATGTTCCTACAAATCAATAGCAATAACTTGAGAGAGTCTTCCTTGACAGCACTGAAGTACTGAGGATGATTTTCTGCACATCAGCTGCCAGCTTGGTGTTTGAGGTGAACTCAGTTTGAATTTCTCCTGTCTGTTAATCTGCAAGCTTCAGTGTGGTCCTTGGTCTGTTTGATATTGCTAGGAAGCCAAGTTTCTCTGCTAAGTGCTTTTGAGACTTGTGTCAGAACAACCATGGTTATCATTGTTTTCCTGTCAGTTTTCTCCATGTGTACAAAAAGAAAGCTGCTGGCCAGAGCAGAAGAGGTCTATCTCTCTCTGCGTTCTTCAGCTTAGAAATAAAACTTTTGATTTTCAGATGGTGATTCTGAAAAGTTAATATGAAAAGATAGCGAGCAGATGGTTCTAAAAACAGATATTGTGTGCAAAGTTACTATCCCATTCTATTATAAGCTTAACAGCAGTAAAATCAAGCATTTTTTTAAAGAAACACAAATGACACCTTATATTCTGGAATACCATCCCCTTCTGTCTTGGGTTGTGAGAGCTAATTTTCAAAATTATCTAATTGAGATGGACTCTAAATGCCAGAGTTACAAGTTAAAACTTTTTAGGCTGTGGCTGTGTTAGTGTCTATAAAATGTAATAGCCCTAAATCATCTAGAAGTAAGTCTTTCTCTGTCTTGTTTTTAGTTTATCCTTTCTTAATGAATAAAGTATCTCCAGCTGAAGTAGGGATACAGCTGCTTTTATGAAAGTCAATATGTTACGTTTTTGTTGAGTCTATGGTCAGCCAGGCTGCAGTAACACAAACACTGAGAGTGTGGGAATCTTACTGGGATGGTAATTTCAGAGCTTCTTTGTGAGCTTTTTGCAGGCAATCAGAGACAAGTAGAACAAACCAAAGAGGCCCTGTCTTTGAAATATAATTGAGTTTGATGTACTGCTTACTCAGTTTTCTTTGCCTTTGACTCTGTGGAATTTTTTAAATGAAGACATCTGACTATGTGATGAAGTGGCAAAATGGTCATATTTGAGCGTGGCCATTTAATATTAGATAAAGTTACAGTAATTTCTTAGGAGGCACTTAAGGTGTTTTAAAGAGAATGAAAGTGCTCAGTCTAATGCCCATATGTGAATGGCTGTACCGTGTGCAATTCATTTAACTAATTTTTGATCATGATGGTGGATCCACCACTCAAGGTCAGACATAATGCTGGGTAATCTGTGATCCTTGTTAAGCAAGCATGCTTCATGTGGCAATGGGAATCACTTCTGGATTTTTGCTTCCTCCACAGGTGACAATACACTGTATCTTGCACAATGCAGTTTTTATTTGCCCCTTAGTGATGCAGTAAGGAACCACAGTTTCTGCAGGTCTGAGTTATGGTGATGATGAATGATTCTGCATAACCCCAGGAACAAATTTTTAGAGTAAAGTTCTTCGATCTAGCAGTAATGTAAAAATGCAAAACTGCTTTTTTAAGACTATAGGATGTTTTCTCCCTTAATCTTGACACAAAGTTCTCATTATATTTACCAGAAGTCCTGACCTTAGAGTCAGGTGGAATAAGCCTTTGTACTCCTTGAGTTTAATTTTCCTGTGGGAAAAGGGTTTCTGTAGAGTGAGTGTGGTTTGTGGTTGAATGGCCATTAAATAATCCTAGAAAGCAGAGCACCAGGATCTGGCAAATGGTTCTGATGTGAGATGAGGTCTCATATGAAGACTGGTGTTTTATTCTCACTTTATTTCCAAAATCAATGTGGAAAACATTTCAATTTGATGATCCAGCTTGCCTTTGTAACCAGTATCTTACAGGATGCTTTTCCGTCTGCAATGTTTCAGAGTTCATGTATTTTGACTGTGGGTATTAAAAATTGCAAGTTGCTGTGCAAATGAATTTAGTGTTATACATTAGTAATCTCTTTGAATCTCTTATGGAGAGAAAATAGACAACATTTTAGTTGCTCTGTAATGTTTATAGGATTCCCTCTTTCGCATTCTCCTTGTCTTTAAAATAGCTGTGGGCTTTGATTTTGGAGTTAGGGTTATACTTTTATTCATTCAGTGTTTGGACTACTACTGCCCAGATAATCAGTTGCATTAAAATTATTGAAAGAGCATGTCATGTGCTCCCCAAGCCTATTGCCTGCTGGCGGGTTAAGAAACCTCTACAGTAGAATTAGACTTCAATTGCAGAGGTTTTGGTGCTGTCTTTTACTTCTTGACTCGTGTTTGGCTTGAATTTTGGGGGCATGTCATGTATCAGATTTCACTAGAAAACAGTGATGCTTTTTGCAAAGCAGTTCTGCAGTCCTAAGCTGGTAGTCTGTCAGTGTCCTACCCAAGAGCTTGGTGTGAGGAAAAACTCCTGCCTGTTCCCTAGATCATTCCAATATGTGCCTTCTCTTCTGTAGAGCTTGATGGCTTTCATTGCTCCATGGGATGGCATTAAAAACTCATTTTCTCATGGGTGCATTGTAGAACTTCATGGTTAGTTTGTGGTACTGGAGTGATACCCTCTTTTCTGCTTGCCCAAGTCCTTTGCCCTTTCTTTCCAAACCAATTAGAGATTTTTATAAATTATTCTCGAGGGTTGTCATAAACAGGTATCTTGTGACTTGTATGCAGCACATCTAAAATAATGTATTTTAAGTCTTTAATAGTAACTAATGAGATTATTATAATTAAGAATAGAGGTAATGCTCTAAATCATTCTAAACACATTATGTTCTTTGTTCAGTCTATTTTGACTCTGTATCAACATGATTGCAATTTTGCATTTTGCTGCTGACAGGCTTTTCATGCCTGCTGTTCAGGCCTGTGGGTATCCTGAGCAGGGACAAGGCTGAAATGTGGTGCAGTTGCTGCTGGCTGCTGATGGCACCTGGATTTCCATTCTGTGCTGTTCAGGCTGGAAAGAACCAGGTGCAGGTATTTTCCCTGATCTTGTCTCCACAAAAAAATGGTTCAGATAGATTTGGTGCTGGGGGACAGCTGTTGAGAAGGGACCATCAGAATCATCAAGTCCGACTCCTGGTTCTGTGCAGGATGCCCCTGAGGTCACACCATGTGCCTGAGAGCATTGTCCAAACGCTTCTGGAGCTCTGTCAGGCTGGTGCTGTGACCACTGCCCTGGGGAGCCTGTTCCAGTGCCCAAACACCCTCTGGGGGGAAAAGCTTTCTCAATCTCTAACCTAAACCTCCCCATCTCCAGGGGAACTCAGCCTCATGCTGCTTCCTTAAGTCCTGTCAGTGGGGAAGAGATCAGTGCCTGCCCCTCCTCTTCCCCTCTTGAGGATGTTGTAGGCTGAAACGAGGTCTCCCCTCAGTCTGTTTTTCTCTCTGGTTGAAGGGACAAGTGATCTCAGCCACTCCTGGTGTGGCTTCCCCTCCAGACCCTTCACTGTCTTCGTGGCCCTCCTTTGGAAACTCTCTAACAGTTTGATGGTTTTTTTATATTGTGTTGCCCAGAACTGCTCCCAGCACTCGAGGTAAGGCCACCCCAGTGCAGAGCAGGGTGGGACAATCCCCTCCCTTGCCTGGCTGGCAATGCTGTGCCTGATGCCCCCTAGGACAGGGTTGGCTCTCCTGGCTGCCAGGGCACTGCTGCCGTGAAATTCATCTTTAGAACCCTTGGATTGTTGGTGTGTTTGGAAGGCATCCATCCATCCTCACATTAAACCTGTGTTTATCCAAATTAATTTGTCCTTTCACCTCTGAAGTGCTGTTTTGGATGCGGTGGCCAGCAGTCAGTCATGGTTATAGCTGCCTGGGAAGGGTTGCCTCAGAAAAGGTGGTAAATGCAGTAGTGTAGGTGGCTTTAAACAAGAGTGTGGTGGCAGAAGTCCATGGGCTGAGGATAGTGTTTATCTCATCTGACCATTTAATATTAACTCTGCCCCTTTCTCTCTCTCATTGCTGCCTGTGTATCCTTAACCTTTTCCTTTATCTGGTAGCATGGCCTGGAAGCAAATCAGTAATCATGCTTATTAAAGTATGAGGTCTACTGCTTTTGATTAATCTCTCTCCATGTGCCCTGTGGCTCTGCAGTTTAAAACACAGCTCTGAAAGATCTATGGAATTGGAGGAGTGGAGCTTACTCTGTACCAATGATGTGCAGAGATGTTGCATTTTATGTGCATTTGGAAACTCTTCTGAATTCAAGGCAAAGAAAATGCTCTTGTTACTGATATTTAGATCAATTTATAGTACACCTCAGCTTTCATCCCCTGAGAAATTCTGTCAGTAATTGAAAGAGCCGTTGTCTCATTTCAGTTATCTAAACAATCTCAGTCTTCATTCTTATAATTATTGAAAGAGCCCAGCAGCAAAAGTCTGATTAGTAATTTCCTAATGCTACTGGGAAACAATATTTCTAGAATAATTTTCTGTACTGAGTCAATGATACAAGTCAAGATTGGTGTGAAAACAGATTATGAAATGTCTAAAGAAATTTATCACAATATTTTTTTTGTCACAGTAATGTTATGGATATAGTTATTTTTTTAAGTACAATGAAACATAAAATGAAAATTCTGGAAGTGAAGTTTTGATAGCTGGGTGATACCTTTGCCTTAGTAATGGAAAAATATGGAATCTTTCATTACTAGAGTTAAGACAAAGTTTTCACATTTTCAGCCCTTGAAGGAATGTAACTATCATGAAAGAAATAAAGCATGATTTATTTTATAGACTCATAATAGCTTTCTAATGATTTCAAGTGCCTTATTTCTTTCATTACAAGCAATTATTAATGTACCAGTATTTTTGGAAAGGAAATTCAATACACTTTTAGGTGTGGAGGCTTCGTCCCTGTTAGAAATCATCTTTGTAATCTATTGTATGGAATGCACGTAAAGACCAAGAAAATAAATATTCAGATGAGGAAAGAATTAGAGTTTACAACACCTGCATACAGATCTATCATATTGGACAAACTGCTTATAATTTCACTGATTTCTATGGTTCAGTGCATTTTAATTAAGCTTTTGAATGCTGCCTCAGTAAACCCTTCCTGCTTCAAAGAATTGATAAGCTATCCACACTTGGTCTGAGCTACTGTAGAGATGCTGAATATCTTGTGTGGGCAGCACATTTCTTCAGTCAATTGTTTTTGAAAGAATTTCATGGTCTGGCTTTCATTTTGAACATTGTGAAACACAGCAGCTGGTTCTGCAGCAGTGTTGCCAGTGGTGTTCCTCAAAGCACTGCCCCTTTTGGGGCATTCGTTCTTTTGGTTCATTCATGGGTCATTCTGAAGAAGGGAACTTGCTTGGGTTGTAATTGGTTGCCATTGTAATTTGAGGCGTTGTCCAAGAGCCACAAAAGCTTCTTATGTTATCCTTTACGATATCTCAGTAGATTATATTCTGAGTTCAAACTCTTCCCCTATGAAACAGTATGTATTGAGCTCACTCTTCAGTCATCTGTTTATTTCAGGTTTGTTCATAAATAATCTAATACATTTCAAAGCTTGGAAGACTGGTTCCAAATTGTTTAGTTACCTTTCTGTTTAAATACTCTTTTGCTAATGGCTGTGTGCCTTATTAATGCTCATGGATTACATTATGGGGCATAGAAGATAATGTAATAGTGTGTTCTGTGTGTATGTTTAATAAAAACCAGATTAGAATTAAGACTGTATTGTGAGTCACTGACATATCAGCTCTGTGCTTAATATCTTATCTAAATCCCTGTCCATAGCTTTTAATATAGTTGGCATATTTTAGTGAAGTTGAGCATAACAGTTCTGAACCACTCAGAAGAGTAACAAATACAGAACATAAGAAGTTTTTTGTAATTGAAAATATATTATTCTGATGGATATGTGCTCCATCAGTGCTTGTTTTTCTCTGTATGTCAAATTGTTTCCTTCTAGTAACAAATTAGAGATGTCATGAGCAGATTTCTCATGGGTATGGAGAATATTTGATAGGAGTACAAAGACAGAACCAAAGAAAAGCTCACCCTAGAGCTTAAAATGAGATCAAAATTGTGTGCTGTTAATACATTCTGGTAGCTGTGTCAATGTATAGGTAATTTCACTGTCCTGTTCTTGTGGGGCACCGAGGGATTTTGTTTCTCTGCTCCTGTTTCCATGGCAATTAGAATTAGATTAGTTTTAGGTTCACAGTGGATAAATGAGAGCAACTAAGCTATGATGTAGTGTTTGTGAGTCAGGAACACACTGTGTCTTTTTATAAAAGAGCCCAAAACTGTGCTTAAATCATTGTGGTTTTCTGGTTGCTGTTGACTTGCTTGTATTTATCTTTCAGTGTCCGCATCTTTTGCTTGTGGTTGCAGTCTGGTGGCACTTGTGCTCTTTGTGTTCATAGTGATGTGGTCTTTAATTGAGAGAGCAGTCCCTGGATTCTAGTGATAGCTGCATGTGGAGCAGTTTGCATATTTGCTAATAAATATTCATATTAATTATTTTTAAAACTCTATAGCCCATGACTGATTTTTACAGAGATTTTCATCCTTCCTGTTTTCCAGGAATTGGAATGGAGAGTAATATTACTGCTGGACTATTCCAGTCCCTTTTCAGCTAATTCCCATGCAGCACAGATCTTTTTCCTATAGTGTGTATTTAACTCTACCAGCATTTTGCACTAATGGATTGCAGATGCTGCAGAGAGTGTTATTATAAGAAGATTTCGTGCTCTGGTAGTAATGTGTCATGCTTTTATAGTCTCTGCACATGTGATAGTTGTGATATTACTCACACAGTATTTAATGCTTGCATTTTGTTAAATAATCTGTGCCTTTTACAAGGGCTATGGTAGATTTCACAGCAACATCATCTTGGGAGATATTTCAGCCATTGATTTAGACTCTGTGAGGTACTCCTAGACCTAAAGGCAGCTGGGGATATTATTTGTTGGAGTACAATTGAACTTCACCCTTTCAGGAACATTTGAGTTGACAGAATTAATCCTTGCAGTACTCTGTGTTCCTGTCACCCAGAGAGGGGAACCTTGGGAAGTGTCGGTGGCTTCAGGCCCTTGTGCAGGGACACAGCTGCTGTTGTGCTTTGCTCACAGGCAGCACTGGTGATGCTGGTGCTGTGGGTGCTGGGATTTCCCTTTGGCAGCCCAGTTGCTGCCCTGGCCTCTCTGCTCAGCTGCCTCGAGTATCTCTGCCTGTTCGTGCTGTGCCTGTTCTGCCCGGCCCGCCTGGATGGGTGTCTGTCGGATGGGTTGTTACCAACAGCCTCGCTGGTTTCTAGGTTAGCTAGCTACGTACACAACACACGTTTTTGGAAACACATAAACAGATATCTGTAGACACATAAGTTTAGTTCTTAGAAGAGGCCTGAGAAGGAATTTCTGCAATTACTGTGAGGAACTTGTATGTTTATTTTCATGTAACTGAATCCATTGATTAGAGAATTCCTCTTGTATTTACTAACTGAAAAAGTGACTAACTCATAAATTGGTAGAAAAGGACCAAATGACCTGATATGTGTTGTATCAGGCTGAGCAAGGAAGCAGGAATAAGAATAGAGAATAAAACTTGGAATCTTCTATAACTCTTGCTCCATATTAGACTAGAAAACAATTGCTAGATCCCAAGTGGAACTAAGTAAAAAAAAAGATAATTTGTTTTATTAAGCGAGTTAATACATCGACATCAGTAATTTTACATTTCTGTAGTTTTTTTGTACCTTGATAGTGTTTCGCTATACTTAATGTGGTTTTAATTAATATTTATATAAATGTAGGGTTTATGTAGTTCAGGAAGGAAATGTAAAGGAACCACACTAGAGAATGTGTCACCTACAAGAGCCATTTTGGAATTGGAGACTTGGAAAGCAGATGATTTAAGATACATCGAGAGACTGCATCATCTGATCTGCCCCATATTCAAAGTCAGAGCCCTCTAAATTTCTAGGGATTCACCAGACTGTGGAGGGAAAATGCCAGAAAAGACACCATCAAGGGCTAATCCTTTGTTTGCAGTCCCTGTACTGGAAAGTAATTTTACCTTCTGGTTTTGTCCTGTCTCAGGATGTGCCTATTAAAGTAAATGCATCTTTGTCATGCATGAGCACCGCTTGCATTAATGATAATGGAGTTTTCATATGCATGTTGAGTTACTGCATTTCTAATGCTGCAGAAGTCAGCCCTGATGTACTCTGTTTTTTCCTCTGTGCATCAGCACTGTCTGGCTCTCCAGGTACATATATCTCCATATATCTGTGGGAATTCTCCTTCAGGGATCTGGCAAACCTACGTTTTTGAATGGTTTTGGTAGCTTTCGTTAATTTTGATTATTGTGTGATGGGGAGGTTCACTACAGTTCAGTAGTTAGAAGCTGGATCCAAGGTAGTAGATAAACATGCTCTGCAGGGTCTGGAATCAAAACACATTGCCAAGGTTAAGGGATTGTTAAAATCTTTCAACTCCAATTTACTTTTTATTTGAGAAAGAAAAAACCTGTGCACATAGTACGTGTGATGCAGTGATTTTTGAAAAGCATGAGAAGCCATATAGATTGCAATGTCGAGCTATTGAATATTCTGAGTGATTATTGTAAGATGTTTTGGGCCTGTAAATAACTTACATACTACTTTTAAAATAATTACTACTTTTGTATATAAACAAAGTGGAGTTTCTACTCACTGTATTCAATATTAGCATTGTATTTATAAGAAGTATAAGCTGAAGAGAAAACCTTAAGACCGGGGGCTTTTGGGTGTTGGTTGGTTGAGTTTGGGGGTTTTTGTGGATGTTTGTTTGGTTTGGTTTTGTTCTTGAATTCTTGGTCATCTTCAATATCAAGATAAATCTTTAGTTTTCTATTTTGATAGTAGTTTGGTGTATTCTAACTAAATGTCAGTATGTGATGTCCTCTGTGTGCTTTTTTCCTACTTATATAGCTGTGCACACTGTGGGTTAATGTGAGGTGCTTGGCACTGGAAATAGCTGCATCTCAGTGAAATAAGTTTTTTGGGTAACCAGTGACTGACACAGGGGACTAATGGGGGTTGGAAAATTACATGACAGCATTGTTGAGGTGACCTCCCTTAATGACAGTATTAAAAACACAGGTGAAACACTGAGTTCTTGTGTCTATTATCAGTGTAAATTTATCAAGTGGCCTGGCTGTGCTTGACCTTTTGCATGGTGAGCCAGTACAGTGAGTGCCACTCACTGAAGCTCTCCTTTTCCAAACCAAAACACATGTACCTCTTTCATCTTACAAGGCTTCTGTAAAGGTCAAACACAGCTGTAGTTCAGCTGAACAGAAAGGATCAGCTCCCTTCTTGCATCCTGTGCAATGTCACACATAAGAGAGGTAGAGGTTTAATTCATGAAAGGGAGGTCACATGGTAAATGAAAGCAAAGATTTGCTACTTGTAGGAAGTGCACTACAGTAGTACCTTGACTCTGACCATATGGCTTGGTGACTGAGAAATACTGACTTATGTACGAATATTTTATGTATCAATACATGCTCTGGTTTGGAATGCAATTTCTTACTTTTCCTAAAGGCTTTTCTTTAATAACCTCACAATTTCAGCCAGCCCATTTATTTAATTGAGAGCGTGTTGCTGTCTAGCCTGCAGATAGACTGGCTAACCTTGTCATTTTACCTTCTGAGTGCAGTTTCACATTACAGGACTATCAGCCCAGAGCCAAGTTATCATACAGTAATAATAAGCTAACATAGCTGTGTGAGCACATTTAATTAACTGCAAAGATGGAATTCTCAGCTTTTTCTTCACTTGGCCAACATCCAGAAGTATGTAGCTGCTATGCTGTAGGAAACACTGTAGAATACAAACTATGCACATTTGCATGTAGGCATTATCTGGACAGACTTTGATATCTATATCCTGGTCTTGGTTCATTTTTACCATGAATTTATCTCTCAGCTGTTGCATTTCTACTTCACTTAGAAACTAACACTGAGGTTTTACTAAAAAACCTCATTTGAGAGATCTTTTTTTTAATGGCATAGCTGCTAAAGAAAATACCAAAAGGTGCATTTTCAACGTGTTGTCTTTCTGAATAATGTTTTCAGCAGCTGCTGCAGCTGTGGACATTGTCAGATTGAGAAATATGCCTGAAACATGCTCTCAGTATGAGTATCCACAGACTAGACTTTGTGAAAGCTTAAACTGGGCGCTCCACAATGCAGCTGCTGCAGGTAACCAACAGCCCTTCCTCCCACATTCACACCATTCTAGCATCACTAGACTGGATTGTTTCCAGCCTGGTTCCCATTGCTTCTGCAGTAGCTAGATATGGATGCATTTTTATCTATTATCATCTATTATTTTTACACGTTAAAGATTGTGAGGAAAGCAGGATGGAATGGGAATGGAGACTGGCTAAGTACATAAGTTATTGTCACACAAGCTCTTTGCACAAGCTGAGGGGAAAAATGACACTTTGAACTCTTCTCTGCATTTTATTTGTGTTCTACTGTACTCTTTTTGTAATTGAATGTTCTAATGAAAATGTTCCTCCCCACTTTTTTTCTCCCATGCCAGGGTCAATAACCCTCACCCCATTGCTGCAGTTTCCGTCTCTATTTTTAACTATATGTGAAGCTTATGGTGTCTCAGCTCTAACTTGCATGTTATTTTAAAGTACCTAAGATCAGCTTAGGTGTATAAAGGTCTGAATCCTGCTTGCTTTTGGTTTGTAGTATCAGAAGTAATGTATCTGTATGCTAAATACAAGTTTTAATGAATGTATGAGTCCTCTCTCAAACATAAGATCAAGTGGGGAGGTTGGTTGGGTGGGTGAAACAGAACAAAAAACCCTTTTGTGAATTTATCTGGATGCCCTGGATAATTTTGTGATTGTCCTGTCATTACTCCCCTTTTTTTAGCTAATTTTCAATTGTACTGAGAGATCATAAGAAATTTTGCCCTAAACGTTTATTCTCCTTTAGTGTTGATAACATTCTGGAAAGAAGAAATCTCTTAAGACTTATTGTGATCTGATCAGAACTGAGTGAATCTGGCAGCTGGATTGAAATTTGTTTAAAAACAGCTTAGTACTAGTTCCTTTTATTTTTTATTGAGAATAAAAGGAAAGCATTATATTTTTACCATTTGATTTCTGTCATCCTGGAAATACACATCATGACTGTGTATTAACTTCATTTTACTACCTACAGTGTTTTTAGTGACACTGGTATAACCTCATGCCTCTTTAGTAACTCTGCTCTGTTCCAGGTGCTGTTGTCAGGATTGATCGGTGTTGTTTCATGGAAGAGGCCCCTGTCCCTTGTGGTGAGTAACTCCCAGTGCTTTTGTCTTTATAGAGAAACCTCATAATCTGTGGGGATCATTTGCAGTGCTGTTATGTATCCTGATATTTATAAACACTTAGTACAAGAAGTGAAGGGCCTTTGAAGTTGTGTTGTATAACCCACTTGGGTGAAAATACTATTTTTCTTCTGTCTCACAGACAGACTATTGGTCTGCTTGTACCTTTGCATTTAACTTCATTTGCCTCAAAATGCACTGCAGAGCAATCTTTTTAATCAGTTATCTGGATGGAAAAAATCCCATTCCAGGTTAGTAGCTGTTTGTCTTCATCTGCAGAATGATTTTCAGCTGCATTATTATTTCTGTTGTGAGATTCATGTAGTTACTTAATAATGAACAGTAATCCATTCTTTGTGTGTGCATGCTAATAGAGTTTCAGTTAACCTACTAATGTAAAGCAATATTAGATGGAAATCAATCCTATTAAAAGCATGTGATAGTTGTGTCAATAAGGATTGTTAGCAGGTAAACCTTGCCTTTGAAAAAGTGTGCATGTGTAATAGAGTAACATGAAACATTTGTAACATAGTACTAAAGATAGTCTCCTGAATAAATAATATAATGGACAGTATGAAATTAGGTCTTTTACTACTAAGAATTACCTTAATTAGTACTTCAGATATATCTTTCAGTATTATAAACTGGAACAGTAGACAGAGAGCTTACATCATTGGGATAAACGATATTCACGCATCAGAAACGTTATCCAGGCCTGTTGAGACTTGGCTTCTTTGATTCCTCAACACTCACTTGCATGTTGTAAATTGAGCTGGGCTTTCTAATATTGATTCATTCAGTGAAATGTAAATAGTCAGTCATGGTCAGTGTAATTCAAGGAAATAAAAGGGATGAAACAGTAGTGGCAACGTTAGTGCTTGCAGAACAGCTCACCTTCCTACAATCTGCTCTAGGAAATTATTTATTTCCAATAGTAAGCTTAGTGCTCTTGGGTTAGATCCTGATCTTCTTCTTGGTGGTGATAGAATAATTACCTGGAAGAATGGAGACAGGGATGATGTTTCTCACTTCTGTGTGTGGTTAAGTTTTACAGTGGCTACATAATGTCCTGTTTTCCTTGCCATAAATACCTTTGAGCAGTTGGACCCCACGTGTGCAGGGTGACTGTTCTGATTAGCAATCAGAGTGTAACTTTACAACCTCAGTACGAAGTACCACCAACATGCTAATGAGTCATGTTTCTCCTGATCTGTTTATACAACACATATGCCAAATACATATGGTCAATAATTACCTTTTAACCTATTTTATAGTATTATAAGCAGCTAGATAATCGATTACAATACGTGTCTTTTTTGTTGCAATGTGTTACAAAATCTTGGCATTGCCAAGAGTGATAGCAGGAAGATAGATAGCTTTATCATTTGAAGCTATAAATAAAGTTATATGAAATTAAACCATACACCATCTGTGACGTCCTGAAAACTGGTGAAACTGTGATAATATTTTAAGGTGCCAGTTTTCTGCACATCTTGGATTTGTGACTAAAACTGGTTTATAATAACCAGTGTTTTGACTATTGCCGAGCAGCACTTGTGCAGTATCAAGGCTTTCTAGTTTTCCCACACAGCATCACTTGCTTTGGCTTTTTCCTTCCTCTTTCCTTTGCTTATTAAACTATCTTTACCTCCACCCACAAGTTTTTTTTCACTTGCGCTCTTCTAATTCTCTTCCAGTCCTGCTGCAAGGGGCAGTGAGTGAGTGGCTGTGTGGTGCTTTCCTGCTGGCCAGGGTCAGCCCCCCATACTGCTGGGTGTGCCTTGCTCGGTGCTGTAATTGTACAGAGTTTTTCCACACATGCAGTGTCTTTTTTTGCAAATATATTATTTTCTGCAGCCAAAAAGAGGAAGCATTAAACACAAATAGTTCATCGACCATTAATTCCTGGCTGTATCATACTAGAAATGTGTTATGTGGTTTTGGTATAGAAAAGAGCATGTTGTTGCATAGTTTAACACTTTGGAACCAAAGTCAAAACTGAGAATAGTTGTGTATTTATAAGCTATTAGTATGAATGCTGTTTTGGATTATACATTCAGTCAAAGATTTACAGATGTGTATGTACTAAGGACATTTTACTGCAAAATTAATGTGCAGAAATTTAGAAGTTCTCCTGCTGAAGTGGCAGTGCAAATCTTAATTATCTTAATTATCTGGAAAATTCACCAGATTTTGTTAGTTTATCTAAATTTTCTTGGTCACCTCCTAACCATCAGTTGCTTATCTTGCCAAAACGCTTGGTATGTGCAAGGAGTCAGTGTCTGTTATCAAAGCTGTATTTGCATTCACCAGAGGAAACACTCAGGCAAAGGAGATACCTAAATTGCTTGCACATTGATTTTGAACAGTACTTTCTGTATATTTCAGATGTTTCCTCCTTAAGCTTTCTCTATTTTCAATTATGAAGTCTCAGAGTATTGGTCGTGCTTTGGGGAAATCTCTCAAGAGTCTCCTTTTTGGAAACCTAGCATTGGCTGTGTCACTACCACTGCTTAATGTTGAAATGCAGTGTTAAAGTAGGGATTTGTTTCCTCGTGGTTTATGGAAGTGTCTGAAAATTGGGAGAGAGCTTGTGGAGCTCCTGAGGCTGAATTACCTTGTAAACAAACTTTAAACTGTGCAGTCAGATTATTTTTCTGTTACAATCCAATCTGTGGTAATAGCAAATCTGTTTGTGCTAAGGAGATTAATTCAGCCTCTGAATTGAGTTGAAAGCTTCTCTGTTACCATCTGACATTTGGATGACCCCAGAAAAATATATTTGCATTTCTAGCTGGAAGTTTTTACAATAAACTGATAAGATTTACTATTTTTTTCAATGAACAGAAATGTGGGGCTTCTTAATGTCTGTGAATGTCAGTGAGCACAAGATAATACTACTTATTAATAAATGATCTTGATTACTCAGAGTAGCTATTTAAAAGCATTTACTCTGAAATGTGCGTTCCAGATCCAGTTCTGTGCACCAGTGAACACACAAATCAGTGCATGTATGGCTCAGTTTCAATGTGTTGTCCCTTCAAATAAACCATTATTTCAAGCCTTTTTTTTTTTTTTTAATGGTAAGCACATAGGATTTTCTTCATTTAAGAAAAATAAGAGAAGCCACCCTTAATAGCTGCAGTTCAACCTGCATGTCAGGCAAAAGGATGAACTGCTGTGCAAAGTCTCAGGCTGCACCCGTGGCAAGAATCAGTTAAATATAAAACTAACTTTTTAAGAAAATATTCATCTTGGGTTAGCTTGGTACTTTGTTGCAAAATGAGAGATTTTCTTTCTAGAATTCCAGTGAGAAACTTGAACTATTTGAAATCCAGACTTAAATATTTTTCTTTTTTTCTGTAAAAATCCTTTAAAAAAGGTCTATTTTGAAAAAAGAAATTACTAATAATTTTAAATAAATACATCCCCATATACTCTTGCCCCGTAAGATGCATGAATATGTAAAACTGGCCCAAATGCTTTTCCTCATTGATTATGTCCTCTCAGTAGATGTCATTGCAGAGTGCAGCAGGACTAACCAAACTGCAGGAAAGAGATGAAACATAAAATGTGTAGAAATAGTGTATGTCTAAGTTTCCTATGCTCTTCTCAGTGAGGTGGAGTGTTGACATGTTCCTGGCTGTGCTGCTTAACCTGAGATCCTAGAGTAGCTTAAGGAGTGAGACAAGTCTTTTTAAACTCTTGTGAGAGTTTATCTTCTCTTACAGTTTCTGAAAGAAAGTCTCTGAAAGTTTTCATCTTCCTTTCAGATGAAATCTGAGAGAAATCTTTGAATTTAAAAAAAAAAAAAGTGGTTGTCCTCCCTCCAATACCCACCCCCAGGCAGAGATTTGGTGTTTGGTTGCTGGAATATAAAGATGATCTGTGTAGTGGAGAGACCATGTCAGCATAAACAGGTCAAGACTGCAGGAGAAAAGCAAGTGAAGGAATGCACAGCGTGGGAGAACAGCAGAGTCTGAAGGCACCCATCACCTCGTGTGTCACTGCTGACTTTGATACCTGTGTGATGTTGAGAGGAGCTGCAGAACATCCCTGTGCCTTAACAGATCCCTTGATCACTCTGCAGTATCATTTCAGCATGAGTATTCTTTGAGTTCCTTGATCAAAATATTCATTAGGAACCCTGCTATTAGACAAACACTTGTCTTTGAGGCTGAAGCATTAGTTTAAAGGTGAACAAAACACTGGGTGAAAACAAGTGCTTCTTACATTCCAGTGCTTTCCAAAGTTTCTGATCAGCTGGGTGGGGGCTGAATGCTGGGTATTGCTGCTTTCAAAGAGGAACTTGGGAAGCTGCAATAACTTCTGCTTGGAAAGCAAATCCAGTGCTGGTTCAAAAAGTAGCTCTTCTAAGGTAAAGCTGTAATTTTTGCTCAGAGCTGATGTGAGCCCAGGCTTTGGAATTGAGCGCAGTGTTTTTCTTTGACCTCTTTTGTGGGAGCATGGAAGGGAACTAACCCAAATTCAGAGGAGCTGAATGCTAAATCAAGGGGAAGAGGGCTAGGAATTGTGGAGGACTAGGACAGGAAGGAGATATTGAAATGCGAGTCTGGCAACACAAGGAAGATAAACATCAAAAGCTCTTGAGAAGGACAGGACCCAGGTGGTCAGAAAGAAGTGAGCGAAAATCATGTAGATAGGAAATCATACAATGGAATCTCTGATGTTTCAGAGATTCAGTGCCACAAGCACCATAAATAACTGAACTGCAATAGATTTGTATCTCAGTTCTGAATGATTTCAGTGAAGGAAGTGTAGGCTGTAAATAATATTTGAAAAATGTGGTCTTCAAAACTTGGAATTAGAGTTTGTGTAAACTCTTATTACATTCACATTCCAAATTATTTTTGCAGGTAGATTAACATACACATTTAGCTTTTAAAACATGCAGTGTCTCTTGCTGGTTTTTTTTTTAAACTCAGACTGCTGATTCCCTTCTTTCTTCTCTTGTATCATGAAACAGCTGACAGAAAAACCTACTCCCAGTGTCCTTTCATAAGATTATACCTGACAGAAGAGGAAGAGGGGAAAAAATGGAGAATGACCCAGTAAAGTTGTGAACTGGGTGGGAAAGAAACAACACTTGAGATGGAAACAGAAGTGAGTCAGGGAAGTCTTTGCAGTGGTGGTGAAAAGATGTCACAGGGTGAAGCATCTCTTTAGAATGAACATTCTGTGTCCTCTTTTACAGCTTAACACTTCTTAAAGCTCTCTTGCCTAGGTCTGTGCATCTCTCTGATACCGTTTCGACCAAGGCTGCCTGCTCCTGGGCCCAGCTGCCCTCAGCTGTCACTCCTGTGAGAATCCGGACTCCTGTGCTGAGCATCCGTGTGCTAATTCGTTATCCCCAGTGGCAGAGTTTGAAAAGACCTCAAGCAGCTTTTCCTGAAGAGCAGGCAAACCGTGCTGGGACATAACACTTGCCTCTTCCTAAACAAGCACTTCATAATTACCCTTAACCAGCCCCTACTCCTCCCTGTCTGCTCCCATCGCATCGTGTTGCCATGGCAGCAGCTCCTGCTGGCACAGCCCTGCCGTCGGAAACTCAGTTCCAGTCCCAGTGCTGCTGCTGCCGCCTGTAATGAACAGTGTGCTGTGGGTGCTGCATTCACCTCTCTCCAGTCCATCAGTAATTTCCTTGTTCTCACATGCTTTCTAAATATATCTGCTGATGGTTCTTTCGTCTCATCTGCTCCTTCTTTTAGAAATGCACACTGCATCCCATCTGCTCCTGGAGTTCTTGGCAGCCTTTGCACAGTATAATTTCTTCTGTTCCTTCTTGGTGTGAGTCTGGTTTCCTTCAGCATTTCTTCTTCCTCCTTAGTTAATTAATCTCATGTCATGTATGACTGGGGTTGGCTGTTTGGGCAACATGGGAACTATTTGTTAAACTTTGTATTTTGTTTTCAAATGGTGAAGAAACAATAGCTTCAAAAATTTATTCTAGACAAGATGAGCTGCATTTGAAGTGTTTTTATGTCAAAGTAGAATAAATATTTGTATGAACTAATACAAAGTGTTTTGGGGCGTGATGAAGTTGGGAATGGATACCTCAATCTTTGTACAGTCAAAACTCATGTGATTTTAGTTTTATTTGTGTGACAGATGGAACAAAATACACTGTTACCCAAAGAGAATCTAATTATCCTGTGCTTGTTGAAGAAAAATACTTTGATTTCAGTGGAATTTGCTTACCAGGTAAATCACAGTTTAGATCCTGAGCTAGACATGTGTGATTGAGTGTTTGGGTTTCCTTACTACAGATACTATAAAACTTCCCAACAGCATTATGGATTAAGTTCTACTTCAGATATATGAGGAAAGATCTTTGCAGTCTTAAAGTTCATTTACTGATGGATTTCCATCAAATTATTCCTGTGAGTCTTCCTTAGAGATGTGTGTACAGTTTTTCTTGAAATGGCCAGAACTATAGTGCATTTACATTACAGTCAAATTGGAAAGAACTGCTGTCCACATTGAAGCCTTGCCTCAGAAACAGATACTGAAAATGCTTGTGTGCTCTTGCTGGAGATCAGCAGTCGTGGCTCCTGACCCCGCTCACCTGGCAGAATTTTCCTCCTCAGTGATGAAAGTCAGAATTCTGGTATGTGAGGGCTCAGAGGGACCATGCAGTTGTTGATTAATGGGAATAATTGCACGTGAGTAGTTAATTGCTATTAATATGTTGGGAAAGACAGATGCAAAATATCTGTGTGTGTGACCTTTACATCCTGCTTCTGTCTCATTATGCTTCTGCCAGGAAGGGCTGCTTGCGAGGCTTTTGATGCCTGTCCTTGTCAGCAGGACAACACCAGCCTTTATTTCCTCAGGGAGTTCTGCTACAGCTGTTATGGAAGGTTAATTTGTATGGAGTAGCATTTCAGTGACACGTGCATGGGGGTGAATCCTTCCTGCAATGTGACACTTGCAAAAACTAACGTATTGTTGGGGTGGATGAACCCATTATGCAGTTGCTATGGAAGTATAAATTCAGCCTTATGTAGATTTTTTTAAAAGTTAATAGACTACTCACACTGTTGAAAAAAATACCTTCATTTCTATTTACTGATTTATCTGTTTTGTTTAAATATAGATTGTTGTATCCAAAGGTAATTTAGAAAAATTCTGTCTCTCCTAACTTCATAAATGTCTAAAGACCCTAAATGTCAGCTTTCTTTTCCTGCTCAGCTGTTTTTGTGGAACGTTTTTGAGAAACAGTGGTCTTATTAGTTAATTTTTAAAAACTTTCAATTTTTACTTCCTTGGAGAGTGTGTTGGAAGGAAAATTAAACTGATATGGCTGAGGTAGTTGCAAATTTTAGATCTGGCTTATGTGGTCAAAATTCTATCCAGAAAGCATTATATTTGAAGTGTTTATTTTCACACTGGGTATCACCTCCTCTTTTTCCACCGGATTGTACAGCTGGAGCAGTTGTTTTTGAAGCATTTCAAAATTTTGTCAATTTCAAATGGACAACATTTTGAGTAGCATTAAAATTGGTTAGTGCTGTTTGATTTCTTTCTCTTTCAAAATAACACTAAGTTAAATTTCACGTGCATGGATTTTTTTATTTAGGGGATCAGTGGTACATAAATGGAAATGTCAGTGATAAAAGTTAGACAATACAACTACTATATAAAAAAAATTGTCAAAATGACTTCTTTTGACTGCCTACATGTATAGTAAAAATTACATGGTTGGTTTTGTTTGCAGTATCAGCTGCAGATCATTGAATGATTCTTTTGAGTGCTTATTTTCATGTAGCAAACTTTGAATGAGGCTCTTTAGCACAGTAGCTGGTACTCCTCGTTATCCTTTTAATAGATTATTAGACAAAACTTAAGCTTGTTCTTTGCTGTGAAAATAATTACCTGCAAACTTTTTTTGTTACAATTACTGTTAGAAGTGTGTCACAGTACTTGAATACTTCCACAGGTAGCTTGAATTTTATCTGAAAAAAAGGGTATAGCTCCTCTTCTTATTCCTTTTTGTATGGCAGTAGTCTGCAGGCCACTTGAGGATCCTTTTGGTTCTTTCCAACTCAGAATATTCTGTGATTCAGAAAGGTGTAGATGCTAAAAGAGTTAATCGGAATCAAAATGGCAGAAAATTAGTAGATGCTGAAATCTCTGCTTTTGACAAATTTCTGCTTAATGTCTCTGAGCTGAGAACACAAGGTCTTTATTACTAAATTGCGCCCCCTCTTACACTTTCCTGAACAGTACTGTAATGAACAGAGTAATTGCTGGAGCTGTAACAGGGCATTACAGACACAGCAAACACCTATTGCTGTGTGTAGAGTATGACAATGCTGCACTCACTGATGTCTTACAGTCTTTGATCACACTTGGGGAAATAATCTGTGTGGCCATTGCTTCTACTGACAGGAGGTATTGAATATCTGTTATTATGAGATATTAGGAGGTTTGTTTTGATATAAATGCATCTTTGCATGTATCTGTCCCTCTGTGCTCCTGTACATAGAGCCGAGGTTGCATTTTGGGTTCCAGGGTTCTTGAAAGGCCTTGGCAGCAACGACCAAATCCATCACTCTGTTGATATTGTTGTTGTTTGCTGCACAGTGAAATAGGAGGAATCCAAATTACTTTTTCTGGTCTTTAAATAGGTATGTGAGAATTTGTGTGATGCAGATTCTCCTGGAGACACACAGTGGCCCTCTCTGTTGTACCCTGGGCTGTTGTACCCTGGGCTATAACCCATGGAATGTTACCAACATTCACACCATTACTTCAGAGCTGTGGCTTGCCGACTCTTGGTGGAAGCTGAATGCTGCTCTGGCTATAAATAAAATACAGTCAGAGGGAGGCATCATTTTTCTTGTAAATCAAAACCAGTATAATCTTAAATAAAATCATATTTTTTTGTAATCTTAAAATAATATTTGAAGTTAGAATTTTCCATGGAATATTTTTATAAAAATATAGAAATGAAGATGCAACTAATACTAAATTAATTAAATTCCAAGATCTATCTGAATGAAAATGAGCTAATAGGACCATAAGATTGTCAGTAAAATCACATACAGCAAATTCAAGTTCAGAAGTTTTCATCTGAACTATTTAGCTTTGAAATTAGAAATAGTTACATGGATTTTAGTATTTATACTGAGGTTTCAGCTTTCCTTTAAAAAGTTAAATAGCCTCATTAGACCTAGTCAAAAGGAATTTGATCTGGAGAAAATGTAATTTAATTTAATGATGGCTGGAATTGAACAGACTTATATAATTTAGGATAAAGCAGAACATAATTTATAGTTCCTAGTATAAAAACATTAAAATCTTTAGCCCTGTGCCACACTGCAGGGAGTGTTTCTGCCTATTTAATACAGAACATTGCTTTAGACCTAGAGAAAACATTTTTGTTCTAATCTTTATTTTAATTTAGGCAAATGACATGGAATACTGAATTAAACAGATCTGAAATGCCAACACTTTCCATCCTTTCTCCTCTGGCAAACATTGAGAACTAATGTTAAAAGTGGTATGACTCAATCATGAAAAAGAAATCTATTATGAGGCAAATAATGAGAAGATACATTTTGTTTCTTGTACACTGCAAACCGTGAGTCAAGAGTGTGGGGTTGAATGCCATGTCTGTTTAGTAAGTTTTTTTAAATGGGCTCATTTAAAAATTACATGTTCTATCTATTTAAACCTATAATATGTAATGAGCATCCAGCATCTGGCTGTTCCAACAGGTTGTTTCTGTCTGTATCCCAGATAACCTTGATTAATTTAATCCTGGCACACTTGCTGATCTCACTGCTTCGTAGCTCTTCGTGGTTATAAATTTTCAGATTTGCTTCTGGTGTTATCCTGCACCTCTGTCAGGGAAACTATAAATTCTGTAGCACAAATGACAATAAATGTTTTTATCTTCAGTCCATGTAAGACAAAGTTCTGTGAGCAAAATACCTTGGGGCAAGTTTTTAAATCTATTTATACAGTGGTTTAGAGAGACAAGCACATTTACCTCTGGCTATTCTTGCTGCTTCACAGATGATACATCTGTATATTAAAAGGTATATATTTTAAATCCCGTTGAATATGCACACACATATTTAATGTGATTGGAAAGAGGCCTGTAGTACCTCGTGTCAAACTACAGTGTCTCAGAAAATTGCTTTCTACAAATGATTTCAGTGTCAAAGTTCATTCAAGAATGATTTGCTGACTTTTCAGGAACTGCAGGACGGGAATTAACAAGAAAATCATGTAGACACAGTATTTCAGGTACGGAGGACTGGCAGATTTACAGAAGCCAGCTTACCATGGCAATGCCTGGTTTTATTCCAATTACCCTGCACAGGAGAGTTGAGTAATATGTTTCATCAGCACAGAGGGTAATGTTTTGTCTGACTGTTCATGTCTTGGCTATCAAACCACTGAAAACCACCAGGAGATGTAGTGGTTGAAATGTCAGCAATCCTGTTTCATGCATGTCTCCAAAATGGAAATGTGAGGAATTAAACAAAGGGTTGCTTTTACAAATATGGCTTCATGTGATACAACATTTATATCACTTTTGGAGGACTTGAATTATTTTGCATGTAGAAACTTCTTCCTACTTGTAGTAGTAAGTTATTCTTCAAACTGTGATATCTGCTGTTCCTTTTTACTGTGCTCTTGATGTATATATGCAGTAGTGAGTGGGTGGTTTGGGTCACTTAAAGAATCACCATGAAAAGTATTGGCAAAAAGCAGGGTTTAATATGAAGTGAAGTCGTAGAAGCATAGAATGGGTTGGGTTGGGAGAGAGGTCATCTTGTTCCACCCTGCCATTAGACCAGATTGCTCAGAGCCCCATCCGACCAGGCCTTGAAAACTTCTAGGGGAGGGGCATCCACACCTTCTCTGGGCAACCTGTTCCAGGGCCTCACCACCCTCACAGGGGTTAATTTCTTCCAAATTTCTCATCTAACCTGGCCTTCTGGCGGTTTGAAGCCATTCCCCCTTGTCCTCACACTTCAGGTCCTTGTCCCAAGTCCCTCTCCAGCTCTCCTGTAGCCCCTTTAGGCACTGGAAGTTGCTCTAGGGTCTCCCTGAAGCCTTTTCTTCTCAGGGCTAAACAGCCCAGCTCTCCCAGCCTGTCTCCATAGCAGAGGTGCTCCAGCCCTCTGTGGCCTCCCCTGGACTTGCTCCAACAGGTTCACATCCCTCCTGTGCTGGGAGCCCCAGAGCTGGACACAGCACTCCAGGTCTGTGGATTCCAGGGAATCCCCTCCCTTGACCTCCTGGCTACACTGCTTGTAAAGCAGCCCAGGACACAGTGGGATTTCTGAGCTGCAGACACACGTTGTCAGGTCATGTTGTGCTTCTCATCCACAAACACCCCCAAGTCCTCCTCCTCAGAGCTGCTCTCACTGCATTTTTGGTAGAAAGCTGTATTTTGACAGAAAATCTAAATTGTTAATGTCTTCTGTGGTAAGTCACTAACTGCAGTGCATGCTAAAGTTGGTTCATTTGTTTTTCCCCTTTTTACCTCATATCAATTCAAGAACAAATTGTGAAAGACACAGTAAAAGTAAGAGCGAGAAGGTGCTTTGGGCCAGCTATCTCAAGGACTAAAGATTTCAGTTTTTCAGGTAATACAGTTTTAACAGTGCCTTTGGGAACTAAGATGAAAGGAAGTCTAAAGTTTATGGTAAAAACAAAAGAGAATAAATTACCTGAGGCCAGTTGTGAAGAAAAGAGAAATATTAAGAGGCAAAAATGAAAGTGATGAAAAAGAATGGAGGGCAGAGAATTTATGAAATCCATTTGATTTTTTTATTTGGTGGTATCCATAGAATTAAGATTATCTGCTTTGGGACGTTCTGAAGGCAGGTGTATGGTTGTATCTACGTTTAAGAAATGTGCAGGAAAAAATGTTCACAGATAATCTGAGAGTACTAATAACTTTCTCAAAGGTCAAGTTGTACTCAAGAGAGAGCTACAAACAACTTCCTTTGTAGTGGAAAGATAATATAACCTGTTATGGTTAGGGCTTAAATATTTATTTCTTTTCTTTCATTTTGGAAGGTCGCTTATTCTGGGCTCTCCCTTGCAAGGCGTGTAGGGTACTGATTTTTTCATTCTGTGCAGATGTGTATGGTGTGGTCTGTTGGGACTGCAAGGATGCAAACTCACTCTTGATATGCTTTGCATATTTACACTTGAAGTAGTTTCCAGAAATGGAGTAAAAAGGGGAGCCTCTTGTGGATCTGCCCTTTCTTATTTCCTGGAATTCCTCTTCAGGTCTTCTGCTATAGCTTCAGTACAGCCCAGTCCCACTAGAGAATTCAACTAGTTTATAATTCCAGGTGCAGCAGGACATCTCAGATAGTGAGTTGTTATATCATTTTGAATCATTGCATCCAAACTATTTTGTTTGGT
This sequence comes from Oreocharis arfaki, assembly GCA_013398015.1. Lineage (NCBI taxonomy): Eukaryota > Metazoa > Chordata > Aves > Passeriformes > Paramythiidae > Oreocharis > Oreocharis arfaki. Next base: position 181,146 of record VZRR01000193.1, on the reverse strand, counting down.
AGAATTAGTTTAGGACCATGGTAACATTTAAATAGGAAGTCTTATTAACATTTCTTCCATAGAGAAGTTTGTATAGAATATAAATTTTGACTTCTCCAATTAGTTCTGCTACCACCATGTCATAATAAATCCATTGGCTTTGCTTTGTGTTCATGTGCTGGTTCTTGGTGACTTTTGGAGCTTAGTGGTATTAATGCTTCTTCCTGATTTCTAGGAATATTTTATCTCGTTTATATGTTGTAACTAGAAAGGTGAAGAACATAGTATTGTAGTTTTAAATCATCACTAAGATGTCGTAGCCCTTCAATATTTGACAATTCTGTGTTTACTTCAGTGTAAGTTCTTGCCCTTGATCATTGGGTTAACTGCATCTTACACTCTTTCCTTATGGTTTCGTACTGCTCTTGCAAGTGTCACCTCGAGCTCTCAGAGCAAATATTTGGTAGCTCTCTTTCTGGGGAAAATTTTAATGTGGAAATTAGGCAGACTTGACTTCATAAATAATGTATATCTAACCTCATCTGCAGTGTTTCATAGTATGATCTTGGATCCCAGTCATAATCCACAATGGCCACTCTTTCGAAGGGTTGCAGGTGTGTTTATTTTTACTGCTGTGCCTGTGCCGGTGTTAGAAAAGACTGAGCAGTGATAAAAAAAGTTAAGCAGACTGCACATATTTTTTAATGTCTGTAAATGTGGTAACTGATACTTTTAGGCCTCCTTTTCTCTGTTGTGGCTTCCAGCATGGTGGTAAACTTCACCTCTGAAGTTGTGACAACAGAGTACCAGATGTGTCCTACTCCATCAGTAGAAGGCTTTTTCTGGTATTTAGCTGAGAAGCATTGAGGAAGGGAATTGGAAATAGTTCATTTCCTTTTATTGGGATCTTTGTGCTCTGCAAGAGGCAAAATAGTTTCAAAAGACTTGCAAAGGATGTGAATTTTCCCCTTTAGCTCCATGTCCAGATTAGGTAGTTCCTTGCCTGGGTCATTAAGAAGTGAGGCATAAAACAGCAAAATTGAGAAGACAAGTGTGACAGAGAACTTCAGTGTTTGGTATTATGTGGTGGCTGCCACTTTTAAATGCAGCTCCTAAACAGGATGTGAGACTTGGACCCACTGAGATGAGCAGGAATTCTAAGAGCCTGTCTCATGATTTTGACAGTGCTGGGTCTTTTGCTCTTGTCTTTGTCAGTGACAAGAGGAAGAGGTTACCTTGGAAACACCAATAGAGGTTTCTTCATTAATGAATGCTGATATGGAAAAAGTACTGCAAAGATAGATAAAGCTGACGTAGGTTACAGCCCTTGTTGTGATACGTGGAAGAATCTTCTAAAAATCTTCTTGTTGTGATACTTGGAAGAAGCAGCTGAAATTTGTAACATAGCTTCTGTCCTTTGATTAATACCGTGGACGTTATGGGGTTTTTTTGTCCAAAAGCACTAGAAAAAAGATCTACGGCTGTTTTGGATTGGAGGTTGTAAAAAATATTCATAGCCCATGCACTGACAAAAGATAACATCTTGTGAGAACAGTGAAGGGCTGTAAACTGTGAGCATGCATATGGAAAAGAGATGCAACAGAATTTCTTACTGATTTCATATAGTACACTCATACTCCTGTGGAGTTATGGCAATGTCAACACTGAATATTTAAGGTGGCCACACGTTAGGCACACATTTGTTCTTGGCCTCTTACTGTTTATGCCATTCCCTACATATTGACATTTGTCTGCCCTCACTGGCCCAGCTCTTTTTACATTTAAAGCAATAAAATGATAATTAAGCTGATGGAATCAAGTTAATGATTGTTATGACACATTTTGAGATGAGAAAAAAGGAGTAATTAACATGATGAGTAGTTGATATGGAAGATGCGGCTTAAATTGTAATTGTTGTTTAAAAAGCAAGTAGTTATATATATCCAGAATTTTATTCACTCTTTTTTCTCAACTTGTAGGAACTCATGATACATGATATTCACAAATACTTTTCCTGCTTAAGATACCCATATCCCCATCAAAAGGATTTAAATTGTTTCGAGACTACATCTGTTTATAATAAAATATTTTTCAAATCTTACTTTTTAGTAATGCTTGGTAATAAAACCCATTAAATTTTCAGAGTGTGTGATAAAAGTGGTAGATAAATGGATTATTTTGAAATGGCTGGAGGAAAACACGTAGTAGTCATGTCTAGTTTTAATTTAGCTTTCTCTTACAGTGCGAGACCGAGGATGCTGTCAGATTAAGTACCCTACTCTCTTTAAAATGAATAAAATGTTGCCATCCATGTAATTGTGTGACAGGCTGGAAGTTCTTGAACATCTAAATTATATTTTTCCTTGTTTGCCTCTTGAAGTGAGTAATAATAGGGTGCTTGTGGTTTTTTCCAGATAACCTTTTTCATGCTGCTCTCCGCAGTGTGTGTGATGCTGAACTTGGCCGGGTCCATTCTCTCCTGTCAGAACGCTCAGCTGGTGAAGTCCCTGGAAGGATGTCAGTTGGTGAGTGATGGAAAACAAGTTTCTTACAAAGGGAAAGGATTCTGTTTTTCATTTGTTAGGGTTTTGCACCCTTATTCCTTTAATTTTCAAAACAGTGTGTTATTTAGTAGAGTAAGCTGTAGTTGTTGCAACCTGCAAAGCCATTTTGGGAAAAGTTTGAGTGAAAGTGTTAATGGGTTTAGTGTTCTGCCACCTCAAAAAGTAACTTTTAATATCATAGGGACTTGCTTCTTAGTGTCACAGTAAAAATGATGCTTCAGCAGAAGAGGTGGAATGCAGGCCACATCAGAGCAATGGGGTGGTTACCACCTGGTGTCAGCAGGGTCAGTACTTGTACAGGCAGTGGATTTCACAGATAGGAATGTTTTGGTATGTGTATGCTGAGATTTGGTTTGCCAACCTGAGCTGTTTTTCTTTTTAATTCCCAAAGTAAGTGAATGTTACTTGTGTTAAATAAAATACAGAACAATACAAATTATCATGATGTGGCATGCTCTAAATTATTAGAAGGTGCAGTTTACCTAAAGCCTTTATGTTTTTCCCTCAGGAAAAAAGTACATACACATTGAATTCTAGCATATTCTCTGACTTCAACTTGGAAAGATGTCTGCAGAAGTAAACTTGTGACTGAAATATCTGATTTGAAGTAACAAGTGTTCAAACTGTAGTGTCAATTTTCAGAGCATGATGAAATACTAAGTAACTTTGCCACAGTGTGTTGTACTGCATAAGGGCAATTTAATTTCATTGTGGCTGTTTATCATATTGTAACTGTTTGGGAAAAAAGAAAAAGCAACAGTTTCTTCTACCCAGACCTTGCCTTTTAGGTTTTCCTTGCTCAAAATCCCCTTTCAGTCAGGCTGGGGGCTTGCACGTGAATATATTGCATTGCTGTGTTGCAGTGCTCATGTATATGGAATTCCAGAGTTCTGTTCTCACAGACCACTCTCTGGGAGGGGTGCACTGTAGTGAACAGCACTGCTTTATGATTAAGCACAGGATTTGACTTAGAAAGTGGTGATGTATTATGCCGAGCATATTTAATTACTTTATTACCATTTTTCACTCAAAAAGGAAAAATCCCAGTTTCTTAGCAGCTTGTTCCAAGTGTAAATTTAGTTTTAATTCCTTAGATGGCTCTCTTTAGTGTTGTAGATCTGTGCAATCCTACACTATGTGACTGGTATGCATTATCAAATCAAAATCCTTTACTTGCCTCCTAGGATACAAATGTACTCTATGGGGATGCAGCTCTAGGAGTCAAAATCCAGCCTTTGCAGACATCTGGTTTGAAATGTGTTTCACATCCCATATAACTGAACCAGTAAATTTCCAAGCATGGTATAGTAAAAAAGTCAAATTCAAAATAAATTCTGTTTTAGTTCTGGTAGTTCTGTCAAACTTATTCATGCTGAGTGCATGGCTTTAAAAGTGATAATAGTATCTACTGTATTATGGAGCTTAAATTCAGCAGTGTTTCACATGTAGAGTGGTTATTTGAAGAAAAAGAATGAGACACTGTGGTCTTATTTTGCTTTAGGCACTGGGGATTTAATGTAGACTCCATAATATGTATTTTTGTGTGAATATGAGAAATGTGCTCGCCATATGTTAGCATTTTGGATGTGTAATTTGTGAAGTTGCCATTTGTGCTCTTTATCCTGCAGCTTAGCAACACACAACACTGAGGCGAAGAAAGGGCAGTAGCTTTAACGCCTTGTTACGAAAAATTAATTGGATTTTTTTTCCCATGATTAGCTGCAGATCCTGTAGCCAAAACCTCAAGATGCTGCTTTAAGTCAGTGAGAGTAGGATGTGTACAGAGCAGTTACACACTCGAGCTGTTCATTAATGTGTATAGGAGAAACATTTCTGTGTAGGAATTTCTTTTTCAAATGAAGGATCTCTAAAAATTGTGCTTAACGTATATGGGTAAAGCAATTAATATATTTTAATTTATAATCTATTACTGCACAAGACAGAGTATGTTTTATTTCTTCATCTGTATTTGTTTTTATTGAGTTTACCTGTCTTGTAAGTTACTTACTCATTTAAAAATAAGTGTTGTACTTTTAATCCAATTTACAGGTGATTATTATTCAGAAAAGTAGTGATAGTGCCAATCTCTCTACTGAAAGATTATTTATAATTTTTTTTTTTTGTTGTACAGCTGAAATTGGCTAGTGGTTATAGTAACATGTAAAGGAAGACTCTTCTTTCCCCTCAATTATCTTTAGCTGGAGTAGACAGAACAAGGAAAAGCAGAGCACGTGCAGGTTCACAAAGAGCTGAATGGCAGAGCCCAGGTCCAGAACTGAGGTTTGTTTGTATTCCATTTTGCACTGGAGCTACACTCAGGTCTGTGCGTATCGAAAAACAATTCTTAAAATTCCAGGAAAAGAATATACTCTGTTCTTACTCATCTGTCAGTTTTTAATCTTGATATTTCCCTACAATGCAATTCTGTCCTTACTGGATCCTCCCATCTTTCCCTTTGCATAAAGGTACTAGAACTGACTGAAGTTCTTTCCCATAAGCACACCAGTGGGGCTTTCTTGTACTTCACTGCCTTGTTATCAACTTTGGAACTCTCATACCTAAATTTGAAAATTTTCCTTGCCTTTTTTATGTTCCCTATAAAATATCCTGAAGGTTAATTTAGAAGAAGTTGTAAAATCTGCTACTTCTTTTGCTAGAGGACTTACATTTGTCATAAGGAGGCGGTAGAATGCAAAGTAACAGTGTTAACTAGTTCCTAATTTGCCCTTTTTGGGGAGGATGTATGTGCACTCAGCAGCCAAACAAGCAAACAAGCCTCTTCTCAGCAGCATTGACAGAATCTGATGAATTGATTCAGATGAAAAATTAACAAAAGGCATGTGTATGTGTGCATGTATTTGTTATAAATCTGGAAGGTCCTTTCCTTTTTTGATCCTCTGCTGCATAAAAGTCAGGTTTTAATGTGTGTTGTGACTTCTGAAGTAACAGTACTGCTTTGTAACAAAACAAAATGAACTTACAAGACAGTTTATGCGTAGAGGCAGCCTCAGCTGAAGTTTGAAATCTTAAATATGGTTTGGATGAGGGTGTGCTGTGCAACTGTCATAAATATGAAAGTACACAAACTCTGCTGTGAGTACTGACTAGCATGAGTAACAATCACGAAGTGGAACACAAATAGGCACAGGATGGTGGGGGTATGTGCAGGGGATGAAGTGAATGATGCTTTCTTCTTGAGCTCTGCCAGCCAAAATGAGATTGAAACACAGTTTTGGAGGCACTGCTGATGTAATTGTGTCTGAGGTTGGCAAACACCAGCCCAGCAGCTGGAAGGAGTGATCCCAGCTCCTCCCTGAATCAATGCAGATTTATTGTCAGTGCTACTGTATCTGTTTATGAAGCCACACTGTGAACAGCATTTGAGGTGTGATCTGGGCTAGAAATAAACTGCTTCTCCTTCCTTCCCAAAATAAAAAAAAAGTCAATTTTGGCACTGTTTAGGTCACAGTATAGCTGTATGAACCCTGGATCCTGTCTGCACAAGTGTGGGACAGCAGCAGGGCAGGGAAGGGCATTCTGGAGCAGGGGGCTCAGGAGTGCTTTCAGCTGCTGTATTGTTGAGAGCACAAATGCAGTGACACCTTCAGCCTTTTGTCCTGCTCCCCATTGCAGAAACACAACTTAGCAAAGAGGTCACTTCCTAAACATGGAAGGAAAAAGTGCACAATAAGGCAAATTGATAAAAATGCTCCAAAAATAATACACTTCCAGTCTGGTAGTGAATCTTGAGTGGTTTTGAATATGCTGTGATTCTTAAGATGTCCTTGTGTTTTGCAAGAACTTTCATGTAAACAATTAGCTTTTAACTCATTTTAAGAACTAAATTAAAAGAAGAGCTCCTGGGCAGTACAAAGTTATGGAACAACTTTGAGAATGAATTGAGAATCTCTCATTAATGGGGAATCTTGACCGAGCCTTTTCAGCCTTGTTTTTGTGACACCTGTTCATTACATGTGATAGAAGCAGCTCTGGGGTCTGTATTTTGTATTAGAAATGCCAGATACATACCCTGAATCAGGGCCTGTCCTTTATTAAAGAGGCAGCAAGAATCAGAATAGGTGATCTTGCAGTAGAAAGCTTTGTCTGAGGTCCATTTTCCTCATTACAAAAACTTTTTAGCAGCTGAAGCCTGTATTGATTTGCCTGGAGGAGCCTTTGGCCCCTGGCCTTGGCACAGCTCTAAACCCAAAGTGTGAGTTTCAAACTTCCTCAGCAGAATTTCTCAGTCGCTGAATCATTTCCAGAGAGTTTTGGGAGCAAGACTTATTCAGTGACATCCAGTGCTTTGATTTTATGTTGGCTTGAAGATCTGAGGTCAGCTGATCATAAACCATTTAGTTGGGTTTTGCTTGGATCTTTTACCTTTAAAAGAAAGTATTAAAAGATTACAGGAATTGAAAAAGAACCAGTCTGAAAATGTTCAAGCTGCTTTGTGAGTTAAATTGTATGCTAATGAGAAATAAAACCCACAGCTATCATAGAGGTGAGCAAACTGTTTTTCCTTTGTTTCTTTGCAGTGTCTGTGGCATAGGGTATGACCGGTCTCTGTGAGTTGCCATAGACAATTATTTCCAGTGTTGCCTTTGAGAATATGGGAAATGGTGTAATTTACATACCCAATTTTTTCTAAAGCCTTTTACAAATTGTGCTGGCTAGAGGGCAATCTGGAGTCTCAGGAGCTGAAGTCCCCTGAGATAGCTCCTGCCCTGAGCATGCTTTCATCACAGTAAGCAAGCATTCAGTCATCTGTACCTCATCTGGAGGAGTTTATTATCTTCTTTTAATTGACTCTTATTTTTGCTCTTCCATCTGCTGTCCTGCTCCCCAGCACGTAAGGAGAGGGTGCTACATAAGCCTGATAGGGGTAGCACTAAAAAATACATCTATTTAGACATATATAACTTTTAAGATCATATGAACAATTTAAACATTCTTTGAGGTCTAAGCAGTAAGTAAATACTCTGTTGAAATGATTCTATGTGTAAGGCTGTGCAAAGTAATTCTACAAGGAATGCTGGTACCTGTTTTTGTTCAGGAAATTGGCAACATCCATGGGAGATTTTGAAGTAAAAATAGCAAATGCATATTTGCATTAGGAAATTTTTTGTTGATTTTTGTCTGGAAATTTCAGGGGTTTTTTTAATGTAAAAGGGTGAGTAACAAGGTGATTCAGATCTCACCACCCAGCCACTGTGCTTCCATCTTTACTTTGGGGAGTAAAGGACTGATTTGTGGTCATGACTCCTTCACTTATTTTCTGACATTTTTCTGTTATTTTTGGTTTTCCCACATTGGCTATGATTTTATGTTTATTCAGTTGGCTTACTCTGGTTTCACCTGCCCCAGAAAGCAAATTTTTTTCAAAAAGAGGCGTAAAAGGTAGCACTCTTTGGTATTGAATCCTCTTTTCTGTATTTTACCTGTTTTTACAGCTTACATTAACCAATGGACCACATTCTGCTCCAAGGGTTCTGCACAGAGATTTTCATTTTGCATTTCTAGTCATTACTGTAACTGTAAATACCATTTTTGGGAAGTGTGTTTCAGTTGATTTATGCTTTTTCTGACCTTTTCTCCACAGATTAAATTTGACAGCGATGGTGTCTGTGTTTGCTGTGAAATGCAGCATCAAACATCAGGCTGCAGTAACTTGGGAGAAACACTGAAACTGAACCCCCTGCAGGAGTGCAATGCAGTGAGGCTGACCCTAAAGGTGAGTTTGGGGAGGATTAGCTGTTCACTGCAGTTTTACCTTAGCGAGGCAAAGTGTGTGGTGAAAGCAGCAGCAGCTGATGTTCTCTGTGTCTATCCACGCTCATGTGCAAAAAATATCTTCATAATACCAGCATTTCCGTGGGTAGCTGTTTTGTTAGAGGTTATTCAAGAGCCAGAAGTTCAAACTGGCTGTGGCTGATGCTGGAAGGTGCAAGAACAGGTCTCTTGCACTTTGCTGTTGCGGGCTGGTGTTGTTCATTGGTGTTATGGTGAACTGCCAAGAAACACAATGCACTGCAGAATGATGAGGTGTTTTGTGATGTGCTGCTACCATGAGGGCAGCTGGACATTACCTTGGGAGAGAAGAGTGTTTTTTCTGGGTAATGCTGGAGATGTGCTTGTAAACTGCCCCGCAGCGTTGTAAGAGGTTTAAATCTTGTAGTGTTTTGTGTTATGACTACCCAGAAGAAAATTTGGGAGCAAATACTAAGGATATTGTATGAGTGAGTTAGAGCTCAGTGTAATTACTTGCTTCATTATCACCGAATGGGAAGGCATCGATGCAATGTTGTTTTGAAAAATAATAAGGAATCAATGAAAGAACTGCTCAGAAAAAGGAACCATAGCCTGAGAGGCAGATATTAATTCATTCTAGGTTCAATTTCATGATCATCAGAACTAACACTGCATCTGTGACTCTCCATTTCAAAGTATGTATTTTAATAAAATTAATAGAAAATAGTGAAGTAGAGAAATTAATTGTGAGAAGGATCTTAGGGAGGTAGATTATAGGGTCCTGAGAAAGGGATAAAAGTTTTATTGATATTTGAAGATGAATTTTAAAATTCAGAATGGGTAGAAATCCTGTACAAGGTATATAGTAAATACCTAAATGTTCTTCAACCTTGTTAAGAAAAAGCAAAAATCTCCCACCAAGTGATGAGGATCAGGTAGAAGCTAAAACATTTTTTAATGGCCCCAAAATTAAGTAAGAACTCGGCTTCACGTTTTATTGAGGATGATAAAGGTAACAGAGCAAAAACCTACTGGGTAGCAGGAGTTTAGTAAGTGGAAAAGAAGAATAACTTGACATTGCTGGTCAAAACATAACAATCTGCAGTGAAATGTATTACAAGAAGGTAACTTCTGAGAAGGACATTCCTCAAAGTATGACAGATGCAGAAACATGAACCTGTCATTCAGGAAAAGCTGACTTGCTAATTCCATGAAAATAGGGATTGAGGGAGCATATGTTTGCTTCCTGTAAATATGTCAGAAAGGTAAACTTTAATGAGAGGGAAATCAGCTGTTTATCTTTGGAGGACATTGTCAGCATGTGAAGTGAGTAGAAGTGACATATGCTGAAAATCAAGACAAGGTTTCTAACCAATACAGCAATCAGAATACAAGCACAAAGCATAATTTCTTTTAAGGTATAACTCTGTCATTTATAAAGGGACTCGACTTAGCAACTTTTGCTACAAGAGAATGGATTTAAACACAGGAGTTCCCATGAGTATAGTCTGAGTGCAATTTTAATTATGTTCAGAACTTTTCATCTAAGACAGGGTAGTTAGGAAAATAACTTTTTTCAGAAAGTTTCTTACATCTTTTTCAGTTTTAATTCTACATTTGCTTTCTATTTGGCTCAGCTCTGATTCCTGGCTGTCAGTTTAAGAACAGCATTCTACTAAGCCAATAAGAAAAAAAGTTACAGCTCATTAGATAACAGCTGACAGTGATAAGGCTCACCCTCTTTAATTGCAATTAACAACTACAATGTGATTTTAAAGAAACAGATATTTTAGTACCAAAAGCTCAGTTGTGTTCATTGTTTGGGAGAGAAAATGTAGAGAACCAGAGATGATTAAGATTATACACCTTTGTGTATAACATTATGTAGGTTTCATGCTCCTTTTCTTTGTTGCAAGTGGGGTAAAAAGCTCATGTTTCCACCAAGTCATCTGTGGGTTTTTGGTGGTAGCAGCTGTGGAGCTCTGCTGTGAACCGTGAGCCCGTGTCACCTGTCTGGTCCTGTTCCCAGGCAGCCCAACAGGACAAGGAAAAGCAAGAGTGGCTGCTGTGTACATTAACTGTGCCTTGCATGATAGTGAGTGAGGGGTTTATAATAGCTTTGAAAAATCTCTGAACTTGTTGTGGTTTCTCCTATGAACCATCTCTTTGTGCTTTTTTGTAAATCGATCCTCCTTTCTTAATTTCAAACCCTGAATAAACTGCTCAAACATTTTAAAGGGGACGAAAGAACTACCACTGCAGTATGTATGCTCACACATATATACATGTATAGACGTGAGTATTGATTGCAAATCCTGACTGATTGATAAGTGATGATTTCTGACATTAGTTGAATAGTGGGATTTCAGCACAAAATTGTATCTTACAGTAAAACGGACAAAAATACTCTGCCATTTCACTGTTGTAATGGGGACTCTGCCCATTCGAGGATGGTGAACTGGGTAGGTTAGAATTATATTGATAAGATATCATACTTGTAGTGTTGTCTGCACACCTCAGCAGCCATAGCACGGTGCCATGGTGTGATGAGCTGCCATTAAGATCTCTGCAGGCACCCAAGTCTGATCCATCTGCCCCGTTTTACAATGGAGACACTTCCTGGTTTCTGTTTGTCACAGAAGATGTGTTTTTACAGTTTCCTGCATTAGTAGCTCCTAAACTGCCCCTGAAAATAAGGTTCCTTGCTTTCCTCTGGATATTCAGGGTCAATAATCTGTGCCCCTAAAGGATGTCAGTGTCTCAGTATCTTGATTTTTTTTTTTTACAGTGACTAAACTTCTAGAACAGCTTTATCCTGTGTTACGAAGTTACTTGACTTAATTAAAACCAAATGAAGGCACAAGCAAATCCTACCTATTTACAAAATTAGTTTAAAGGGTTTAAAAGGTTTATTAAGAATCAGGTGTCCAAAAATGAGATGATGGCCAGAGATAGGATGGACTTTCAATAACGTCAACCTAATCTGTTTTTCCACAGGAAGTGTGTTGGTTTGTGGAAGAAATTTTGAGGAACCGAGTTTTTCTTGTAATGTTAATTCAAGTACAAAGGCTGAATTTTCCTGACGTCTTTCATCTATGAAAATTATTTCTTCTTTCTAAACTCAGAGTATTCTGAGCTTACTAAAGATGCACATGGAACATTTTGAGAGGATGAAGTTAGGTATTTAGAAGTTTGAATTATTTTGTAATGTATATAACTGTCTGATACTGGCATGTAAGAGGAGAATGTTATGCTGTTTTGGTTTAGCAATTATCCAATTGAGTGTTTTGAATTACTTTTAACAGCATGCACAGTCCCAAATACCTGCAGACACGTATGTGAATTTATGGATTTGGTATTTGCATAATTGCTTCCTGCTTTACTTAAGTGCCTCTGTAGAATGCTTTTGTGACTATCAGGCAAGGAGAGAAGCTGATTCCCTCCTCTGTCTTCAGCACACGTTTGGTTTGGAGCTGCTAAAATTCAAGTACAATATAAATAGTAAATGGTTTTTCAGGTTTCTGATTCCATTCATTAGTTAGGCATCTCTATTAGAGATTTATGTAGCTTGGGGCTCTTGCAGTCTTCTGTGTGAATATTTTCTTTCCTTCCCTCTGCTTTGAATCTAAATTTATTGTTATTGAGTTTCCTGATGACCAAGTCTACCCATATGTTTAAATTTCTCTTCATTCAGAAGAAGATGCTTCCACTTGCAAAACAGAGGAGGATGGCTCCTAAAACATTCTTTAGATTTCTGAGAACAGCCTTTCCTCAGATTTACTGTAAGACCAAACGCAATATTATTAATTTTGCTGAATAACTTACCTGAAAGGTTTCATAAGCTACTTAAAACTGGATAAAGCTCGGTATAGAATAAGGAATTCCGTATCAGATTTTGAAGTGCTGGACTTGTTTCACCTTTCTTTACAGGCAGCTGAAAATATTCCCTACATTCAGATTGTATTTACCATACCAGAGACTATCAAAAATGGAGTGGGTCAGGGCAGGCTTTGTAGTCTGAATAGTTAATAGTTACTTTTCCTTCCTGGTGAGTTTTTCTGTTCCTAGCTTGGGCAATGAGTGAATATGGTTGTAAACTTCTCTCATGGCTGGAAAGGTGCCTGTTTGAATGACTGGAATCTATTTATTCCATCCTTGTGCAGCTATTTTATGAAAATGTAGTCTTTCAGGAGTCTTTAACTGTCATATCCCCTGTACTAAATTTAATGCAGACACCTGAGTTGGAAGGTATGCAAACCTGCATGCAAGAAGAGAAGATCTTTTTGACTATATTTTTAAGTAGCAGCTGTGCTCTGCTTCTTAAAAATATAGTCAATATTTTAGATGCATGTGGAACAGTGAATTATTATATTGTACTTTCAAACCTTAAATCTACTTTATGAACTGTTGGCCGTCTCTCCGTTTACAATTAAGTGTGTGTTTGAGACCCATTTGGTCCAGAATTAATTCTTGATCCTTCCTTGTATTAGAACAGATATTTTTCCCAGTCTTTCTCAGATGTATCCAGTGAGAACAACTGAAGTTATATTTTGAGTTAAAAGGATTGTTGTCCTTGAATTCTTGAATAAAAGAGATACATTGACACTAATTTCATGGGTGAAAAAGCTTTACTGCTCATTATCTCTTTTCAGGATATCGTAGTATAAGAAATGAAGCACTATAATTGAAGTCAATCAAGGAGAAAAGAAATCATCTCCACAGCATTGCAGCCGTGGAGCTGGGTTTAGCCATTGATCGCTGGGGATGTTTAGATCCGTGTGTTCAGGGCTGCTGCTCGCTGAGTGTTCTCTTTACACATCAGCAGGCTGATTTTACTTCTTTTGTCGTGTATTGACTAATGTCTCAAAAGTGCCAGGAACTTAAGAACCTCAAAGACTACAAACCTCTTATTTCCACAGGAAAATAATCCATTGAGCCAGCAAAATGGGAATGTGTTGTAAAGATAGCTGCCAGTTCAGTACTGTTGAGCAGACTGGAACTCATAACGTGAAATGGATGTACTTGTTTCCTTCTAGAGCAAAATAGGCTTAAATACAGTTTCTGAATTCTGTGTAAGCAGCACAGCTGATTAATTTTCTGTATAATACTTGACAGAGTGAATATTTTGTGGTAAATCTGTGTGGCATGGTCTGTATTTAATGTCATATTCTCTGGTTTGATGTTCATGCATGTAACTTAATTAACAGTTCAGTTAATTGCTGTGATAGGAAGAGGCGAGAGAGTGACTAAATATTTACCAAAGTCTGCATGTGAGCTGAGTTTTGAAGATGTCCAAACATTCCTCTTTTAGCCTGGCTTACTTGATGGTTTTGAAAGGTAACTGATATTAGAGACAAATTCAGTTACAAATTTGGTTTCTAAGCTGAAGGAGCTGTCTGGGTATGGCCCACCATTGGGGTGAAATGATACTGTTCCAGTTTTCCTTTATATTTGCTGTGATAGGAGGTACAAATGATGTTTTGAAGGACAAAATTTCAGGAGGGTGAACACACATGCAGTGATTATAAAGGACCCAGCTCTGCCAGTGCTTCCATCACCGGGTGATGGGATTTGTGCCATTGTCATTTTTCATTTTAGATTCTATCTCATCTCTTTGCTTCTGTCAGGTAATTGCATGTGCTAACAGCTGTTCTAAATTGCTTTGTTAAATGATTGCTTCTACAGTTGAGTTATCGAAGTGACAATCACCAATTTTTTACTTATTCCAGTTTGATACCATCTGACTGCTTTATCACCCAGCAGTTTGATGGAAAACAAAGAAAATCAGTTTTTAGGATAAATTGCTTTTTGATTATAATTCAGTATGGGGTTTTTTTCATGTGATGTTCTCAATTAATAATATCCTAATTCTTTTTAATACAAAATATTTTTTTAAAAGTCACAATTAAACATTCAGACTTTAAATAATACTCAGGTTTTGTAACACAGCTCCTGTTTTAATGTGTTCTCTAGGCTTTTGGGCTACACATTTAGAGAACATGCATTTTTATATATTTATGTATTATTTTAATTGTGCTAGTAAAGGAAAAACTCTGAGGTGCAGTAGCACAAAAACAGTGTCAAAAGAATTATAGTGAAAACGGCTTGAATTAGGAAAAGAAGAAGAAAAAATAGATGTCCTGTCCTTAAGTTAGACATATGGAAAATGATAGTGTGAAGATGATTTGAGAATGCACAGGTGTCCTTTGGGACCACAGCAGGAGTCAAAGGTGTCTGTTATTATGGAGGGAAACAAGCAGTTATCCAGATGCTGGCACAATTAACTTGGTGATTGTTCAGCTGTAAAATAAATGGAGTACTGCAACCATGAAATCTTGCTTTTATCACTATCAGTATTAAATTTTAGTTCAGCTTTTGAGATTTACTGAGGGACCTACTTGGGAAAATTAGTGGCCACGGAGAAACAGCTCACAATGCTGTCTGACTTCTGTGGGTGTGTATCTGGATTGATCCAGGCATGGTTCCAGGCAGTTCTGACAGCTGATTCTATTCTGAAGGGGATTTGTGTCCTCTGCAGTTAGTGAGCTAAGGTGTATCAAGAAAATCGTGTATGTAACTTGTAGAAGAAGACTTCTACCTAGTACATTATACTTATCAGAGCATTAATTATCATATAAACATGCTGAAGAATCAGATTTTTGTCTTCAAAAACAAAGATAGCATCTAAGAGAAAATTGCTTCAGCCATTTCTGAGGAGCAGAGAATTGTATTTCACACCATTAGAGATTCACATGTTGTTTTCTGGTTTGCCTTCTGGTAGATGTCAACTAAAGATGTGTCACTAAAGCTGCCTTGTTTTGTATTTAATACAGATTTCCTGCTCCTTTGAACACCTATAAATGTAGCTGTCTGTGGCTGGGGACTGTGGGGAGTTAGAATTGGCCCTGTTGTGGTTACTGCTTTTTCACAGACATTTCCTAAAGGACATCTTGATTGTCATTGTGTTTGTTCCAGCTGCAGTCTGTAAGCACCTACCCTGTCCTTCTGGCACCATGTTTGGCCATGGAGGGCTTTAGTTCCTGCTCACTTTTTATCTCTAGCTGAAGAAATGAGTGTCATGAATTACCTAATTATTTTTTCTACAGGGCACAGGGAATGAATTTCCTGAAAATGGTAAATTGCCTGAGGCTGATTAATGTTTGGGGAGGGTGGGGGAGTGGGGAGCAGAAAAGGGTGGGTTGTGTCTTGATTCCTGTTTGAGTTGAAACAGACTTTAGGATAAAAAAGCCAAAACAAATAAAGAAGCAGTCTTGCTTCAAGAAATACCTGGTGGTGGTGAGGACTCCACCATCATTGCTCAGTTATTACTATCTCTGTTAAAATTTTGAACTTAAAATATTTTCCATCTCTTTAACTTCACTGCCCTTTTACATTTTCTGTCTGATAGATGTCTGCTCCTTATTGATCTTTATGAAATCCTAAAAACTCTGCATCACTGCTTTTGGAGTTTTCTAGTTGTACCTTCACCTTCAAAAAGACCGTAGCAGGAACAGTAACTGTTGTGTGCTTAGCCTGGAAAGGAGTGTGTGGGAAGAGGCTGCTGTTCCTGTGGAACATCGAGGCAGTAATGCTGCATGACAGAGTGCAGCTGTCCCTGCGTGCCAAGGAAAGTCAGGATGGGTAAGGATGAGTGTAGCTTGCAAGGCACAAGAAATAATCCTCACTCTGGAGTCAGTGTTTGCCAGGCCTTCAGTGGTGCCTAGTTTAGGATTCTGCATTTAAGGAAAAATGTGGACCAAGGCGAGGTGAAATAAACTAAATTAAGGAAAATGGTCAGAGGCCTAGAAAGTTGATTTCAGTTGAGGATTGGAGAAAATGGGGTTAATATGTCACGCTGTAAAGGTGGAAAAGGCTTCAAGAATGATAATAGAGTTCAAAGGTGTAAAAGTCTGCTGTGTAACAGCCTGTTCTCAAGAGCTGTGGAAGAAAAGAAGCCATGAGTTTCATCTCTGGACACTGATGGTAAAAATAAACTCTGGAATAGTGGAATGAAGCTGTGGGATCTTTAGGAACAGATCAAAGAAACATCTGTCATGAGACTTAGAGGCACAGTTAGGTCTGTCCTGAGGTGTGTAAAGTTGTATGAGGGTCTTGGAGATACTTTGCATCCTAATTTAGAACTTTGATTGTATTATTTAGCATAAATGGTATTAAGTTATGCACTCAGATTAGCTAAATCTTTTGTATTTAAATGGCTGTAGTAAGCAATGAATGAAGTTTCTTCCTGCTAGGAAATTGTCCTGTTCCTGCCCTAGATCATGTCTCTGCCTCGGTGTTCTTTACCTAGGTTTGCATATGGAAAGCAGAACATGCAGGCTCTCAATCTCTTTTTTTTGCCACTGTTAACTTACTGAATCTCCAGGGGTCACTTTGGCTGTTTACCTCCATCTGAATACTCTGAGTGGGTCTGTATGACTTTGTATTTGAATGAGTCCTCTGTATCACCTTCTGTGAGTTAGAGATTGGCCCTTCCAGTATTTTGCTGTTAATGCTGATTCATTGTTCCCCTTGGCTGAGGGGCTGGCCAAGAAGACAGAAAACTACTGACCAGATCAGCAAGAGCGAATCTGGCTCAGTGTAAGTTATTAAATGACTAGAACTTGTTGGCCCATTTATTGTCTGCCTGGTTCCCATGGCTGGCATTTCCATCTTCAAATGAAGGTCACTTGAGGAGCATGCAATTACAGGGGCAGGAGTAAATCTGCACCTTTCTATCATTTATTTCAGTACTGTTGGGAAAAACAAAGCGGTTTATAGCATGGAAGTTAATTCTTGCACTGGCAGTGAATGAAATACTCTTTTGAATTTAGATCCTGTGGAATGTTCTTTACACAGTGAGTGTTTTTTACTCATGGTATTGTAGCAATTTTGATTTAGTTTTTCATCTGTTCTCTCTCCTGCTTTTTCTGAAATGCTTTTACTGGCTGTTCAGAGAGCTGAGCCACACAGCTGCCACAACAGCCATGCAGTTGCTGTACAACGATTGTAGCAGTTTTGAAATGTTGCCAGCACACTAAATTCTTTTCTTTTCACTGGCTGTGGAACAAATCCAGTGATTGGAAGAGAGATGGATGCTTTATTCTTAGTGACACCATTGCTATAAAAATGTTTCCATTTTAACTCAAATGTTTCTTTTCTTTTATTCTGCTTGTTAAAACAATATTCTGTGTTCTATTTTAAACTTCTTTTTCTTAAAAAAAAAAAAAGCCAACAATATGACCATAAGCACTCAATTCATCAGTAGAAGGTGAAATGCCTGGGTGTGTAATCACTGTTTCTCTCATGTATAAAAATATTTCGGATGCATAGAGTTTCTGACACAGGATAAGTCTGTATTTCATACTAGAATTTCCATTGAATTTCTTTAACACACAACCCTAAGTTGTAGATTTCAACTACTGAAAGCAGTAATATTTCTGCTTGTCATTGTTTTTAATCAGAAGTGTCTTTCATAGTATCTTTCTTGTGATAGCTGTAGCTTGGAGTCCACTGTGAAAGAGTAATTTGTCTTTTTGGGGAACTAGAAAATTTGAACATCAGTATTTCTGAGGAAATATCTGATAGCAAATGTGAGAAGTGGGAAAGGGAAGATGTTTGTTTCTGTAATTGCCGCCTTTGTGGATTGCTACATGAAAAAGATTACAAGCTAAATGGGTTCTACCCAGTAATTTGAGACCATATTAATTGATAGCAGTTGACAGTGTTTGTTATCAGATTCCTCAAGCATTTCCTGTCCTTTGTGTCCCCGAGATAAGAGATGATATTCTGATGATGTCTCTTCGCAGGACCTGTTGTTCAGTGTGTGCGCTCTCAATATCATCTCCACCATTGTCTGTGCTTTGGCAACAGCAATGTGTTGCATGCAGATGGTTTCTTCTGATCTTCTGCAAATGGTGAGTATGTTTCAGTGACAACACAGGGGTTTGTCCAGCATAACATAGTGTCCTTCTCTGTGGATATTCATTTGCACCTACTCTTTGCTTATAAACTGAAGCCTATTTGTGTGTCTCTGTGTAGCTTTAGAATGTGTGTGTACATGGGTGTCTTTTTTTATCTGCATACATCTATATAAATATAGCATATAGATGTATGCAGTGTGAGGAGCTGCTGTGTTTTAAATGTTTATGTATTATATTAGAGTGTTATGATCAGGATTTTGCAATTGGGAGTTGTTATTTTTGTTAATGAGGTTGTTAACGAGGTTCAGTTACATATGCACGTTACATTTGCTGTCATCGCTTGGATATTATCTCCAGTTTCCACACTCCCCAGAGCAATTACTTAGCTTTGAGATCCCAGTTTTCACTACTGGATTGGTATGAGAGCTATGGAGTATGAGAAGTGCCAATCACTGTGTTTTCATAAGGAAAACTAGTTCAGCTTCAGAGCAGCATTGTGTTCAAAGCAAGAGGGAAAAGGATGATTAGTCTTCTGCATAGTCAGCTGCATCACAGGGTGCTGTCTTGTTTTGGTTGGACAAAGGCAGTTTTCCTATTCCAAATGAATGTTTGGATTCCCAAGGTTTCAATGTAGTGTTGAGACCAAAAAAAAGAAAAATTTAAAAGCCTTTGTATTTTTCAGGCCGGCTACCCTGCTTGTAACTTCGCTCTATTGCTGATTAATCTGGGAGGAAATAATAAGGGAGGGCAAACACACTAATGCTAGTCATTTGTACATCTCATATTGGAAAGTTTACATGGATGAAAGACTGGCCCAGCAAGTTAGCTGTAAGCCATTCAAACTACACAACAGGAATGTTGTATAACCTGCCATGCAGGCCTGTGGTTGTTTTAAAAATAAATAACTAACTAGAAATGCACTGGGTGCCGTGGATGTTGATTTAAGTGCATGAATTACAGAGATAAGGCTGTCCTTTCTAGACAAGTATTCTGTCACTGGGTTTCAATCCCAGTTAAAGAATATCTTCAGTCTGGGATCTGGTGTTTGCTTCACATAGCAATGGATATAATAAGTTAGGCTCATATGTTTAGGTGATGACTACAAATAGTGTTTGTACAAATGTACAAATAGTACAAATGCATTTTTGCTATAGGGCTCTGTGTATGCATATTGTTCAGGCTTATAGAGGCTTGTAAACAGTGCTTATTTAATACCTTTAGTAAGGATGTGAAACAATTAACAGAAATAATCAGTTCAGCTGATGACACTTGTATTTTAAATGTTAAAGGATTTTTATCATATTCTGGGTATTCTTTCTTTTCACACACTCTCCCCCTGCGTATTTGCTACAAGAATGCCCATTGTCTAAAGAACTTTTTCACTTTGCAGTGTTGATGGGGAGAAGAAGAAAATATCACACCCTGAAAAAATCTCTCTATCAGTGGAAAAATGTTAGCAGTGGTCCAGAAGTGTAAATATTCCAGGAATCTTGATCTACACTTAATGGTATTTAGCAGGGTCAGAGGAATAAAAAGGAATAGGTAACAATGAACCCAGAACAATATGAAAGTGCTTCTGATGGGCACATGCAAGAAGCAGTAACCTCAACAGGAAGTCAAATTCCTTAAAAGCATGTAATTTTTCTCTCTGCCAACTCGTTCTTGATGTCTTTAAGATTCTTTCTTTTCCCACCTTGCAATGCTGCCATTATGTTAATTTCTTTTTGCTTCCTATGCTTTGTGTTTCCAGTTTTCTGTCTTCCTGCTTGGTTGTCTGTTCTCCCACCCTTTCAGCTCCATTGACAAGAATTTTCTTCCCTCTCCACTGAAGAATGGAGATATTTTTTTTTTTTTCCCTCTGCTCAATCCCAATCTTTTCTTGTTTATCAGTTTTTCCCTTTCTTTTTTCAGGTTGCTGAGCCAGATTCCCACCGGGCCTAAGTGAGCGTAACTTCCCTGGGGCTACGCTGACTTAGACCAGCTGAACTCTGACCTGAAGATTTCTTTTTCTTTCACTGCTTTCAGCCTATTGTCCCAAGATCTGCAGTTCCCCTTCGCTCTACTACACCCAGAAATCTGATCAATTTCCTTTTCTCTTGCTTGTTAATGCTAGATTTATGCTTTTTCCTTTTACTTTTTACTGATGTGTGAATCTTCTCTTAGCTGGGTTGTGCCGTGTTGGAGGTTGGACAGCAGCAGCAAGAGATACCACTCCTCAGAGCTGAAAAGGTTTTAATCATTCTGCTGATTGTTTTACTCTGTTCTACAGTATTCAAGAGCTCCGTAGGCTCTCCTGTAGCAAGAAGAGGCAATAGGGAACACCCTCCTTGGGCGTCATTAGGTTATTGTTAGAGCATCAGTTCTGTGATTCCTGTGCTGTGTTAGTGTTCTTGTCTCAGAAGTTAATCTGTTAGAATAGTAATTTTTGCAAATTCGAAAGAATTCCAATTTATTGCTTAGCAACGTAAAGCAGGTGTAACACAGTCTCAAGAAAATCTGCCACGATGATTCTGTGGTTTTGTGCTTTGTTGATGACTTTTGCATACGGGGAGTGTTTTGATTCATACAGGCAAACTGATGTATTTGCTGGAAACTGCTGTCTTCTGACGTCCCAATCTTTAGGGAAAATGTCCCGAAAACATAAATACAAGCTGTCCAGTAGTAAGCACAGTTTCAATTTTCCAGTGAATTTGAAGAGGGTTTTTTTGGTTTAAAATAGTCTTGCCTAACAAACATTTTATTTCAAGTGCTAAGGAAAAAAAATACTGCAAAATACTTCAAAGTATTTTTATTGCTTTATTTTTTATTTTATATTTTTTCTAGATTGTTCCTTATTTGAGTGGACTGTTTCAGAAAGTACCCCAAAATTTTCATTTCACTTTAACCTTTCTCACTGTGTTAAATATATGCATTTGCTCAGGCAAATAAACCCTACCAGTTGTACTAAAGCTGCAAGAGAAAGTGATACCAAAGTTAAAGATTGAAAAGGCATTTGTTGTGTTTCACTAAAGAGTTTAGGGCTGCACTCCATTACAGGGCTTCCCAGAATTGTTCTTTCTATGTGCACACCCCTCTAGGAGATAAATGGGAATCAAATCAGATCATATCAAGGCTCTGTAATGTGAAGAAACCCCTCTTAATAACCAAACTGTCACTTCCATGATAGTTCATTTGTTGCCTGAGGCAGTTTCAGTTTGCATCTTGTCTGATGAATGGCTACTGCAGAAATGCACCCTGTTTTCTTCAAAAGGTAGCTGCCTGATTAAACTCAGAAATACAAGAAATGGCACCCACTGTGGTCAAGCTAAAGCATGAAGTACACCTATTCACTCCTCCTTCCACTCCAGATATGTTTATACAGTTCTTATCCTGGAAGTGCTGGCACTGATATCATTGAGTGTGTTCTGATTTTATCACCATCACTGTTAGTAGCTGTTCATGTTATGTGATACCTAAAGCCATCTGTTATTTTGTAAAGAAAATAAGGTAATGATGACACATGCAAGCTGTAACATTTAATTACTGTTTTCATCAGTCATAATGATAATTCAGCATGTCATTATCTTAATAGGCTGTAGTTAATATTTCTGCTCAAACACCTCACAGAAAGCATCTCTGTATGAGGATAATATCTTGCTGGCATTGTTTAACCCTCATATTCTGGTGAAATAGTAATTTTAAAAATCCTGCAGGGTGAAGCTTAACTGAAAATTAATCTTATGTTATTACATCTCATTTATTATTTAACCTAATTGCATCAAAACCTAAATATTACTTTTTTGAGCACAAAGTTCATTTACAGGTGCTGTAAAACCCAGATGACAGTCTCTTTAGAAATATGCATTGGGAATGATATACATCCATAGAAAGATCCTAAATGTAAATATGATTGCATAAATACTCGCCTCACACCCACCATAAATGCAAACCTGTGGTCAGGAAATCTTTTGACATTTTTAACAAATGTACCATTTTTCATTAAACATTTTATTGGTAGAATAAGTATATTTAATATTTAAGATTAAAATATGGTCATCACTTCAAAGAAGATACCACAGAGCAATGCCCATGAGGCTACAGAGCTGATGGCTTGTGATGGTTGTGGGAACAGCAGCTGGAAACAACTGAGCAGAAAAATCTGAATGTGTTTTCCTTATCAAAATGCCTTCTGTCTCATCATTTCCCTTTAAGATCAGGGACACATTAGTAGAGTCAGCCGTGGTCCTTCTGTTCTTGCAGACAATTAGAGTTGCCATTTCCCTTCAGCAGATACTGATCCCATGTTTCAGAAAAGGAAAACAGCAACCTGTCCAGGAGGACAGTTAATTGAAGACAGAATTATAGACTCGAGTGTATTGCACAGAGCTTTTACTCAAGATAACATGCCAATATTTAATTATATGCAATTAGAAATTTTTGTTTTCCCTTCTCAAAAATTAGCAGATTTTTATAAATGACTGAAATGAGAATAATGAACCCTGTAGTCTCCAGAGGACTGATTTCAAAGTTATACAGTACATTTAATAAATGTGAAATGGAAGGCAGAGGTAATTACATGCAGATATGGGAAAAACTCCAGATAAGTTTCCCTTGGAGCAGCAGTCACATACTGATATATGGCATTCATGGTTTAGATAAGCTGTAATTGCTGCACAGTGACTCCCAGCAGTGGCATTTACGTGGGGTCAGTAGTGCTGAGAAGCTGCAGGATGTACAGACCAGAGGATGTCTTTGCTGATGTTTAGGGGGGAGGTCCCATGGCTGGGAACACTGGTGCAGAGTTTTTTGTCTCCCATACCTTGGGTAGAAGGATGGACCACATGGCATCAAATGAGGAACTGTTTCAGTAGAGAAATACATTGACAGGTCTTACCTGGTGTTTCATCAGTTCCTTAGTTGGGTCTCCTCCATCAGCTTTTGCCTCAGTGTACTCAAAACATTCAGAACATGAATAATACCTTTGATCACTTCAGTGACTAACCTTTAGATGACCTTTCAGTGAAGAGCTGGAAATTTGGTCTGACAAAAAGAGGATGAGTTTTACAAGTTTACACATAGCTATGTAATGGTGTTTATTTTGCCTGGAAGAGTATTACACAGACAAGAGCTGTGTTATTCTTCAGTGGGCAGGGATAGCTGACATGTCTGGCTGCAGGCTGTGAGCTGGCACAGGAGGTCGCTGGTGTCCAGCCCCATCACTGGCTGTGGGGAGATCTCAGTACTATGGCAATGGGCTCTTGAGCATAACTGCAATTTGAACAACTTTTGCCTCTTCTGGAAGTGGAGTGCTTCTAGCATTTGTGCTTCTAATTCTCTGCTTCCTAACAACTTGCTGCTGGTGCCATGAGAAACTTCTGTGTTGAATGTAGGTCCAAGGAGTGGGTACGAAACCACAGTGTTTTATTGTTCCCTCATAACTGCACACAAAGTAAAAAATGAAGTCCTCAGTGTAACAGCTGTTGAAATGGGGCTGTTCAGCTCTGTCCAAGTCAGACGTGCCCAATGAAAACACACCACGTTCTGGGTGCTGTGTGCTCTGTGTTGCCCATCCCTTTAGCACAAGCTCCAATCTGTGTGATGCCCGTTCGGTATCAGACGCGTTTCACGCACTAAAGTAAGGTGAGGATGAGAAAACACCTGTGTGAGTGTAAAAGTTTGAATGCCAAGCTTCAAGCATTAGGTCAGCTGTTTCCTAAAAGCAGAGCATGAATTCTAGGTCTGTATTTCATTGCCTGTCAGACTTCTGAAAGCTCCCAGCATCCAGTAGCTGCAGGAGCACAACAGAAATGTTTGAGTCTTGGATTTCCAGAGCCGTGGGCTTTCTCTTTATTTCTAGTAATTATGTTTGAAGTATCCATTGATAGCTACAAAGTTTTGCTCAGCTTTTAATGCAGTTGGTTATTGAACATTCACCAGTGATGCTATATGCTGTTCATCTTTGTCTGCAACCATTTTCTGTCCGTTTCTTCTGCAGTGGCCATTAGTTTAATCCCAAGGCTGACTGGGAGACCTGCTGTGTGAGTTATTCCATAGTGTGAGCTGTGGTTTTTTGACATGATACTGATTGCAGCTTGGTCTTGTTTATCCTGGTGACTAAACAGGCCACCTTCATTTTCTGCTTGGCAGTTCTTGTTGCCTGTCCTACTTGCCATCAGCATCTTGAGACTGATTATTTGATAATAGCTGTCTTCTAATACCAGAAATGTGTGTTTCTGTGTGAAAGTATTTGTCAGTGTTTCTTCAGTTTTCTCAGCTGTTTGCATTTTATTGCTGTCTTTTTTTAACCTATGAAATTTTTAAGCCTTTGCTGAAACCCTGCCAGACTTCAGTATTTGAGACTAACTCTTGAAGATTTTTAAAATAAATTTTCCTCTAGAACGAATAAGGTTTTGCAGAGATCAGTAGATAGTGTAGTATGGAATAAAACATGACTTAATTCCCACTTAGTAGCTTTCGACTGTTTTCTCAAGGATGTCTTTTCTTTGTGGTAATCCCTTATATTTGCTATTGTTTCATTTCCTGCTAGTTTCCCTCTTACAGCCTTTTTCACTTTAATTTCTGTGCCTTCCAGCAGGATGATATCACACAGGTAAACCGTTGTTTATAAACACCCCCAACATGTGCATTTTCATGTCCATTCTGCTGCTCGTTGTCAAGTGTTGGTCACAGTTCATTGCCATGGTTTGTATTCCCAGATCTTGAAAGGGATGCAGATAATTCTGCTGTTCAACTGAACTGCATCCAAACATCAGGTCTTCTCCTCCTGGAACCACAGCCCCTCCTGCCCTGTGTAAAACCTTTTCCTTTCTGTCATGTCCCACCAAGTGTGTGCTGATGGTTCACCTGCTGTAAAAGTGCCGTGTGTTTAATTGCATTGTTCTGAAGAGTATCACTCCCAACATGTGGCTGAATGGATCCAGCTCCAGGGAGCTCCAGAACTGAGGGAATGGAGCTCCAAGTTCTCTGGTGCAAACCAAAGCTCGGGGTCCATGGCAGTATATGGAAACAGTCTGGGAGAAGGTCAAGGAAGCTGCAAATTAAAGTTGTTCCATTTCCAGACTGTAAAAAAGACCCAACTCTTTTAGGAAAATGAGTGCAGTCCTGATTTTGGTGGAGCCAGTGTACAAAACGTGACCCAGAGTATTCAGATATTTGTCTTCATTATGATAAATGTTTGCAGGTTTTAGGTAATTATGTTGAAGTTTGTCTTGTTTCCTTTTTTCCTAAAAGATTCTTCCATGTATTTGAGGTGGTAGCAGACCAGTGGTTGGTGATGATTGCATTGCTTAGGGCAGAAGTTTGGAGTTTGATGGTTAAAATGAATGTAACGTTACACTTTGGGAAATGGCTGTTGAAAGATCAGATGAGTTTACACCAAATGGCTGCAAGAAAGTATTTTTTTTCTCTAAGCCAAATAGAGAAATGTCCAATAGTACCTGGTATAACAGCATCCCACCTCACGGGGACGAGGGAAGAGCATCAGACACTTTACATAATGAAGAGTAAATCAAACTGATGCCATGTCTTTGTACCATGAATAGAACACAATGGCTGAAAGTCCTTGGTTGGCTGTAGGATGTAATGAAATAACACATTCTGCAGGGGAGGTGCTTTATTAGTAGTTACGTGTGGAAATCTCTCTGGAGAGCCGATCAGCGAGCAGCTAATACTTCATTTTCACAGACATTTGATATTGGTGCTCCTGACCCTCTGCTGTGCTGTATTATTGCAGCTCTGACCTTTGAAACAGCATACATCAAGTGAGTTTTATAGAAATAAGGTGTAACTCAAGCTTTAAAACACCAAAGACCAGTATAATTTCTGTGGTGACATAAATTCAACTGAACTACATCAAATTAAACTTGAAAAAGTGATAAATATAGAACTATGATATCAAAAATGAAGGTAATTTACTTTCTGTTTGCTGGATCTCCTAAGCATAAACATATTCCCTTTTATTTTACTGCTTCCCAAATCTTTATCATGGATTTAAACAAACAGTAATGTAATGAGCCTACAGTGCAAAGACATATGTTGTCCTGTTCCAGTATAAAAAATAAATGTGCCTTCAGCAAAGGTTCTTAGCTGGCCTGGCTTGTTCTAAAAGACAGGAGCTAAAGATCAAGTCATCTACTGATCCCAGAAAAGCGATATGACAGCAGAAGCTTGCCTGGAGAAGAAAAAATTTGGTGGTTTTGGATTGTCTCTTAGTCCCCTTTGATCCATGGGGGCCAAATAAAGCCGGGTGTGCCTTTGGGAGCTGCAGGATGATGCATATTTGGTCTTGAATTAGTTCAGGCCTTTCCCAAACGCTTATTAGTGCTTCTGATACCAATGGTATTGGAATGGCTTCTTTAAATCCCTGCTCTGCTGGAAGCTGATGAGGTTCCTGTCATAAAAGTTGATGTAGTTCTCAGTATTATTACTTTTTATTGTGCAGTGTAGTTATTTTCTTTTGGGGTTTGAGATGAGCATATGGAATAAGTGTTTTTCTTACTTTCATACCAGTACTTATAACCTTTATACCACATTTAAGTGTCTGTATTGCCAAACCACAAACAGCTATTAAGAATGTTTTATTTTACAAGGATAATAAAGAGTAGTTATAAATGGCCCCTTCATTGGAAGGGAAAAATGGGTGGGATATTTCCAGTTGTTTTATTCAAAACATAATGACTGTGTGCTAGCCTGTTTCTAGTGAGTTTTATTTGGGGATGTTTTGGGGATTGGCATTGGGTTTTTTTCTCTTTAAGTGTGAGGCAGTTCAGATTGGGAACAAAAACATGCAAATAGTTATTTTAGTAGTTATATCTATTGTTCACCAATTAGTAAAATAAAGCTGATTATGTGGGGCTGTAATAAAACTATACAACATAGAAATACTTCTTGAAAAGCCATTAAATTTTAAATGTCTGTGTCCTGCATCCTAAGAGTGACTGACTTTGATGCTCATGGCCTCTGTGTTTAGTAAAACCTTGTGCTGTATTTTGGCAATCTGACTCACCCTCCTCACTGATCACAAGTATTCTGTGCTCCCAGACGTGCCTTTTTCATTTCAGTTTGGATATTAGTGAATTTGGTATTGTTTAGGGTTGCTAATATTGACCTTTTATTAAAATTGTTAATATTGGTGATGATGTTTCTGCCATCTGAAGGAACTTTACCTGTTCATTTTCAGTTTCTGCCACAGAGGCCACATTCTGCCAATCCTGACTGCATGACTCCACATGGAACTGTCCTGCACCAGACCTTGGATTTTGATGAGTTCATCCCACCAATCCCCCCCCCACCCTACTACCCACCGGAATACACCTGCACACCCGTGGGGGAGGCACAGAGGTGATGCTCCTTCCCTGTTCCTGCACTCAGCACTTGGATCTGAGCTGTGGACTCAGAAGCTCTTTCAAACAATTTGAAGCCAAATAATGTCCTTCACTTACATGAGGCTCTTCTTTTCCAGAGAGATTACATCCTGGTTTTTGTTAGGCTATTTATATGTATTAATTTGGAGTAGTGAAGGACATTAATGATGGCAAAACAGGCTGGTAAAGATGGCTGGCATCCTAAATAAAAGTTGTTAAAGCTACCTTGTGAATGAGGGCTTCATTTTGGATGCCTATTAATTTCTTGAATGTAATTCTTTGTAGTGTATTGGCTTTGAATTCAGAGAAGTCTTTGCCTCACTGTGGTGTAAATAATAAATCCAATGCCATTTCTTAATTGTTTTCTTGTTTATGTTTTTATACAGAGGTCTCCATTTGGACTTCCCTCATTCCCCATTTGGTGCTTTATATGAAGTAACCATTAATAGCCCAGGAATGCTGTATCCAAGTGAGCTGCCCCCTCCTTATGAGGCAGTGATTGGAGAGGTGCCTGCCAGTCAGGTAAGGAAAGCCAAAGGAAATTCTTTATGTGGTCTTCAAATGTTCACGGTGCAAAACAATTCTAGATAAATTTTGAGGAACAACCATTAGAAAATACTTATATGCTTTAAAAACATTTTCAAGGCCATTTTCTTTATAAGGGTTTAACCAACAAATTTTACTTGCTATGGAACAGCAGTGAGTAGTTCTCTATTTCTTGACCTTCTGATTGTTACAGTTTTTAGTAGTCAGCTTCTGCTGTCGTGTGGCAAGAAACTGTTATCCCTGAGAATGCAGAACACCTTTATCCTGAACGTACAGAAAGGATCCAGTGTACTTGAGACAAATATTTACACTGCACTTTTTGCCTTATTCTGTACTGTACAGTATCACCTGAGCTGAAACTGGAATTATAATGTATCTGCATGTACAGCCAGAGCTGATTCAAGCATTTGCTTGAAGCCATTTGTTGGTAATTGAATCAGCTGTCACAAAGGGAAAATACTAACAATTGCTTTTAGAAGCTCTAATTTCTTGCAGGCTTCAGTAGAAACTCCAGGAGTCAAACATTCTAGGTGTTGTTTATCAGTTGTTATAGCACACTGTGGAAATACTTGTGTTCAGGTTGCCAAGTTGCACCCCCATTACAGAGGGGGCTACTTGCCTTTCCCCAGATTACAACATTGAAATGTTTCCTAGTGACTTTTTTCATGGTGGGGGAAACCAGAATTGAAACCAAAAACCTAAAGAAGTTGCACAGATTTTTGCTATTATACATAAGAAGATTATTAAGATAATTAAGAAGACAAGTGTCTGAGAAAAAAGATCATTGAAATGCAAAACCTCCAACAAAAGTGAAGTTAAATCTGTCCAAGATATGCCTAACTTTGCAGTTTCTGTGACTGACATAGCATCTTCTGACAGCTCTGCTGATCCTTGCCTCGTGCTATACCCCTGACACGACAAACAGGCCAAACATTGCATTACTTTTAATTTATTTGGCTTAATAAAGTGAATCAGTGTAAACTGCTTGTGAGTGAAGTTCTTTGCTAAACAGCAAAATTGGAGTTTTCAAGGCCATCTCCTTCTAGAATGTTTTTTATCCAAGTTCCATCCTTTTTCCGTTGCAGTAACTCAGATGAGCCTGCAAGCCTTGGAGAAGTTGATACTTTGCAGTGATAAAAAATTTGTGCAAAATCATGCATGGTTTGGGGGGAAAGAGAAGGCTCCTGTCTGTGATAAGAATTCATATGTGGTACTAAGTAAGGATTAGTAAAGTGTCTATTCTTAGTAAAGCACAAAATGTTTTTGAGCACTCTTGTAACTGGTACTGCTCTTGGTGTGAGTATCAACAATAGCACAATAGCACCAGCATGTAACAAAAATACAATTTACAAGATGTGACGTAAAGCTGCAAAGTCAGGCTCTTGCAGGAAGAGCTTGGCTTTAATAAGTAGATGTATTCACTGTGAATTTTTGGTGTCTGGGGTCAGTTTCAGCACCTTGCCTGTTCACCTCTGGCCACCTGTGTTCCAGAGGTGTTTGTTCTAACCACAAGTGAAAATGAGTGGTGACTTTCAGTTTCTAATGGTGATGGTTATACAGTTTCTTTTAGGAGTGAGTTTATATGAACCTGGTAGCTGCTGGTTCAGAGAGCTTGTAACAGGCTCTGTGTCTCAGCCCTGTCTCACTGCCAGGGGTAACCAAAGCCTACAGTGACTCTGTGGCCAGGCTGTTCTTGACAACAAAAGCCTTCATGTGTTTTTGGCAATCAGTGTCCTGATTGAGCTGTCAATGGAGAATGGAGCCAAAGCCTTAAGACAGTTTTGGTTCTACAAGAAGAACAAAATGGAGACCTGAGTTCTTACATGCTGCAAATGCTCCCCTAGAGCATAGTAGAGTATGAAATGAAATAATGAGATTTATAAAGCCCTCAAAGGCAGGCTTGGCAATGGAAATCATAGCAGGGATTTAGCTACAAAACTGCTTCTGGGAACCATTATGTATTAATGTCATAATTGTAAAACCTTTTACTGTGCATCAAGCAGTAGGTTTTATTTGTTTTTAAATGGATTGAGGTCCATAGAATTTTATTAAATTGTACCAAGTTAGGCTTGATATTTCATGCATTTCATGGGCAACAAATGTCAGTGCTAATTTCAGTGGTTGCATCCATGTAAAAATTGCTGTTGTCATCTGTACTGATTAGGAATTCCCATCTCACAACTATAGAAAAAAGTGGTTTTCATGCTGTTTTCCATGTGAAGTATTGACTGGTGTATAGAAAAGACGAGAACAAACAGATCAGGGTTCTGGGTGAACTAAATCAATGACAGTTTTTTATAAGGTTTTCTAACCTGTAGGTTGTGCAGGTTTGTTAAAAGCACAGGTTTTCTTTCTTTTTCCTATTGATGGCTTGGTGACTGTCTGAGGATGTGGAATTCAATAAGGTTTTGTTACCCTTGGCTGTGCAGGAGCCTGCATGAAACCATGTGCTGTCCCTGTGTGAACCAAAACCCTGACCTGCCTTCAAAATTGTCAGTGTTACCTCCCACAATTAAAACCCTGGTTCTCCTTCCCCAAGCAAGAAGGTTAATCAATTCCAGATGCATATAAAATACATTCAGCAATTATTCAGAGACAATGTAGAGTGTCAATAAATGTTTCAGCACAAGTGTTCAGCAGATATTTTCCAGTCAGTGATTAAGAAATTAAGTCAGTGATTATGAAAGCACCTAGATTAAGAATTTATGAAAGCCCTTAGAATCCCTAGATTTTAAATAAGAAACAAACACTGTTAAAACATTATACTATTTCTTCCAAAATGTAGTCAGTCTGAATTTTCTACAACAACAAAGAGCATTTATGAACATTTCTTATTTTCCTAGTCTGTTCTCTGAACTTCCACAGTTAGATCCCAGGAACAATTTGTGACTTAGAGTGACACCACATTTTACTTTTTATCATGGCTGTGGTACTCTGCTACAATAAAGAAAGATCCATTGAGAAATTTCCAAGGGAATTGTTTAAAAATATGAGCAATTTCACTTTTGCTTCCCAGTCCTCTATCCATCTCTTGCTGAAAGTATTTCTGCTACTGTTCTTTCTTTGGAGTTGTATTTGCTAACCCTTAAATTAATTTTTAAGAACTAAATTTGTATCAGAAGAAATTTCCTGGTCACTTGATCATAGTAAGGTATGGATACATAGATACAAAAAAATAAAGCAGTGAGCACAGTAAGTTATGCACATATATGTGTGCTTTAATCTGCAGTGGCATGTGAAAGGGAAGCTCTTTGCCTGATAGCTTCAGACTAATTGTGTCACATCCAATTTTTAGAAGGCCAGACACAGATTAAGCGCTTAACAAAAAGGTTTGCACAGAGGTGGCTGATGCTGATTTCTAGACTGTCACAAACCATAATAAGCTCTACTAGTTAATTGTGGCCCTACAGACAGAAGCTGATATGATGCTTTCTGCTCAAGATGGTCATTCTCATTCCTTTCATCCTTTTTTAATATATTTTTTCATTTATTGTTACCAGCTATTAAATGGAATCATTTTTTTAATAATCACGTTCCAAAAGAACTGCTAAAAATCTATTGATACTGGCAACAAGGTCCAATCCAAAGTCTATTCAAATCAGTAGAAAGAAAATTTCCTATATTTCAGGTGTTTATGGATCCAGTCTTTCCAGCAGGCATGATTCTATATTTTGTTCACATGATTCTCAAAAGTGAATCTATCCCTTCAGAAAAAAAGGATATTTCCTTCAGCAATCTCAACAGACTGGAGAGCACTCTGCATCAACACCTTGGGTGGCAATGATGTTACAGGGCTTCAAAACTCATTAGGAGTTAAGATCCTCACAAATAACCAAAGAAAAATACTGCTCTTGTGCTTGTTTTTGTGGTTTCTGGTTTTCTCTTCCCTATTTTAGGGTGATATGATGTGGTGAACAACAAAAAAAAGAGCATAATATGAGAAACATGGACTGTAGAAACAGAGATTATTTGTACTAAAACCATTGGTTTTAAGCATTACAGACATTAAGTTTAATAATGTGAGCCTGCAGCCCCAAGTGCCTGTGAATTCAAGGTGAATTTACCTTGTAGATTCTGGAAAAATGAAAAATGGCATTAAGCATGTTCCTTTGCCCTGCATTTGCTCCTGACCCAAAGATGTTGTAAAATACTTTAAATAGCCTTCAATCTGAGTAGCAGCTCATATGAAAGTGACTCAGCATTGTCAGGTGTGTCTTTCAGATCCTGAGCACTACACTTTGTTTTGGTAAGCTGCAGGTTAATGAGCTCTTTCATTCCAAATGTTCATTTAGGTCACTGGTGCTGCTCAGCAAGTGTCAGAATCGAGCCTGGGCGAGAGGAACACCCCGGACTTCAGCACACAAGGTGATCGTGGCTTTGCATTTGTCTCCTTAAAGATGGAGTAGGAGTTTTGAGCAGGCTTCCCCTTCCCTTCTGCCCTTGCTAATGGAGAAAGGAGCATTTGCTTTCCGGGTATTCATGGCAAGAAGAACCTTTTCACAGTCAGAGGCTGTGGCTGGAAATGCAAAGGAGAGTTTTGCTAGACAAAGCAAGCTCTAGTTAAGCCTTTTGAGGTGGATCTGGCGACTCATTTCTCTTTGAAGAGTCCTGCACATTCCTTGCAGCTCATTTCTCATTGTCAGCAACCATTGGTGGTTTCCTGGTAGTCCCCACACTCCTTCTCTGAAGAGTAGTTTCCTGCATGGCTTCCAGGAGCCTGAATAGGAAGCTTGCTGTTTGAAGCACAGATGTTGGGAATGCAAGTAGATGAGTAGCAGTACAGAGCCTGTTTACTTAAAGTTGAAAAGTCATATTTGCTGAAGGCCACTAGAATGAAGTAAATTACTTCTGTGTTTTTTGCTTTGGCATTCTTCATATGAGAGTTTTTGAGTACTTACTGATACATGTGCAGATTACTAAATTTAAATCAGTATACAGAACATGAGGAGGGAGAGGATGGGGGAGGAGGGCAAGAAGTTTTTATTTTTCTCTGAAACTCTTGTTTTGCAGTTTCTGTTGAGAGCACCTCTTTGATGGTCTCTGAGGCTGTTGATATCCCAGACCGTAGCTACTCCTCTGAAGATCTTTGTTCGCTGGAAGTTCAAGGATCTCTCCACTCTGCAGATCTTTCTCCCTACTGCATAACCCCCAAGGGGGCTGCAGACCAGAGCTGCAGCACCCTGGAGTGCCACACTCACTGCAGGTTTCACAGAACTCACTCAGAGGGCTTTCCTGATGAGGGTGACAGTTCCCACAGCCCAGCCTCTACAGACAGGTCTCAGGGACAGGAAAAGAACTGTGCCCACGGCAGGTCCTTGGACTGTTCCTCAGGGAATTACAGCCCCTCAGAAAGAGAACTGCAGAGTTCTGCTCAAGAGAGCAGTGCCACGCCGCCTTTGAAGCAAAAGAAAACCTGCTGTGTGGACTTTAGCCAGCCTCCTGCCCCTTTCCAGACCTCTCCCTGTTTTGGGCCTGCAAATCCTTCATCATGTGCAGGTGGCCACGAGGCTGCTGTCCAGCAGCAGCACATGGCAAAACACCCAGCCTCAAACATCGTCCGATCCAGCAGTGCCCCTGTGTCCTGTTCGTCTGCCACTGAAGGTAGGTGTGGGACCAGAGGGCAGCAGATGGGGAGCATCAGTAAGTATTGATTTTTGCAGCAATTGGTGCTCCTGGAAATTATATGCAACGTTCCAAAGAGGGCTGTCTTAGGTGTGAAGGCTTTAGATCCATGCATATTTTCTAAATGCAAGAATTTTTAAGAATGGAAATGGGAAAATTGACGGAGTGAAATAAATTTTGGCTTTACCGTATTTCACCATTCTTTCTGCACTGCTCAGAGAACCACGTGCTGAATAGCTGTTTCCACCTCTCTATTACTCTTCTACTGAGGGGCTAAACTAAGAAGTACAATGGTAGCTGGGGTGTATTTAGGAAGCTATTACTGGAGCTGTCACGCTTGTTATACAGCAGGTTGTGTTTCCTCAAGGTGACACTGACATTGACAGGATTGGGGCATGTCAGAGGCAGTCACTGTGACTAGTGGCAACTTGGGGTGTATGGTGAAAAGTTTTGAAGGACAAAGAAATGAACATGAGGCACATGACAAGATGATAAATGAAAAGGAAAGCTTTTGGCTGCCGTGGGTAAGTGTCTTCTGCTATGAATCTCCTTTTAGAAAAGTAGGGAAGACAAGAGGAGATGTTAGCTGAACAGTGTATCTTCATAAAAATCTGCTTGTTAGTGAAAAAGAGAGGGTTGACGTAGTAGAGAATAATAGCAAGAATGTAGAACTGTCTAAATCATGTGAAAAGGGAGGTTTTATGAAAGGATCTAAGCTGTTCAGAGAGATTCAGAAGGGTAACCTGGAGAAATGGCTTGAAAGTAAAGATTAAAAGCTTTTTAAGATGTCATGGATTGTGTTGCTACAACATCTGTTCACTGGGCTTTCAAAGGGATCTAGAGGAAGAATCATGTGACTAGGTCAGAGCAAAAGGAGACAAAATATTGAAATAACTGGTTTCATTTAGGATGATGTTTTGGTTCTGTTACACTTCTTACATCTTTATAAATTTCAGAGACTTCAAACTTAGCTCAATAATTGAATGTCTTTTACCTTTCGAAATGTAGCCTCTGCATCTGGGCCAGGAAAAGTGAATCTTTAATCTAGAAGTCTGCATTTATTTTATGACATTTACTCTGCTAGGACATATGTGCTATGAAGCTGCCATGCAGAGAGTAAGTAGGAATTTCTGAATCCTTTCTGCTGTGTGAAAGACGACAGAAATAACCCTTTCTCTTCTGGATCAGGCTCTGCAGCTTTCCAGAACCGTGCTCCATATGCTCCCTGAGCAGTGTTTGCTGTGGCCAGCCGTATCCACGTGTTCCAGCTGGCTCTGGACACCTGGTGGAACAGATGCTCTGCCTTCTTTTTGAACGTGTCCTAAATACATTGATCGTCTCTTCTGGAACAGTGGCACTGTGGGACACGAGTTGGACATTACTGAAACGTAACTGGGCTCAGCAAAGATGGAGTAAAGAGGCAGAGAAGGTTCCAGAGATGCTGATACACAGGGGAGGGGGGGAGCAAGAGCAGTGACTCGGAGGGGCTGGGTGCTGACCTGCTTTGCCATTTTTTGCTGCCTAGAGAAGACACTTCATAATGAAATGCTTAAGGGAAGAACTGAGCTGAGTCTCCAGTTTAGCCTAGATGAATTTCTTCATGCATATGTTTGGCAAACTAGTTTGCAGAATTTTACCCTGTGGAGGTTTACATTGCATCCCCTTCCTCTACTTTTTATTGAACCTGATTTGGAAATCATAGAAGCAGCCCAGTTCTAGTAACACATTCTGGCTGTTTGTAGCAGCCCTGAAGCGTATTTTTCCTAAGCTGTGACAAGCAGCTGAAGTTCTTTACAGTCTTTGTAACTTTAAGAAGGCATTTGATCTGGATTTTTCATGACTGACTGTTGATATTCACTGCAGAATTTTCAAATGTATCTGTGGAGTTGAATAAGAGGCAAAGATAAAGGGAACCAACTGAGTTCCCTCAACGCAAGAAAAAGTGTTTTCGGTTTTTTTTGGTAACATACACCTCCTTTTAAAAATTGTCCTGGAGTGAAAGAACTGGTCAGGTGGACTTGACTATATGAAAGACAGAGCTGTAACTACATTTTGTTAATACTAAAAACTGTTGATTTTGGAGAACTGAGGCTGGAGGAGCTTTAGCCGTGTTCACAAAAGGAAAAATACGGTGGTCAGATTGTAGCTGGGGCTTGGCTTTGTCTTAAGACACTGTCTTTCAACTTTAAGAAAAAGTTACTAATTTGTCTTCTGGCTCACCTCCCTGTACAAGCCTGCAAAGAGATTTAGAAGCACAGCCTTGACATTTGCTGTGCAGATTTTTGTGAAATGGGTTTTGAATGTTACTGTGATTGCACTGCCCATAGTTTGGAACATAAATTATTTGACATGGGGATGTTCCATATGTGCAATGGGACAGTGACACAACAGCAATGAGATCTAATAAATTAACAGTGTTCTATGACAATAAAATACAATTCATTTGCTTCAAGCACATCTTGACCTGCTGGGCTCTGTATGGTATAGTCAAATAATTCTCCTATTAAACCTTCAGTGCTGAAAGTGAACTTGTTGATTTTGAAATACCTATCATTCCTAGTGGAGAAATTATAAATGAAGGTTTGGTTTAATAGGTGCCTTTATAATCAGTGTGTACTCTCTGAACAACATAAAAATGGTGGGTTCACATACTGCTGTCAGACATAGTTCCCTCCAAAAAAGAATTACTTAAAAGTTAATAGTTTGCACATTTTTTCTGTCTTTTCCCTGTAAAGTTTATCATGGCAAAGGCAGACAAAACCAACTCCTAGCACAGATGTTTATTATAACAAACTTCATTTATAATCAGCTGTGATAGAATATGTGGCTATATCAGTTAAGTGCCTGAGTGATTATTATAGTGTTTGTGTTCCAGATAATTCAGGGTCATGTCCAGTGGTGTAGTTTTGACTTGCTGCAAGTAAATTAAACAGTTTAGTAATGGATGGGAAGACAGAACCTCTGAAGTGTCTCCTCTTAATAACCATGCCATGATTCATGTGCTGCAGTACTTAAGCATAATAGAGCAAATTAAAGACAGAATAGAAGCTGTCTCTCTTAATTTCTTACATATTTTCTATGTTTGTAGCATCTTACATTTGTTTCCTTCATTTAATTATTCACTCTGCCAGAGAGGATTATGTCAGCTTTTCATTATAAACTGTCCCTGGAGATGTGGAAGAAAACCTCCCCTAAGCTACCTAGAAGTTCACAACCATTTTCAGTCTTGGAAATGAATGCAAACAACCAAATGTGAGGGTTTCTTCCATCTCGTCACAAATGAAAAAGACCCCAGTGGTAGTTACTGTACAGTGTGATCTCATCACTGATCCTTGTGCTGGAATCCCAGAAACTGTCATTAGATGGAAACTGTGTCCAAAGCTGTTTGTAGATGCTTCATAACCGCTTGGATTGGCTCATCAGGTGCCACCGTGCTCACCTACCCATTAATTTCAACAGTGGTCTATTGCATTTGTACTGAAAAGAATGAGAATATATTTTAAAAAGGAGGTAGAAATACTGAATAAAATGCTGGTTTTGTAGAAATGAGAGGCATTAATCTTTCTTGGTTTTCCCATTTTCCAGTATAAACTCTGTCTGCCCAGGGAGGTCTGAGGTCTGCCTCTATAGGGAGCTTCCCATACCTTCAGCACTTAGGCCTGAAATATTTAGGATTACAGAGGAAACCATAAAACAGGAGCTCTGTCTTCCTATTTGTATCTGTGTAACAACTCATAGGACATTTCTGGATGTAGTAGCTTCTCTTTATGAATGGACATCTCAAAAGCAATATTTCTTCTGAGGTAGTTTCATTCTGTAAAGGAGATAATAAAAGGTTCCAGTGTATTTTTCCTTGCTTTGGGCAGAGGACAGCAGGGGTTGACTTTGCTCTTTCTGTCTGCCTTTGGTTAAAGGTGATAATTGTGCCTGGACTCCTGTGTGCAGCCAGTGCCAAGATGCAGGATTATCTCCAGCTGCAGAAGAAACAGGTGAGAATTGGTTTTCCAAAGCAGGAGATGGGTTTCCTTCTTTTCTTTTAAAAATAATTAAAAGCTTCTGATAGAGAAATGAGCTTTAAAAAATCTGGGGCAGAAAAGTCAGTTAACAGCATACATGTATGGTGTACAATGCTGATGGAACCTGCCTTGCATAAAAAAAAATGCTGTGAATTAGGTCCTCTGCTTTAGATCAGCATTTTTGCTTTCTTTGTGTTTCTTGCTAATCACTTTTGCATATAATTCCCAAGGCCTAGAAATAGGCAGAACTTTAGTCTTAAATTTGGAGGTAGGGGCTGGGCCTAGAACTTTACAAGTTCAGTGTAACACGGAGTAGCTGGTGGGTTTCCTTATCATTAATGTCAACTGAAGTCCTTGAAGGTGGAGGTAGCAAAAATGTCTGCTTTGTGAAGTACTTTAATTACCCACCCGCTCACTCTCAAGGCAGTCCTCCTTGGTCATGGGAAAGTCTTACTCCTGATCCTGGTTAAAATTACCCATTCTGTAGTGTCTCCCTGGCTGCATGTTTTTGCTGCTCATCGAACAAAACAGACATTTTATGAGGAAGTAATACTTTGTGACAATATTTGTTTCGCCTTTTTTTTTTTTCTTTTCTCTTTTTCTTTTTTTAAACTATTACTTTAAAGATATTCTTCCCCCCCTTTTTTAGTTCCTGTTTCTGGTTCTCATATGGCTGCCTCTGCTTGCCAGCATTCTTTGAGCAGCTTCCTACCAACTGGAAAACAGAGGGATACGAGGAAAATTGATCTGCACCTAAAGCCAAAGGCTTTTCACACAGTCGCAAAAGAGCGGCCACACTCCTTAGTGGACCTTAAGGCCTATAAAGACACTAAAATTTTAGTGGCAAAATTTTTGGAACATTCAAACTGTAATCTCCCTCCAGAAGTACGACACGTAGTGAACAGCATACGGTCAGTCATTAAATCTGATGAGAGACACATGGAAGAAGCCATCTTCAGTGCCAATATCATTGACCAGGTAGGCCACGGATGTTCTAAAGATGTGTCCAGTTTCCGTAGACAAATACCTTATTTAAATGTTTTTACAGTTTTAAGTTCTTCAGACAATTCCTACAGAAGTTCTTTTATAGTGACTTGGCTTTAGTAAGAAATAATTTGTATTTATTGGGCAGCAATGCATTTTACACTGCAGTTCAGACAGAAAGCCTGGCTGTGCTTTCCACCAGGTGCCCAGTCCTGAGCCCTGAGCAGCTGGAAGGACAGAAGCAGGAGGGGTTCTGGAGGGTTACACCTCCTTTGGAAGAGTTTCAGTGTTAAACAGCTTAAATGAAACATTATTCAGAGACTGAACCTTTTAAATGAGAACTTTTCTTACCCCACTTTCCCCATTTTTTCCTTCTCCCCTCCTGCCTTTTCCCCCAGGTCATTACGAGTTCCCAGCAGAACGTGAGCAGCTGCAGAAAGCGGCTCCAGGGGGATCTGCACCTGCAGAGCTGCGGGGCTCTGAGCTCCCCCGCGCGCCGGCCCCGGCTCGGCCGCGCTTTGCAGCGGGAGAGGCCGCACAGTTTGATCGGGGTGTGCCGGGAGACCATCCTGTGAGAATATTCCCAGGTATGTCACTGCAGCAGAGACTCTCCAGGACTGGGAGAAATACAAGTAGTGGATGACTTTAAAAGGAAAAAGTGTCTTCCTTTGGAATTCCACTTTTTTCCCCACAGCAGGATGAGAACACCTGTTTTTCTGAATGTAAATTTCAGCCTTGGTTTTTTGCAAAATTTAAATTGATTTATTAGTTAAGTCATAACAAGTGTTTTCCCAACCAGAAATGCGTTTATTTCACTGTACTTACAGAAATGCTACTGATGCTGCCCAGCATTTCTTGAAAACAATTGCAAACCCACCAGAGACTGGCTGTACAACTTACAAGTTGTATTTATTTAATGTACCTCAAAGTGTTTCAACTATCATCAGTGTTTTAATAAAAAGTATTTCTGGACTTTGCCTTTTCAACAACTGATTTGGATACAAACATAAAGGTGATTTATACACACATACAGTGCTGCTTCTAATCCGTTCTTCCAGTGTCTTTCATTCCACACTAACTGATCTGTCCGATTAGAACCGCTCCCCCCTCCCAGTGCTGCCCTTCCAAACTCCAGGACTGGCTGCAGTGTGCTTTGTTCCTGCTTTCTTCTGAATGCTCACGAGTTCATTCCTGCAGTAGCGTGAGCTACCCAGATCTGATGTTAAAAGTTCTCTGCAGTGTGTAACCAAAAGATGCATTAGGGAAGAAGACTGAAATTCTGCATTTCCAAAAAGTGTCTTTCACAAACTTTTTACCAACACCAACTGATAGGAAGTTAGAGGATTTTTTATCTAGCAGAACCTTGAATGTTTTCCAAAAAAATTGTTACTCCAATTCATAGTTTTGACAATTTTATTACTAAAACATGTTCTTGTGGTTCTGCTGTGTTTATGATTTATTTAACATTGATCTTAAAAAAAAATCAAAAAGTAAATATTGACACTGATTTCATTACCAGCATGAACACAGGTCTGCCAGCAACATCTTCCAGTGCAAGCTTCATCCTGGCTCTGTCAGAGGAAATTGGAAAGGCCTTAAACAGAAGGTTCTCATAAAGAACCTACCATGGGTTGATGTTTCGGGGTTTTAATTTTTTTTGCAGCAGTGCTTGTCAGCAGCCTTAGTTTCCATTTGAGGTTTAATCATACACTGGTTTCATTTGTGTCACTCTGAGCTGGGCAGACATCCTGTGAAAAGGTCACAAAGGAATGTAGCTGAAGATGGGTAGTTTAAGTTTTACAGAATCATCCATTTTAATGTATTTTAATTATAGCATGCTTCTGTATTGATGTGAAGTTACAGTGACATCCAGTGGCAACAAGGTATGCTAATTGAAAGCTTCTACTCTCAAGATCATAATGATACACAAATTCCTAATTCAGGAGAATATTTCCTTTTTAAAAAATAATCTGTGACCTTTGCAACTGCACTTAGATGAAGAATTAAATTATTTTCTACTTGGAATTTTTTACTATGTAAAGTTACACAACAAACAAAATAAGCAAGCTTCCTTTCTTATTTCAGATTTATTAGTGATAGGTTAATTCTTTCCTAAGGTCAGTTGCATGCAACACACTAGTCCTTGAAGTACAGTCATCTAAAGCTCT
The DNA here is from genome assembly GCA_013398015.1 of Oreocharis arfaki. Lineage (NCBI taxonomy): Eukaryota > Metazoa > Chordata > Aves > Passeriformes > Paramythiidae > Oreocharis > Oreocharis arfaki. The sequence continues at coordinate 140,234 of VZRR01000193.1, read as the reverse complement.
TTAGTTACTGCATGGTAAGGCTTCTTAAGTCACAGTGTATTTTCTTCAAGGCCTTGGCCAAAAGAAAAAGAATTAGACAAAGTTACACCAATTAACATTTATCTCATAAGGAATACAACTTTACTACTAGGTTTTTTATCTACACACGTTCTAATACTGCTGATGGTGCTAGGTTATTTGTCAAAACAATTTACATTCAGAACACATTGCCTTAGGAATAAGAATGCTTTATAAAAGACAGAAACAGGTAAGCATGGCTTTCCCATTTTGAGCTAATATGAACAAAAAGGTAATCTGCAAAAATTAAAGGAAAAAAAAACCCAGCCCAACACATACATCACACAACCTGTGCAATAAGTTATTCATGAAATAACTCTGTTAAATCATAAAAATCACAAGCATTAAAAATAAATATGTATCTAAATAAATATTTTGATTTTAATCTTGTGGCAATTATTCTTTATTTAGCATATGAAACACTTGTTACATGTTTATGTTCACACCTTGCCAAACAGGTTACACTTGTCATAACAATACCAAGTACTACAGTGGTTTTCTTTACAGTAGAATCTAAAAGTTTGAACTGCACACACTCCTTTCCACTGAAATACCATCGATTCAGCACCAGTTTTAAAATTACGTGAAGCCATCAGTATTGGACCACTTTATGGGACTGGGAGGTTTTTAACTCGAGGCAGCCAGAACTTTCTCTAATTGCTTCTCTTTGCCATTTCCTGCAGTCTCATTCATCAAATATTCACATTCACTGTGTTATCAAACAAGACAGACATACATCACTCCACATAAAGGTTACAAATAAATATGTTTTAAGTTCTAGGAGAAAAGATTTTAGAAGATGTTCAAAATACTTCAATGTTTACAAAGATTTTTGTCAGTGATTATTGTCCTTGACCATCCTTCTCAACGCTTTTTGTCAAAGAAATAGAAAGGAAGGAGAGAAAAGGCAGAGACACCTGTCTGTTCCTTGTTCTGGAGTCCTCAGGTCAGCTTCCAAGCCTTGCATTCATACAAAATACAAAATTCTCTTCAGCTATGACAGCTTCAGCTTGGATGGAAGATGTTAGATGTACAGGGGGGTCTCTTGACCTGTTAGAAGCCTGAACATGGCAGCTGGCATAGTCTTCATGTGAATCTGTCAATTGATTATACAGAAATTAATAGAGCTGGTACTAGTTTAAAGTAATCCATAAGGCCCCATCTGTCTCTCCCTGAGGTCAAAGTGCATTTTTTTGTCCTGACTTCCCCAGATGTGTTACTAGAGTTTCTAGTTCAAAGTTCTCTGGTTTTAAGATGTTGTTGATCTTTCTTTGCTTTTTTTCGTGTGGGTTGGGGTTGTTTGTTTGGTTTTGTTTTGTTTTTTAATTATTTATTGATGACAATTACATCATGTGACATCATATAGTTTTAAAAGCCACCTAAATACTTGCTGGTTTACACCCTACTCCAATTACAGTGAAATTTACAGATGTTAAATAAGAAGTAGCACAAACTTCTCTGCAAATTGATTCTGCTGTTCTGGTATTAGCTGAACTTAGATTTCAGTTAATCTTCCTTCCCTGTGGGAATGTCATTTCGGATGTATTTTCACCTAATTACAGTATGATCCTCTGAACACAAAACTTGGACTTTATCACCTGGTATTTAAATGCCAATCAAGAGTTTGGTGGAACAGTTTCTCTTGTGGCTGCTGTACTTAAATTCCTTCCTCAACAAGGACTGGGCCTCCAGTCCCCAGTGCCAGAAGGATTTTGCAGACTAACAGGGTCCAAGGCTCAGGTAATCAGGGTTCCACCAGAACTACACTTACAGCTCTCAGTACCTATTGGACAAGACAAGAGGAAGGAAGGGAAACTTTACTAACTGATTACACAGACCCTCACCAGCTGCCTTCGTATCTTCTCTTCACTCCATAAAGAAACGTTTCATGCTGTATTCCCAGGTTACCTGAGAAGTTACACAGCAAAGGGACCGTAAAGGCATGGGGGGCTATTGGAATCTACAGCTTTGCTCCTAACAAAGTGCACATACTCTGTTATAATTTGTCAAGTATCATTTTCCAGAAGGAAACCAGCTGTCTTTGATTTTTGTCAAAGGAACTAGTGGGAGATCTGGCCGGGGTTCTGTATTAGACTACCAAATTCAGGAGGGATTTTGAAAAACTGGAGGATCTTGCTTATTCATTGCTGATTTCTCTAGAAGCACTGGAGGGAAGTGTCTTAACTTATTCCCAAGGTAAGTTGGAAATTAAATTATTAAAATGTATATCAATATACATCTCTCAGACCTTTGAATAGTAATTCATTTCTATGGCAGATGCTGTGGTGATAAGCCAAGAGACATTTTCACAGCCAGCATGCCTGAGTGATTTCTTCCTTTAATCACTTGATTTAATTCAGACAGTAGGTTGAAGGTACGGAATTATGCCAGGAACTCTTGCAAACGAATGGGAAAATGCAGTGAATGTGCATCATCAACTGTTAAAAAAAAATTTCTCTTAATTGTTTCTTACTAGTGCCAAACTCACTTTACTGAAGTGGTGGTTTTAATGCTGTGTTGACACTCTTCAACTGAAACATACTTTTTTTTCAACTATTTTACTTCCTTGATAAAAGCTGTTTCCTTACCTCTCCCACTGAATTGGACAATGCTTGTACTATCTTCTCATGAGCAGTAGCCACGACGCTCTGCCCGTTGATCTCGATAATCCGATGCCCTACTCTTACCCCTCCCCTCTCCGCTATTCCACCTCGCATCAAGCTGCAAATCTGCCAAGAGAAAACAAAGTTTAGTGAAGTTTAGAAATATCATAATGTAGCACTTACTGGGATTTTATGTGTAATAATGAGTGGTGACACTGTGAGGATTCAAGAAGATGCTTGTTGAAAGTATTAATGAGTTTTAAAATGTCAGTTTAGTGGTTGGTTAGAGGGGTTTTTTTCTGAGATTTCTGCCTATTATAATTTTCATTTTCAGTCTCCAACTGGGAACATAAAAACATCTTTCACAGTGATACAGGTAGTAGCCATGCAAAAATAGAGATGGAGAAGGAGAATTTTATCTACTGTTGGAACACAACTTCTTTCCTGTGCCCCTGCAGTAGGGAAGTGGGCTCTGCTCTCCAGGGTCACAGCTCTCCTCCACATTGTTCAGGGAGCTCGGGATGAAGAAGGCAAGTTAGGCCACTCTTAAACTGGCAGCTGAGGTTCCAGTAAAGAACTAGGCACAAGTTTTGAATATCATTACCCCTAAAATAGGGTAGTAATTCTACAAGAACAACTACATTCAGCAGACACCGCTACCTCGGGTGTTCTGAGGTTGTAATGTGCGTGGAGTCCAGGCTGCAAGAGGAATCTCAATCCAGTGTGGGGAATTTAAAAGAATGTAACAGTATCGGTGCTGTTCCTTAGCAACAGTATCTGTGCTGCAACAGGATCCTCCCTGGCACACTAGACTGCTGTGCATGAGATAGAAATTGTTGGTTAATTATTTCAAAAGACTAAGCCCATGCATCACATAAGGCAGATAATGTACAGCTCGAATCTCTGGAACCAAGCAGAGTTTAGCAGTGCTGGGATTTACCTCTTGTTTATCAGAAAAAACTATTTGAGGAAAAGAAATGAGTGCTGGAGCATCAGATAATGGCTGTTTCTGCAGTTACTGTCAATGGTTAGAATGATACGTCAAGAACCATTATTTGCTGCCATCTGGTCATTTGCTCAGAGCTAAATAAAAGTATGATAAGATGTGGCTTGTGTCCCAGTGAGTTTGTTATCTAATTCACAAGCACAGGATGTGGGGAGATGGCCAGTCTGGGATGCATTGAAGGTAAAACATTGGCTATGGTTGACTGGAATCTTTTCCTGTATGGCACTAGCTAGCAGCTGCCTTTAAACTCCTCTCCACAAATAACAATGCTATAAAAAAAAAGAAATCCCTTCTCACTTGAAGTTCAGACTGTTTGATATGAGGAGTGAGAATATATAGTTATTCTTTGTTTATAAAAAGCCATTCTCAGCCTTCAGAAAAAAAACCCAACAAAACAGCACACTCTTCCTGCAGTGAGATTTATCTTCTACCATGCTCTCTCCAGTGGCTGAGTGTTACCTACTGTGGTCCTCAAAGTATTTCTGAGGGGCTTCAATGGAAAGAGGCACTATCACTTCATGGAATTGTGTCTTGAATTTCAGTCACATCGTTTTGCAGGTAGTCTACCTTCTAATCATACAGCTGACAAGATAAGTTGTACTACACAGATCTTCTCTTTTACAGGAAGCTTCTCGATTCAACTCACTGTTAGAGTATGTTTGCTCCTTGCTGCTGGGGAGCAGTAATCAGAAAGGACAAAAAGCAGCATGTACCAAAAGAAACCTTGTAAATATATTTTTCACGGTGTAAAGGAAAATAGAGAGACAGTAGAGCCAGCTGAAGTAAAAGCTTTTGGAGCAAATGGAAATGTGATCTCTCACCCACCAGCATAAAGGAAAAGATAATGGCTTGCATATCTATCCAGAGTACCTTTCATTGTCTGGCTCTCAAAGCACTTTTAGCACTTTTAATACCATCAGTGAGTTTCTTCTTTCTAACAGCCCCAGACATAGAAAGTGGTCTTTTCATTCAGGAATCTCTCTCCAGGGAAGGCAGGCAGCTTCTTTTTTGTGAGCATTAAGTGTTTTAATGAGGTAGAAAGAGAAGCAGACACAGAGGATGAGTGGCTCTGCCCAGCTCCCAGACCCTGGTAAGCCAGAGGCAGAGCACACACAGAAAAAAAATATTCTACACTTACAGCACACATTTTGTGGCTCCTGTATTTGTAAGGGCTGCCTCAAAGCAGCCTTAAGGGTTTTGTCTCCAGCCAGTGGAGCTATGGCAGATGAGGCTGGTGAGTTTAAGCTGAGCAGTACCTCTAAATAAATACGATTTTATTCAGCCAGGAGTCTTTAACTTGTTGTATTTGATGAACATGGCAACAGCTGTAATATTATTAGATAAAGCAAGACAGATCCTCTTCTTGTAAGCAAGAGTCCATATTCTGTTGACTCGGTAAAGTGAAGAGAAAAAAAAAGTGTAAACCACACTGGTTCAATCCACTCAGCTGTGACAGGTTTGCAGTGTCTCAGACACGCTGCAGCACGTGAGATGTGAAACGTCAGTAGCTTCACAATCAGTTTTATTGCAACTGTCCGTCGAGTATCAAAGCATTAAGGATAAAATAGTGCCATACAAACTGTTTATTGTGTAAATGCCTTAATCATAACCTATTAAAACCAGATTTCTCCTCATCTAACTTTAATAGTACACTATTGAAACCCTGTAGATTTTTTTGACAGTTTAAATGGCAATAAACAAAGGCAGGGAAGAAAGAATAAAATGTTCTGTGAAGTTTTACTGTATTTTTAGATTGTGCTAGGCTAGGGACGGGGTAGATAGACTTCTCAGAGAAAGCATTTGAGAAGTGGTGACTTTATCAGCAGTAGAAATACAACTGGTAATACACATATTTTCATAATCTAGAAAACAATAATGTGATACATAAGGACCACTTGAATTTAAATAACATCATTTTAAGAGAACTGTAGCACAATGACTTTCAGAAGGTGGCTGATAATTCACCTAATGCTCACCTCCCCATGACACAACATTCATACTTGTTCCATATGCATGCACAACCTCCCTCTTTTTCACCTGCAGCAGTGCAGCTCTGCATGTGCCTGATACCCTGTGCAGGCAAAGCCCAGCTCAGACAGTGCTGCTGTGTGGCCAGGGTGTTTATGGGCTTCTCCCTGCTGTAATGGCTGTACATCCTGCACCGATGAGATAGGCAGGGTGAAAAGGAACCACTGCAAAGCTGCTGCCAGAGGATGCACAGAAATAAGTCCCAGCTGCATGGATAATGAGGTAATGGCCTACCAGAAAGAGACATTTAATTATATCTGTCTTGACAAGCCATTTATTTCTTTGCTGTGCTAATGCTGAGCCAACAAAGGATAACAATATTATTTCTGGATCCTATCATAATTTGTAACAATTGCTGGCAATTACAAAACTACTTTTAAAGAGTATAGTGTCAAACTACCAGAGAGACGTATTTTGCAGTAGTATTTTCAAATGTTGAGAGAGTTTTTCAGAGGAAAGGATTTTACAGGCCCAGAGGTTTGTCTCCATAGCAGCCTAACAAAAGATGTTAATCTCTGCTTTTTGTTCACTGGCTTTCATATTCAAACAGACTTTTCCTAAATGAAATGCATTGCAAGGCTTTTTTCTTTCCTATATGAAAAGGATTTTTATGCTGAATTTGGTGAACTTTATATTTGATGTCGTCTGAATGTTGCTCATTTAACTGGAAGGAATGATGATCCACCAGCGTGGTGACAAATGGCCAGTAGATGGAGGGAGCACGCTGTGACAAAAAACAACCCGAGCCTGCAGAATTTACTAAACTGAGGCTCCAATCATGTAGGAGATGATTAGCTGGGACAAGACAAATAGATTGTCACACAGACTCCCTGTCCATGTGATGTTCCTAATCCACCTTGGCCTGATTCTTTTCCCCAGCCCTGATCCCACCCCTACCAAAGCTGTGAATGGGCTCCTGAAGACTTGATAATCACACCCCAGTGATGCTTATAGGTCCTTAAATGTATTCCTTTCTTTTGATCATAACACCGGTGGAGATTTACAAAGGCGAGCAATTAGGAAGGAGATCAGTGCCTCAAACAGGGCACCCTCTGTGAGATCAGGTATAACCAGGTCCTGGGATAGGGATCACTTTGGAGTGCATCCAGCTGGACCAGGGCATGCAGTGTCCTTTACACCATGTGTGACCTTAGGGACGTTGTAAACTTGGGTAGAGCAGTACCTGAGAGGTGTCCAGGAGAGCTGAACACGCACTCCTGAGCCATCTGCTTGCTGAAGTGCAGGAAGACCCATGAACCACATCCTACAAAAACACCTGCTACTCTTCCAACTCTTCCAAGGGTGGCAAACACAAATCTGGCCACTTCAATTGATGCATTTCACAGAACAGAGGACAGAGCCCACAGTCCTTTGTGATGTGGTTTTCTATGTGAGCAGCCTGATTATTTTTTTTCCTAGACTGGAGGAAGAGGAAATGGTGATGGTCCTGCACTACAGCCAGTCTCTAATGCTAGTGTCAGCCCCCAGAAAGCCAGTGGCTACCTGAGCTAGTTGTGTGGGAGTTTGCTTTGGAAAGGTGTCAGAGAACGGCTTGGGAAAGAAGAACTGCAAGAAGAGGACCCTGAGCTGCCTGGGGTAAGTGTTCCCTGCCACATTTGTTCTTCTCTTTGCTGCTGTTATTACAGGGAAGCTGCAGCACACAGAGAAGGAGTACCTGGGCCACATCCTGTACAATTTCTTTGTACTGAGAGGTTTAGTTTTCATAAGAGTTTAGTTTTAATAAGAGGAGCTCACGATTATATTCCGTTGCCTACTACCATGTGATCCACATAATCCATGCACAGCAGAAGAAAAATTAAATGTCTCAGTGAGTGTGTCATGAAATTTTAAAAAGAGAAACAGAATTAGATCTAAGATTTAAGTGTTATAATTGTAAAAACCTTTTTCAGCATAACTTTTCCTTGCAACTCTGGCACTAATGGCAGCTTTACATGAATAAGCTGATCAAGCTATTGAACCAAATAATCTGGGCTGTAAATCTTGGTGCTGTATTATGTAGGAAAATCCCTCAAGAATTTCTCCCAGTGTCATCCATTTGCACTATATTACTCAGAGACTATAAGGTTTTAATAAACAGTAGAAAAAGTCAGGTCATGCAAGATTCTTTCAGTACTTTCATATGTTTTTTGAAAAAGAAAAAACAAAAAGTAAAGGGAAAACCCTAAAACAATCAATGAACACAGAAACTTACAATTCCATTCTGTACACTGAAGCCCAGCTGGTATTTTAGGTCTGGCCGTTTTATGAGGACAGTAGTAACAGGAGGACAGCTGACAATGTTCAGTTTGACTTGTGTCTGATTCTTGAGTCCCTGTAAGATATTCCAAAAGTCAGTATTTCTGAAATGAATCTTACTGTGCTCTCATCTGTGATTTCCTAATTGCAAGTGTTAAGCAGCTGATCTGAGAAAGAACAGCGAGAGTTAACAGAAATTTGTTGTTAACTTAGAGATATATTTCTCTTATTTATTTCCCAAGATATTTGGCTCAACAAAACATTAAAATTTTGCCTTTAATTACTAAAGAAATTTAAAGAAATCTTTCAATAATAACCAAAACTGACTGCTGCTTGCCCTTTTCCAGCATCTGGCTAATTAACCTTCTGCTTCTGCTGCTCTTGGTAAATCTGCACAGACATCAGATTTAGTCTCTGTGACCAAAGATAATGCATTCTGAGATTCCATTATGTCTGCAGAATCTTCAGCTACTCACTCAATCTGTCCTGCAGTCTCCCAGCCTCTATCCATTTTATCTGCATGGAGCCCAAAAATGCATAGGAGATTTTAATCCTCATATTTTATTCTGGAGGCTGTGAAACTTTGAAGATAGCTCAGTAACTTAATTTAGGCAAGTTTTTCAGACCTGGCCTCGTTAGTTATAGCCCAGTAATAAAGCTACAGTTATGTTCTCCAGCCCTAAATTTCTGTGCATTATCATTCCTGAATCTCTAATTTTGCTTTTTGTTACTGACAGATTACTGGGGTTTTTTGCAGTGATATGAAAAATTGTATCTGCTGGAAATCTGCAGGATCACTTGTCAGAAGATTACATCTCTCTTGGCTTACAATCTACAGCATAGAGTTGTAAGTTTGGGTTACCTTTATGATCCCTTGGCATGTTGCAAGAGGTAGACCAACCAAACTGGTACCATTAATGGACATAATTTGGTCTCCAATGCTTAGTTTTCCTGAACGGGCTGCAGGGCCTCCATTCATCATGTTGGCCAGGATAACGGTGGGTAGGATGGATCCCCATCCAGATTCCACAATCACTACCCCAAGAATTTCTCCCTTCTGTTTTTCTAGCTGGAGCTGCAATTAAAAAGGAAAAACATTTTTTTGCTTTGATTCGTCTGTCTTTGAGCATGAGTATCTCAGTGGTTCCTGAAAAACATCTACAAATCACAACCCAAATTCTATTCTTTGCCATTAGGTCGTAGCGTGACTTCAGTGTTAGCTGTGTAACACACAGCTGTTAGTTACCAGGGTATCCTCCACTTGTTTGGTGAAGGTCACAGAGGTCTGATAAGCACAACACTAACACATGGTTAACTCTGTAGAGCGTGCTGGGACTGGGTGCCAAGGGAATGAATGCTAAGGAAGTTTCTGTCAGTGGAACCTGGCAGCCAGAGGGGGAGGCTCTAACGTTTTGTGGCTAAGGCAGTGCCTGCACCACGGGCTTTGTTCACCTCCACTCCTGCCATTACTGCTCAGGTTGTCTCTGGATCTCAGAGCTCATCTGTCCTTCTTTTCAGGCAAGGATCTCTTGATGATTATTAACATTATTATTAGCAATATTCTAATTATTGAATGTACTCGTGCCTAGCATGTTAATGTAAGATTCCTGATGTAACATAAATGATGCCTTCTGAACTGTCAGTAACCACAGCACAGCTAACACATACAGAAGTGGAGCAAGAGTTTAAGTAGAGGACATGCTCTTGAAGCAGATATATTTGCTTCAAGAAACTTATTTTCTTTCAAATGTGGAAGGACAGGGAATGCTGATGGCCAGCTGATTTCTGCTGAGGTTGTCTATTGCAAAATGCCACAACTCTGTCAACTCTTTCGGTATCAGTACTTTAGTGAAACATAAAATCACCTCATGCTGTGTAGTGTGAATGGCACAGAGCTTATCTAGGTCAGATGTAAATGTACTTTATTCCTGTTCTGATCAATGGAAACAGAAAGACCTTGAACATGAAAACAAGAAATCCTAATAACCCATAAAGCTGGTTTTAGTACACAGCACAGACGAAGGACACATCTTGAAATTGTAACATCATCCTTATAAATGCCAAAAGATACTTCTGAGAACTACATTCCTCTGGAAAAAATGGATCAATCTGAAATGAAAATCCAAAACTAGTTTACCTCTTTGCAGTTTTCTGAATTGGAGAAGTGTATGAGATCGTCATTGTACATCTCTTGGGTATTGATGATGTCACTGTATTCTTTCTGACTGAGATCCTCTGGGTTAATTCCATTGGCTCTTAAAAACTCTTGGTAAGCCACACTGAAAGCCTGACCAATAGACTGAGCTATGAGCTGTGCCTGGAATGTAGAACAAAACACAGCTCAGAGAATGGACAGATTAACAGTTTACTGATGAAACCACAAGAAACCAGGAGAGAGATTGGATTTTAAAACAGAATCAAAATAAGGATCCTGCAAAGCTTCTGCATTAGCATGGAAATAAAGTCACTTAAAGGTCTGTTGTACAGAAAAAGCCCATTACATCCAAAACCAAATTGCAAACTCCATTGAAATACCCTGCTGCTCTCCACTCCTCAGTACGTTTCAGTAGCAAGCAGCCATATGCTGCTCGTGTACCCGTTCCAGTAAACACTGCAGAGTCCTGGCTTCGGACCAACATGGAACAGAGCTGATGGGAAAGAGTGCCACGAGCCCTGCTTCTGAACACAGTCTGTCTGCAGGGCTGAGGAGAGAAGGGATGCTCTGCTTGCCCAGGCCTTCACAGACGTGTGTGCACTGATGGTTTTGGTTGTGGTGTCACCTGCTGCTTCTCCACCCCAGCTCTGCAGGCCTGAAAACACTGCTTCAACACAGCCATCTGCTCCCCTGTTACTGCCGTGGTGCCTGTCCCACATTCCCAGCAAATCAGTAACAGCCCTGCTTACCCACTGCACATCTAGGACAGCTATTCCCATTAACCCCTCGACTAGCAATGTCAGGGATCATTTCAGGAATGTAGCCAGAGCCATGATTCAAGCTTGCTGATGTTGAGAACACCCTTTCAAAATCCCCTTTTTCCTAAGTTTTGGAGCACTTCTCTGCACATTCCACTAGATGGCAAGGGAACACAGAGAAACAGATCAGTAAAAGGAACTTAGAGTCCACTTTTCCTACACGTGGATTATTTTTTCCCCAATTTGAGTTTACTGCAGCTCACAGGAGAATGCTGTGCTGAGGTTTGTGTATTTGTGGGTCATCATTTGTGGAGTTATCTGGGCATATGAGTAACTCCTGATGATATGAGAAGTTAATTGCACCTTACACTCCCTAAAAATATTACTAATCAAACCTGTATTCTGGCAATGCAACACACCTTCTTAGACAGTCAGTACATTTTAAATTAGTTTTGAATGCATGGGTTTTTCTGGATATTACAGATCTGTATCTTCTTAAAATCTATTGGTGCTAAAATGTCGTTTCCTTATTTCATTTGTGCTGCAGTACACAGAAGCACCAATCTGCTTGACTGGAAAATTACTTCAGAAAATCAAGGACATAAGTAGCCTAGCTAATCAAAAATTGTTTCTTCATCTTTTAAAGCATATTTTCAAGACTTACCTCTATACCAAGAGGTTGGTACAGAATCACAGAATACGCTGAGTTGGAAGGGACCCATCAGGATCAAGTCCAACTCCTGGCTCTGCACAGGACATCCCCAGAATTCCATCCTGTGCCTGAGAGCATTGTCTGAACGCTTCTTGAGCTGGGTCAGGCTTGGTGCTGTGGCCACTGCCTTGGGTAGTTGGTAGTACAGAAGTCACTCAGGACATTTTCATATCATTCCATTATTAAGTTTTACCACCAGTCCTTACTGAGTCCTTCTGATCTCCACTGCCACTGCTTTCTCTGTAGTTCATCCTCTGCTTTGGCCTTCATTCTATATTCTCAAAACCAACATCTCCAGATGTCACACTCTATTCTATTGCTGCCAGTAACAGCCAGTTCTCACATCTTAATTTCATCTCTGTCTCTGAGGTCTTGTGAATGTTTATGGAAGTCTCCATCATTATGCACAGCTTAGAGATAATGTAATTAAGTTGCTTGAAAAGGTCACCCAAGCAAAGCTGTGACAGAGCTGAGCTAACTCAGTCTCAGAACAATCCCAGTCTAGGACTCTAACCTTTAGACAATGCCATTTCTCTTTCACAGGCTTAATTGCTTTAAAATAATGAAAATGGATTGCTTAGCTCAAAAATATATGCAACCTCTGAGTTATGACTGTCTGACCCAAAGAACTCCATTATTTTTTAATTGGTATGACAGAAATTGTATCTAGAGTTATTCCTATAACAACAGTGATGAGAAATGTTTAGTACTGCCTCTTACTGTCAAGTTAGACAACAAATTTTGCTTTTTCTGTTTTACTGGCTTGGTATATTTTTCCATAAATGTTTCAGGCTGAAGTCCCCTGCTCTGCCACTTCAGACACAAGTACCCATTTCACTACAAACCCAGACCTGGATATACAACAGCAGTAAAGCAAGGTCACCTTCCTTTGTCACAAGCGGTATAGGATGGCACATCCCACTTTTCACAACAGTGAAACAGGATGTACAGCAGAGATGTACAGAACTCTAGGATTCTATATAAAAATTCTAATTCAAAATCTTTGCAAGGGATGAAAAAAGAGAACTGAAAAATAAACAGCTGAATGTTCCTAAACACCAAAGGATCAAGTGGCATGCTTGAGAGTATGGACAACTACAGGTCAGTAGTCACAGGGAACCAGGACTGGGTAGAGGGCAGCCTTGTGCCAAGGCAATAGATGTTCTCAGCACCTTGGCTTCAGTCAGAAAGAGGTCCAGAATGGTTCTACCTCATTCCAAGTGTCTGGAGGCACATATGTGTCATTTTGTGCCAACCCACTGGACTAAAGGATATAATCCAGGATGAATGATCAGTTTGATATCCCACAGGTTAATTCTGCCCATGAATGGCCATTGACTTCAGAGATCTATACGTGACCTATGTTGTTTAAATAAATTGATTCCATTTACTTACATCCTCTGACTCAAAGACGTGGCAGATCATTTTGTACTGCTTCTTTCCCTCCTGGGCACCAGGAGTGGTTTCAATGCAGTCCTGGGAGGCGGATCTGGGCATGCGGCGCCGCGCCATGAGCACCACGATGTTCCCGATGTCGGCGATGTAGGAGATGGTGCGCAGCGCGTGGTCCATCATTGTCTCCTGCACAAAGCAAGGACAAACAAAGCAGTTCTCCATGCCTGCTGCTCTCCTACAAACACTGCAGCTCCCCTCTCCTTGACAGCCTGTTGCTTGAGAAAGACAAAAGCTACAGAAGCACTTCCTACGGGCCCAGACCTGATATTCCCTCTGCAGTAGATGGGCCCCAACTCCCAATGGAAGCAGAGTGGCTGTTCAAGACATTGGCTTCAATGGAAATGTTGCCCAAGCAAATACAGCATGGTTGCTACTGTAAAGCAAGAATGAAGAGCTATGCTACTGTTTTATTTGTATTTTCATGCTGTTGGAAAATGATGTTATTTCTTTACACATGTTGCCATTGTAAAGATGAACTGTTCTTAAAGAAACAGAAAGGGCACATCTGAAAACTGCTTCTTGCTTGTCACCAGTCAGTTTGGAGTTTTTCCAGGCTTTTAGCTATTGCTCAAACTAGAAATAACCAGAAGCATAATAGTTTTACTGATCAAACTAGTTGAGGATGTGTCCTGACCTCCCCTGTCCCTCATCCTGAACAGCTAAAAGCATCCACCAAATTCTCTGAATGGGAACAGAAAAATGTGGTATGAGATAGTTCACAATTTTAGTAATTTATATAAGCAGCAGCATTCTTTATATAAACAGCTTGGCACTAGTTTAGCATTAGTTGAACAATTTTCTAAGGTCTAAGGAAGAAGTATTGTTCTTCAAGTCAACAAAAGTAATTGTTTTAAGAATTTCAGTACAATTTAACTTGACAGAGAAAACTATAAATTATCATTGTTTCTTAGAACCACTTGTCTTGCTGAAGATAATCACTACCCATAAAATTACTGTAATGATTCTTCTCAGGCTTGAAATAATGCTTATCCCTAACCTACAAAAAGTAATGATGGTTAAGAGGTGGTTTGGGGAGTGTCTCTAAGGGCTGCAGGTGCTCAGGAGGATTTACAGCACTTCTGTCAGAATGGAGAAATGTTTTATAATGGACATCTCTCAGCAGGTTGTTGGGAGCTCTGCAGAGATAATTGCTTTTCAGCAGTGTGCACCAAGTATTGTGTAAGGGTGTAATCATACATGTAGTGTGCACAGGAGTGAATGCACTGGGAAAATGAAGGCATTTAATCTCACCTGCCAAGAAAGGCTTTCTGCCCATATCATCAAACAGAGGTTACTCACAGGGTTTGGCATTCTTTTTCTTTGTTTTCGCCTTGTAGGGGTGAAAGCAATCATTCCCCCCTCCCCTCCCATATTTTTCCTGTCTAATGCACTTACAGTTAGGAATAAGGCAAATACTATCTAGTGACTGTAAACACGTATTTACTTTTGACTTACTTGTGACTTGACTTTTTCCTTTCTCACTCCATATTCCATTATACTTGGTCTTCCATTACCAATATCTCTTTTTCACCCCTCTCCTTTATTACTTCCCCATAAATCCCTCCACCTATGTCCATTTGCCTCCCTATTCTTTCCCTTATCCCTTTTCTAGTCCCGTTCATTCCATCCTTATTATCCTTATATTTGTCCTTAGAAATTCAGCCTCTCTCAGCCTTTTCTGAAACCATTGTTCTCTTCTCTAGCCTAGATTGCCCTTTCTCAGATTCTCCCTTCTTTTCCATGGAATTATTTTAGAATCTTGTTTCTTGCTTCTCTTGAAACCCAAAGAACAGCTGAAGGAGAAAACCTAAGCATTCCTCCAAGCTTTAAAGTGCTGTAGTCCTGTGGGAGTGTGAATTAGACAGCCTAATGAGTCAGGCGATTTTAGGGAGCCAATGCTTCACCAGAGGCTCTGCACACACACATTTGTGAGCTCTACATCTTTATTTTTCTTTCCTCATTTTCCTGGTTGCTTCACTCCCAGCTTCTCTTCACTGCCTGAGCAAGGAGCTGGGAGAGGCTGCTGTGGTTTCTGCTGGTTTGGGGCACTGAGTGCAAGCCCACAAAGCTGTGGCACAGGGAAGAATTCCTCTCCTATCAACAAGGCACGTGGCCAAACCTAAGGCTGCTCCTACTGCCGTCCCTGCTAAACAGGTGCTCGACTTGGGCTGAATGTATTCAGCAAGTAAATGCATAAGCAACTAAAAAGTGGCAGGGGTGCCATTTCCTAGTGCTGCTGAGGGCAACAGAATCACCACTGCTGCCTCTCTTCCAGCCTGGCAATGCACCTGACTGGTGCTGCTCAGCATTTTGAACCTTGCTGCATGTCATTTTCTGAATGGGAATTTTACATTTTCATTCAGCTGTTACCTCACGTGAGCTATACAACACTACAGATGGATTTAAACACATGGCACACTGCAGAAATAGGGTTTATGTGATTGATAAAGCAATGAAAGTACAGATTGTCTCTGCCAGCTGCCAGTGCAGCTGAAATAGACCCATGGTAATTACACCACTCAGGAACTTCACACACACTGAAAAGTGTTACCAAGCCAAGAATGCTAAAAGTCATGGGAATAATTCTGTTACAGCTCTCTGAAAGACACACTGTAAAAAAACCCCAAACAAAACCAAACCAATAATCAAAAAACACAAGCAAAACCCCAGGGCAAACACTAGAGAGCTTGGAATTAGAACAATTTCCACTATTACTATTTTAATCTGGTTGAACAGCTCAGATATTGGACACCATTCATCTTGGAGCATTGCATTTTGCCTCACTACAGATCTCAGGGGATCAGCAGAGTAAGATGACAGTTCCTCTGACAGTGTTTATGGACTACTTCAAAGGACCTTCCCCTTTTATTTTTAAAAGGATTGATGTTCAGCTGAAATGTTGAACTATTTAAAGAAGTAAGAAGAGTGGCTTTCACTAAGACTAATCCTTACTCAACAAAGAGACCCTACCTATTAACTGCCATACATTCCAACTATGAGCTGTAGCTGTTCATTTATCAATAATTGTCTGTATTCATCTTTGCATTGATAATTATGAGCATTTTATTTTCTGCTAATGCAAAAAGTAGTTATCAGCTTTGATAATATAATCTCTGGATGATGCATGTTTACCACGAGGTCAAAAAAAGGCTGAGCCATAACCAATAGTGGTATTGCTTATGGTGGATGAAATGCAGTTTCAGGATGATTTATGGATGGCAGGTTGTAAATATTGCTGCCCATGTCAGATGGGCTATTCCACTCATCTGGCTCATCTCTTGGGAGTTCTAGTGGCATGTTAAGGACATCTGCTTATATTAAAAGAAAAATCTGTTTCCTGGAGATACTCTCATTACCCTCACATTAAAGGACAGTAATGCTCTCCTAAATTTCAGGTAGAAGAAGGTGCCTCATAGTTTCCATTGTGAGAAAAACAAGTTATATAACAATTAAAACCAAAACCCTAAATGTAGAGTGCTACATTTATCTTTGAGTGTCTCCTATAGTTTCAGCTCATTTCTTCAGTTAGCCATACTTCTGAACTCTGATCTGATACACCAAGTTTCAAGTTCAATAACCATTGACCTCTTGTTTATGAAAATAATGAACAGTAGTATATTAGAGAAACATGTTTGTGAGTCTCACTCTGCCCTTTTTCTCTTTACATTGCCACACAGATGGCAGTGTATCAGACGTGACACTTCTCTGAAGTTATTAAGCCTGCTTCTATCTCTTGTATCTAGATCATATAATCTAGAAAATATATGATATTAAAGCCTTATTTAAGTCAAGAGATGACATGTGCTGCTTCTGTGCCATGGACAAATATATTCCCTGAACAGAAGAAAACATTTGATTTGACATGATTTACTTCTGAAATAACATTGCTAAAATTGCCCTTTTCAATGCCTCTCATAAGAATGAAAATGTGAAGACTTTCTGTAAGTATGATCAAAGTTAAAAGATGTTCTGAGATTACTAGAAATGTTATGTATTTAGTTTTAAATTCCTCAAAAACTCCTTTTTATTAAGATCACCTCTTGTTGAATATACAAGCATTCCTAGAAGATGAGGCTTATTATTGCTGTGGTCTCCAGATGCTGCTTTTATATGAACAGTTAATAAGTTACCTTAGGCAAGAGGACAGTGGCTCAGATGTGATTTATGGGAAAAAATTGAGATTAAATGTTAAAAATTGCACGAGATGAATGGCTTAGTCAAAGCAGCAAATGACTTCCCTGTTGGACTGTAAATCTGGGTTCTGAAACTTCCAGAGGAGTGGTGTGCATGCATTCTGAAAGGCTTTTGAATCTTTTATTTAATTGAATTTTAGCTCAATTACAGCAACATGCAGACATCTTCCAACACATCAAATAAGCAAAACTGGTGTTAGTCTTACTATACTGGCAAGTGTCAAAACAATAGGAGCTCTTTCTGAATACTCAATGCCTGAATTTATCCAGGTTCAATAAGGTGTCCCACTAATCAAATAAGAGCATGGTCTAACTTAACATTATTCTCAAAGAGTTTAAATCCAACTTACCTGTGTGTCTGCATTTAAAACTTTGATTCTCTGTGTGGAGATGAACAGATCCACTTCGGTCAAGGCCTGGGAATCTCCCTCTGAAGTCTAAAAGACAGGTGCTTTGTTACAAGGGGATTTTTAATTTTCTTTACAGAATGACAAATTCACTGACTGCTTCAAGCATAATGTGATGTGAGGCAACTGCACTTTAAACCACTACAGAGATGGCTACTCAAAGGCATTTCTAAAGACATGCAAAGAGTACGTTTATTGCATAGACAGAGTGAAGCCTACTCTGATTTTCTGGGTAAGAGGGAATTTGGAGCCTGTGGGAGTGACAGCTCAAGTTTTAAAATTCTCTACTTATAGCCAAAACAGGAGAAAAAGTATGGCTGTTTTTTCCTCACTGTCTCGCTGATGCACTTCAGTACATGGGGCACCAGACTTAAGAAAGTAGAAGTGAGAAAGTGACTTAGGCCCCATCAGCTGTTTAGCCCTTGCCATGTTCAGTGAGCTCACCAAAAAAGGTGCAAGCTGATGCTCAGTACTGTGGTGGGGTTCAGGACTTTTTTTTTTTTTAAAGCTTTTTAGGTTTTTTCCTAGAAAATAAAGAACTGAGCACTGAACTAATGTTTCTCTCATATCACAGAAAGCCATCAGGTGACTTTTAGACCGCAACTTCTGAGCACTGCTCACTAGGGAAACACTTCCATACCCCATCAGAGGGCATGGACACAGAGCAAGAGGGATTACAGTGCCATGCCACGCTCCAAAGTGTGAGTCCTAGCTCTGTCCACCTGAGAAAGCAGGAGAAGAGGTGGCAAAGCAGCTACTACCTCTCACTGAAGCGTTGTCCAAGAGCTTCCCTGATTCTCCAGTGCAGCAGGAACATCTGTGGTCCTCCAGGCTGCTTGGTCACAGGGCACCACTGCAACTGGTACTGAGCAGCACCCATGGCAGCGGCCTCAGAATAAAATGGGCACAGACTGTCTCAGCCTGGGCAAAAGGCAGGCACCAGCCTCCAGGTCAGACACTGGCTCATGATGAGAATGATTAATTTGCTATTCTTTTTCGGAGTTATAAAGGCTTAGCTGTTCCTATAATTCATTCAGATTAATTTTATTTGAATTATCTTCCAGCAAAATACAAAGCAAGCACATACTTTGGCAGAGACTTGTATTGCTTCCATCCTTTTGGTGATATTTTTGTCAACTGTATTTAGTTATCTGAATTATTGTTTTTAACTGAGTGCAATGTTTCCTGTATGAATTGTTCCAGCTACTATGTGGTGAATTTATTTTGGTTTTAAATGTCAACAATAATTTAATAAATATACAGTAAGTCACAGGCACAGGAAATACATACATCTTACTGCTTTGGTTAGTAAAATCAAAATAAGCATTACATTCAAAAACATTTCTCAGATAACAATGGCTGTACATCTGGAGTAAACAAATCACAGGTATTCAACAGGAGAAGGGCAGCAGACAGGCACTCCAGCAAATGAACAATGAAGAAAATGAGTTCATTTTACTCCATTCACTATTCTACTGTGGACCAAAGAAGAAACCAAAATGACAACTTTATGAGGATCTGTAATGAAAGACATGACACTCCATGGAAAACAAAGACAACAAAAATGTAAGTAAACATTAGCATTCAAGAAAAAGAGTTTACACACCGCTTTTTTCTTGATTTTAGCCGCCTTTTGCATCCTCTGAGGAGTAGCATAAAAAAAGGAATGCAGACAGATGTACACACAGGGAAAGAGAAAAGACAGTGTGGGAAGTCAGGGAAACTTTTTGACTGTGAATCCAGACTGCTGAAAATTAAAAAATTGGGAGCAGTGGGAGAAGGATGTGCAAGAAGGAAAGATTTGTTTATACCTTATGCAGTTCTCAAGCATAATTGGATTTCATGGCATTATGCACGTTGACAATTGATTACAAAAGAATCAGTACCAAAATGTTGTCTGTTATCAGCTGCTCCCAACACTTATCCTGCCAAATTTACAGCAGTCAAAAATGGCAGCACATGGGTCTTAAACCCAAGGTTTTCTCTCCATGTTCATCTCATACCTACACGTAACTGTTCAACAAAACAAAGCTCCCTGCCATGACTATCTAGAGTAGTCAAGTACCACTGACAGAGTAGGCTTGGTATTAACACACAAAACAGTTTTTAGGGAGTTAATTGCAATCAACAATTACTTACTTTAGCTTGACATATCACAATATGCTAAAAAGAAACGGAAAGGTTTGGAAAGTTTAAAGAACTGGACCTTTCCTGCATTCCATTTCTTTCTAAATGCTGAATCAATCATCAGTCACGACAATCTCTTGTAAGTGGCCTTTCCAAACTGGTTTCCTTCAAAACCATGCAATTTTTAGCAATTAAATATTTCACTGACTATGCACATACTTTTTCTCCTAGCATTTAATCTGCCTCTAACCATGTGTTTATTCAGATGAGGTATTTACAGCAGAGGCGCAATAACTTCTAAAATAAATATCTCCTACTTGGATTCTTAACCAAAAAACTATTTTCTTTACACAGCTGTATGAAGCAGTCTATGGTAGATTATTTAAAAGAAGTTGTTAACTGTAAATAACACCAAATCCAAATGCAATAGTAATGAATATTCTTGTCCTAAAAAAGTCATAATATAAGTAATAATATTGAGACTAATTTTCTCAATTAGTAGTAAGTTAAAGGAAGTAATAACAGAAGGGTAAAACCACAGACAAATGTCCTGTGCTTTGCCACCGGAATATTTTCTAATTGCAATCTGCAATTTGTCTTTCATACCTGAATTTGTTATACAGCTTCCAAAGA
Organism: Oreocharis arfaki; assembly: GCA_013398015.1. NCBI lineage: Eukaryota > Metazoa > Chordata > Aves > Passeriformes > Paramythiidae > Oreocharis > Oreocharis arfaki. Next base: position 119,844 of record VZRR01000193.1, on the reverse strand, counting down.
ATTTTGAATAGACTCTGGAATAATTTATATTTTCCTGTATGCGTTTTTACAGCAAGCGCTGGAAACTAATGGCATTTACAGTACTGATCTATACTTACCTAAGTGCACCTCAGGAGAGGTTTGAGGCTGCAGATCCCACACCATTCAGGGATCAGCTGTCAAAGGATCAGAGAGTATTCTACAGCCCATAAAGATCCCCTACCTTGACACGACTCACTGCCTCCTGGGCCTGCATCATCCGGATGTTTTTGGAAGGGTTGCGCTCAGACAGCAGCTGTGTGGAGCCCAGGTAATTGGCTGCAAAGATGATCCCATCAATGAGGTCCTCAGGTTCACAAGGTCCTGGAACTGTCAGGAGACATTTACAGTTACTGCCTCTCTAAGGAGTGGGGAGATGAGAAACTGAATAAGGGATATTGAGGCTTGAACAACCTTTCTAATGCTGGGACTGTGCTCACCATCCTCTTTATTCAGCTGTTAAGCTTTACATCCAACTTGATTAGATTGACTGTAAAGAACAGTCATTCCAGAGTTTGGCTGAAATCTCTTGATAGTGAACATTTTTTATTCCCCAACAGTTTTATAAAAGAACTGTGCTTTGAGCTAGATCAACTTGCCAACCTTTTAATGCATTTTTTTTAGTATAAAAATTTTGTGTGAGGAGAAAAAGGACACTGAAGGGGAATGTTAATTTTAAGAAAAAGGTTTATTATTCAATGTTCAATTTATTTCTAATCAAGTCAATGTGTAAGATTATTAGGTGGAAAAGAAAAAATATATAGCATGCTGTGCTGATTAAATGTACTGAAATAGTAGTTTGCACATATATCTTTTAGTGAGCTTTCCTATCCTTCATTTTCCCATTCTAATTTAGCAAAAGTCTTCCACCAGGATATAAACATGATTAAAATAAGTGACTTTCCTCTTTAAGCAGTGTTGCTGACACTTATTCATCCCTGCAGATCTCAAATCCACCTGCCAGAAATCTCAACCCCCAGCAAAAACCCGCAGTCTTTGTAATTCAGTACTCAAGGTATATAAACACACAGATATATATTTATACCAGTCCTGTACTCTTCAGAGACCTGAGATTAACTACCAGTGCTCACACAAATTGGAGCTAATTGGTTTCCTATCAAACACCATAGTTCTAAATTTCAAAAGGATAATTATATACCACAGAACATATTTTATTTAGATCACATCTGTACAAATCCAGTAACGGTTTAGATATTCATTATAACTCAGAATAGAATTCTGTGGAATTTAAAATTTTTGAAGTATTGGGAAAGCATAAAAAAAATCTTGACAATCTCCACTGGAAGTATGAAAACTCTCAAAGAAATCCTTGAGAAGCCAGTAATTTAGAAGTCACTGAAACTCTTCATAAAGGCCAAGTCTTTCAATACCTCCAAAACCAATCCTTGTTCTTGTAGCCTTGATTCACTAAATGAAATCAGAGAAAATGAAAATTCCACAGGAACTCCATTCCTGTGTGGCTGCTTTTCTTTGTACCATTAGGTTTTTCAGCAGATGGATGGTGTCTTTTGTATGGTACCTCTTCTGATGGTGTTACTCACATGTCTTTTCAGGTCTAAAACTTAGTCTCATACATCTGTACTTCTTCCAGCATGCAACAAAATACTAATGTTGCATCATATTGTCATCTTGTTTCAAGGGCAGCAGAGAGGGAAATTAATTAACCACATGAATTTAATGTTAAGTTTGCAAAACTTCATTAGATACCTGCATCAACACACTCACTCAAAATTAAAGTAGCTTTAATTTTGTTTTCTTCCATTCACTTCAGGCTAAGTAAATGAGGCTAAATTGAATCAAGATTGCTTTAACTCTGAAATAGGCTTACCCAGATGTTTAAATCAGTTTAAGTAAACTCCCTTAGTAGGTAATTTAGATTAATTTTCTTGAAATGTTTTGTGTCTGAAGACAAGTAAAACTGCAATTCTTAGTGCAAATTCTCATACAATCATTACTACATCAAGCAAAATGCCCAGGGTATCTTTGGGGGTCTGTGCAACCCATGGATGCTACAAAGGAAACAACCATTTCTTCTCATGTCTTGGCTGTTTGGTGACAGCAATGGTGTTTTTAACTAATTTGTATGAAAAAATTCTCGAGCATGGAAATAACCTAGAGTGTTAAGCAATTTTATAATCTTAATTTTATTTATTTGGATTCCTTAAAGACTGGGGCTTTTTTGGTTGGATGTCATCACATCATCTCTTCATAGCTTTAAAAAATGATGTTTTGCAGAATCATTATACTAGCAACAAAGTCATCCACATCATGTGCAAGTCAACAGCATGCAGAAAATGCTTACAGCAGTAGATAATACAGAAAAAAAAAGACCAAAAAGAAAAGACATGCTGGGCAGAAAACATTTCCAACATACATTTCCCATCATGAAGGCAATGTAAGCAACTGCCAGGTGAAACAAGACTTCTCTTGGAAGGATGGAATAGCACTGAAAATTGCCAGGGTCAAATAAGGTCACCTGGGTGTTTTCTTCCCTTATCTCTGTCTGCTTTAAATAATGCAAAAATGCAGACTTGGCTGAGGTCCCAGCTCATCAGAGCACTTAAGCATGCCCTTGACTGCAAGCATGTGTAAAGGCTTACTGATGAGGAAGGGAAGCAGGAACAGGTTTCAAACGTGAAGGTTAGCTTGATGTGAGCAAAGATTGGAATTTTATATTGCCTATTGGTGCCTAAACATTAGATAACTATTTCTGAAAAATCTAACTGCAAGTTTCTGCACTTATAAGGGAAAAAAGATCACTTGGTATTCTGCTGATCTACTAATGTAACAAGTATAAAGATATTTCTAGACTAAGTAGACAAGGTCCAAACATTTTTAAATTAACATTTGTGTTCGTAAAATAAGAAAAAAAGAAAACTCAACCAAAAAAAATCATTAATTCAGCCTAACTAGATTCATTATTCTGTTAGGAATGCATTTTTACACCTATCTAACATCATGTAAACAAGGATTCAGACAGTATTTAGAGACTGCACTCTGAGCACAGAAGTTCAGTTTCCTCTGAACTATCACACTCCATGAAGTCACTGAGACCTTGGGATGAGCAGCACCACAGCAGATTTTGCATAAGGAGTAAATGGACACAGGGCATAAGTCACCTTTCAGAATGTCCACCTACAGCTTCCATTTTCTGACTGTTTTCTTTGCTTCATCAAGCTTGTTACTGTGTAAGGGAATAAGATTTATGGTGATAGGACAGAGTGCAGAGAAGCCAGAACCACTGAACATAGAACTAATTACTACTATGAGCATGTAGTGGTACTACGACTGAAACAATTCCAATGGCAAAGGACATTTGCTGTTAGACATTTGCAAAACACATTTCCAGTATTTTTGGGCCAGTCATCATTCAATATTATAGATGATAACTCATTTTCTATGTTCACAATGGCATATGAAAAATATTATGTATTACTAGAAACTCAGATATAGCTACTGTAGTTAAGGAGTCAGCTTTAAAACTGAATAGGAATATAACCAGAATATGGTTGTGGTACTGCTGTCAAAGCTCAGGGAACAGCAGCAGAGTTACCTGGCAGAATCTTTTCTTGTGTGCAGAAGGGTCCTCTATTTTTTGGGACTCTACATACAAATTAATAATAAAAACTGTATTTTTCTTCAGAGAGCAGTCATGTAAGCTATCATAAGCTCCTAGTGAGCCATGTATTTATTTGTATTAGACAATGCCATATAATACCTGCAATAGAAAAAGCCTAATAGACAGCTTATCCTGACATAATGTGCCACTACAGAAAAAATCAGGGAAAGCAAAATGATTGAACTAAAAAAAGGTATTGTATTATGTGAAGGGTATCCTGACCCCTTTCCAACAGAGTAGTGAGCTGGCTGGTACGTAAAGAAAAAGACATAACCTTTTTATCCCAGTAAAATTAAAATGCATAGCTGTATCTGCAGCACTGTCAGGGAGGAATTGTCTCGCCTCCTTTAAAGTTCTGTGCATGCTGGCCTTGCTTTCTGCTTGTCCACTATACAGTCAGCAGATACTTATTACAAAGCATCAGCTTGCTTTCTTGCCTCTGCCACCCTTGGGGAATGCATTTAAATTTACCTCTATTTAGGGCCTGTTAGCCAGTGCATGCCAAGTGTTCCGTGTAATGTCCCTCAGATGTCAACCTGATGGGACAATCTTTGAACTTCCCATTTGTTCTAGATCAGGGAATAAAAGAAAAATGTGTTGGACATGCTAATATTATTCTAAATTGCATTAAGTTTTCCCTGAGTTGAGAATGGCATTAGGAATTAAGTTTTTCACATCCTTTTAAGATTTCTATTGTGTGTGTTCATGACAGATCTAAGGTATCAGATTCTTGAAAGTGTCCTACTGTCTTTACTCACTTTATAGTGTAGACATTTTCTTTGCAGGAAGAGCTGTGTGCATTTTCCCTATAAAAAGTTCTTCAGCTGTCAGTGAATCAGAGAATGATAATGTTTTTCAGTAAAATCCTATTTTATTTCTGTCCACCTTCTTGTGTTAATAAATTGACTAATTTTTCTTCAAACAGAATATATGTAATAGCACTGCAAAAGAGATTGAAGAAACATGTGAAAGCTTTGATCTCCTGAACAGAGGGTTGGTTACCGTTGTTCAGTCAGTTCAGGAGAACCTTTCCACTTGTGCTGACACCTGAGGTTCCCAGAGTGCAATAATGGGCCCTGAAGAACACAGTGCTCTTATATACGTTCATAAATCTCCTGCTGGGGCCCACTGCTGCACCCTTTTTAACCCCTTCCAGATTTGTAGCTGCTCTTCATTTTCACCTGAATCCTTCTAGGAGCTCTATCTGTTCCTCCTTTTTATCACCACTAGGCTCCCATTGCCATGGGGAGGGTGAAAATGTAAATACTTCCATACTTAAACTTCTCAGCTGTATTCTCTTGGGTGTGACTGGTTTTTAGAAGTGTGATCTTTCATATATATTAAAGGTTTTGCTTCCACTTTATCCTAATTTTACCACGGATGATGTCAAACTTACCATCAACAAAACTTGGAAAGGAAGACACCTTCTTTGTCTGTTGAGAAATAAAAATGGTATAGCTGTAAAAAAATAACTTTCACACAATGAAGTGAATTCTTATTATATTTAAATAGCTGACCACTGTCACGGAGCCACTGTTTAGCACACTGAACACATTACATCACAGTCATTAACCCAACCTGTTACAGAGTGCTCTGTACTTGGAGTCTCAAAGGATTTTAATGTCCCAGACAAAAAAATAAGGGAGGGAGGGGGAAGATCATGAAAATGGCCTAGGAGGTCAGCTGTCAAATGAGCAATAGAAACCAGCAATTCCCAATATAATCAGTTGCCTACTAGATCACATTGCCTATTAGTGATATCCCAAATTTCCAATAAAGAACATTTAACAATGTTTTACAAAGCAAGATTCTGGGTCAGTGAATAAAAAGAACTATCCCTGACTGCTCAGTACACAGAATTACACTTAATCTTAGCTGGGGCCACAACAGTGCTCTTTTTATGCTGCTGTCCCTAGTCTCAATAAACAGATACAGTCCTTCCATTCTTTGTCCTTTGCCAGCCTGCTCAGTCATTCCCATTTCCAGGAAAGAGGCTGTTTTTTCCATTATGGGAAAAGGCTTTAGAAATGTGCCTCTTCGTTAATATAGCATGCTACAGGCTAAATATGTTATGGTTTTGAGATAAGAGACTTCTGCTTTTAAGTCTCAATTTCATTTCACTGTGTCTAGCCCCAAGCATAACTCATTCTGCATTCTCAGATGTCTTCTTTGCTCCAGTCTTCAGTGACAAGAGCAGGTCTGTCTATCACTGTGTCTCTTCACAGCTGACTAAGCCAGGACTGACACTGGAGGGGTAGGGGTGGGGGGGTAGGAATGGAAGCAGAACATGATTTCTTTTGGATGCCACTTTTGCACTCCAGTAATCCAAAAAGAGAACTTCTGAAGTGTTCTCCCTATTCTGTATGTCATGAGAAAATTTTAGGCTTGAGTACATGCCATAGGCAGTTACATAAAATGAATGAGGCAGCAAAAATTCATGGGTATAGTTCAAAGTCTTTTCAGAGTAGGCAGATATGGTATTTATTGTCAGTTCAGGAAAAGAAACGGAGCCTAAGTCTGCGTGTGTGACAGTGTGAGACCTGCTCTCCCTGCTGCTGCAGGAAGCCAGGCTGCACAAGTGGCAGCCCCGGGTACCTACCTCGGGGGGATTGTTATTGTCAACTGGGCCATTGAGGTCTGAACGCTGCTGCTTCCTGGGCTGCTCTAAACCATTGCACATCTGCAAGAAAAAAGAAAGGCTTTCACATCCTTTTGTTTTCTGAAAAGCTTCAAAACAAAGGAGAGATTTCAGTGGAAGTCAGTGGTGCAAAGATAATAAAAAAATTTTGACCAGATTAAATTAAATTTCAATTAAAATTCACAAAACATTAGCATCTGAAACTCTATTTAGCATGTTCTCCATTATTTATCTGTAGTTATTTAGGTACAATCAATATTCATTACTGGTACTGAAATATTATAATGTGATATAGCAGTTGGAATTTCCTACTGTAATTTAGCAAATATCAGTTTCATATAAAAATGTTAAGCTGTTTAATTATAATAAAATATCTACTTTGATGGAAATAATAGGACGTTTCAATTATCATTAAGTAGCAGTTACAGTACTGATTTAAATTTAAATTATTTTATGTCAATGCAAATTTTTCACATGAAATTAAGTCAAATGCTAATGTGTTCAAATAAGTCAGAAAGCAAAGTCAGAATTTTCAAATTTGTTTATTCTCAGTATTGGACAAAATCAAAACAGCCCTAATGTCCATCTCTGATCAGAAAAACAGAATTCTAGCACTGGATGTAGGATCCTATGTTTGTGGGAGATACTTCATGGCATCTCCTTCCTTGCAGGCCAAGCAAATCTACAGGATGCTGGCAGCAGAACCTCAGGCTTCAGAAGAAATATAAGGGAGAAAAGACAAAATTATACACAAAGAAAACAGTAAGTCTTTTAAACTACAGAACATTCCTTTTTTTCCTGTTCCAGTAGTCTCAGGGGCAGAATTTCTTTTCCAGACCTGACCCAAGTCACACAAAACCAGCACCCAACACGAAGAGTGCCCATGTCCTGTATGTACCAAGAAAGTGAGGTTTTCATGGCTCAGATTTTCAGTGTTAGAAATCTGGAAAACTAAGGTGATTTCTGGAACAAATTTTTATGGTTTATGATATTTCATTTTCCCTTTTTTCTTAGTTTCCCCATTGTGTATAAAAATGAGGGCCTAAATGCCACTGCCATTATAAAGCTTCAGCAGTAAAAACTTGTATCGACAATTGTGCAAATGGAAGCCACTGAGGATTATTCGGAAGGGTCAGCCTGAATGTTAAATGGGAATGTAACTCCTTGGCTTCTGACCTTCAAACGCAGTATGTAGCTGCAGGGAAAGAAAGCCTTTATGTTCACCTCTAGACAAATTATTCCCTATGACTAATATTTAGTCAGCAGAACAAAATATGCTAACGAAGCAGGCACATTAGAGCACAGTAATGACAATTGTCAGGTAAGGTAACACACACAAAGCAAAGATTCACCCAGGTAGTAAGCAGGACTTTAAGAAAGAAAAGACTATCTGAGATACTTGGAGATATATCCAGACTTGAGAAACTCACCATATCCTTGCTTATAAACACCATTCTGTTTGAGACAAGACAAATCTAATTACATTGCATGGCTAAACTAATAGGGAGCAATCTGTGTTGATGTGCAGTGAAATATACTAATGAGGTAAACAAATATCTAGAGGACTTCAATAAAACAAGCATAATAATCATACATTATTCCCTAAAGTAGCAGGATTTAGATCAAGTATCCTTTAAGCAGGGATTATGACATGGCCACAATGAAGTTACATTAAACTATAAACACTGGCAGCAAATACATTAACTCCACTATGTACAACAGAATGTCAGTATTTTTGGAGCTCTGCCAGTTCTGATTACCACACACTTGACTCAACTGAAAATGCACCTGCATGTAAAGAAAGAATTGTCTGCTTTTGTAAGCATCACCTGGGTGCTGTAACACTGAAACAGGTCACTGCCTCAAATCTGCCACCTCAACAGATTTATTGAGCCCTGGGGATCATAATACCAATCGTGCTCTGTGGTAATTGTTGCATATGTAAATGCACACAGTCCTAATAAAAAATCTGGCTGAACATTTGGATAGCTTCTCCATTTTGATTTATACAGAGGTTTCATATAAAAATGTCATATGATATGTGATATGTCATATGTGATTTACTGGAGCTCCTATTTTCAGGATTTCAGGAATATGAAAAAAAGCTGACTTGTTCCCAGTCACATATGTAGTCTATATGTTGTTATTGTGCACTTCCTGGTTCCAAAGAGAATTCACAATGAGTTGGGATCAATCACACCACCTCTACAAGGAACATAACCAATGTTTTTTCTTACTATTTGGTGTCTGAAAATGAAGGCCATTTTTTTTCCCTCAGGGTTTTGTCTATGTGTTTAGGAGCCCCAGCCTAATTAGGCAGAATCTCAGGTACAAAGAATTCATCCATTTCTTTTAGGCACATCTGTGAAAACAATGTGTTCCACCTCTGGCTGATCTATTAACACTTTGCTATTTAAAAAGGTCGTGATAGGGAGGGAAGGGTGTCACTGTGAGCACTTCCTGCAAACAAAACTGACTGTAATATCACATTACTGAGATCTCCCCAACTTTGGAGGTAGCACAGCCCCCAGCAGCAGCCCATGTCAGGGGAGCTGTGCCTCTCTCAGACATTCTGTGCCCAACAACTGCCTGAAGAAGGAATTTCAGGGAGAAGGGCTTTCCTTGCACTTCTGTCCTTACAAAGGACAGAACTATGCAGAGTAGGCATAGCTACATCTCCCATCCACAGCTACAAATAATGTAGTCTTGGACATATGAAAGTAGATGCTTCTAGAACAAGGATGAAGGGACTGTTTTGGAGCTCTTTTATGGTATCATTTTTAGAAAATATAAATTCTGGTATTCATTGGGGTTGGAAATTGCTTCATACTCCCAAGTGATCTGACTAATGTGAAGTAAATTATCATACTTGATACTTGCTTTCTTCATGGGTCTTACAGAGTTTCCAATTTATGTTGCTGGTTTGAGTGTTATGACAGCTGGAAAAATCACATGTGAGGGCAACGCTTACAAGATACTAGTATTAGTTTATACCCTGGCTTGCAATGTAGAACAGGACCTAAAACTAAACCAGAAATTTGGAATTGACTGCATACTAACACAGGGGCCCAGCCACGTTAAAAGTCTCTCACCCTAGGATAAGATTCTGATAAAAGATTCTGCAATGCGAGGATATAAAAATATTACAGGTGTAGTGTTATTAATACTTTTGCCTCTGAGCAAGTACTGAGGCAGTGTCCAACATGTGAAGGATCACGAAGCAGCAGAAAATGTCATTTTTAGGCTGAGACGAAAATCAAACTCTACTTATTTGAGGTCACTGAAGCACCTGTGGAAACCTTTCCTCAACAAGCCTGAAACTCCACCCATGCCCTGGCCAGCCCTGTCCTGATGGTTAATTACCAGGCCTGGGGCCACATGAGGCCTCGTCCTACCAATCTCGCAGGGCCCCTCCCTAGCACCCAGACCACCTTTATAACCCCTTTCTGCAGCAGGAAGTGTCTCTTAGCTGGAGGTGGGGGCTGGTGAGGAGAGAGTTCTGCTCTTCTGTTAACAGCTGGCTGTTTGCTCCAGTGTGGGCTGTTGGGCTTGTCAGTCAAGCACTCATCTCACCAACACTGGTCCTCCTCACAGCTGCTGCCTGTGATCCCGAATGCTGCTGTGGTGCTCAGCACTGATGAAGCACTTTCCTACAGGGGAACGTTCTCTTGGAAAGCAGCAAGTTAGTCCTTTCAGATTTATTCAGAATTTGTCTGAGAGAAGAGCTCAAAATGCTTTATTATTATGTTCAAACATTTGAATAATGAGCCTTATGTCCCACACCTGCCCATCTCTTTAGTAGCAATGCTGTTCAGTGTTAGCAAATAATGTGTTCAGAGACCAGTGTACTGGCTTATATATTCTGCAGCTCATCTTGAAGATGACTAAGCTTTTTGGAAAATAGACGTTTTGTGGTGGGTTCCAGTTGAAAAGTTTCCTTGTGGTATGCTCTAAGGAAAAATCCCAACCTTCTTGGGGAAAAGATGTTTTGTGGTAAACTGACAAAGCTGTTATTACTTGTTGCACAAGTAGTATAGACTGACTGACCTCTCATCCAAGTTTGCTGTTCCAGTAGAACAAAACCAAAGCAGATGGGCATTATGTTTGCTACTTAGGGACAAAGCCTCCATTTCTAGTTCCTGTGATGTGTTGTTTTCTGCAGTTTATCATTGGGTGATGCATCTTCACCTCAAGGTACATCTAAAATATCCTTTAAACGAGGAGGTGGTAGCCTAGTATCAAGTCTGCTAAGGCACAGCTATTCCTATTAAATTGCACAAGTGAAATAACCTCCCTCCTGAAGGCTGGTGATGTGTAGTGGAACGGCCTAATGTGCCTTCCTGAGCACTGCATTAGGTATCATTAACATCGGTAACATTGCCAGGAAGAGCAGTTTGGCCCAGCAGGATACTCTTACAAAGATAGACTTTGAATGAGGCAGCCCTTGATTAGCTGAAGGTTTTCTGATTGTGATCACAGGAAAAAAGGTCAGACTTCACACTCTTCTCTCACAAAGATTCCATTACTTTTGTGTTAATTTAGTGGTGGTGCTAGTACACATCAGGAGTGAAGAGAAAAATATTTCTGAGGAGTAGTTCCAAGCAAGCAAGTCAAGTTTAAGAAAAGAGGAGACAGAGTAAGTTGAGAGATCTAAGCATTCCACAAAACGATTTCAATACTCTATCAAATTTCAACGGATATTAAAATAATTGCCAATTTATTTTTATCACTTCAAAAAACCATTTTTTTTTCTTTTGTCTTTGCCTCTATTTAAAACTGAGAACCAGCCATGATGAGTTTCAGAGAAACAGCTCTGCTGAATTCTTAGGGAGATGTAATTAGGAGGACATGCTGCCTTCTGATTTAAACTTCCTGAGAAGACTTTGTCACGAATGCATCTTTAGGTAACAGACATTGGTCTTGCTGTCTACTGATGTCAGGAGCTGATTGCTAAAAGTCTGTGACTTGGCTAGTTAGCACAGAGAAACTGGTTTTGTTTGAAACTGTTTGGTCTGTTTAGCACTTTTCAGTAAGTACTTGGTAAGTTTGGGAACTGTCATTTGGTAACAGCTATTTAATAGTTGTGCCCCACAACTAGAATACACAGGACAATACCAAAACCTTCTTTAATACTCTTAATTTACACTCATTTGTGTTTTCTACAAACTGTTCTCAAATGCATCCCATAACACTCAGACCGACTTCTAGCAAGACATTCCTAAGAGACACATTTCCTAAACTGTCATCGTAGTTTCTTCACGTTGTTCTATAGGTGAAATCTTTTACAGCCAAAGGACTCCTGGATTTGGGCTGTGCAGCAGCAGAGCACTGTGCCCATGCTGAGAGAAGGAAACAAATACTTGGGTCAGTACTGACCTCCACCAGCACAGGCAAGGAAAACACAGTAGCAGCATTGACATGTGCAAAGCTGTTGGAGGGGGGAAAAGATGAAAAAAGGATGACTTTGTAAAATTTTCTTTCACAAATTTTTGTAGGGATCTTTTATCTGTCTCTGGATGTCTATGTTGAAGAAGTATAAGGACACAGCCTATATGAAAGTTGTGAAAGCAGATTAAACCTGCAGGAGCTTGTGGTGTCCCTACTAGGGCAGTTTGTATAAGCATATTTGCTTAGGTTCTCAAAGGTATGCCAGTGTTATGAAAGAATGATTGAGAAATGAGAAGCAGTAGGATTCAGTGTCACAGGCAGCACCGTTCAAAAGCAGACTTCCCTCTGAGGTCCTCCTTTGTAGAGGAGGCAAATTGCATGGCAAATTCCTGTTTCTTCCAAAGGGTATAGGTGGGGTAGGGTGTTAGTATTGCTAAAAACATTTTCTTTTACTGTTGGTAAATAGATTTGCTTGAACAAGGCAAGAGAGAACATGTTCTGAGGACTCTGAAATCTACCTAGAGTGGACATTAGGAAAAAGGGCTGATTAAATTGTCATTGCTCAAGTATTGACTCCCATAGTCATCTTCAGCCCCTGCCCAGCAGACAGAGCTCTCAGCCATGCCAATGCCAGTGTTTCACAGAGGCAGGATCCTAGCTGGGCTGAACAGAGTAAACTCTGCCCACATAAGAGGTTCCAGAGAAACAGTTACTTAATTGAGTTGCATTAGTGCAAGAGACATCTTCCATTGGTTATTATTCCAGCTGCTGTCCAATGTTTTGCTTTTTTCTTCATTGCTTCTACCATTCTTTAATTATGCAAATTCTGCACGTGCAACAGGAGAAACTGAAGTTTGAGATGCAGCCAGGGAGTGGCAGGATGGGGCTGGGACTGCCCCGTGCCATCCTGCTTTGTGGGAAGGAAGCAGGACAGGGTATGTTGTAGTGAACTGGAGACAAGCTTTTCGTGGCTTCAGCTTTGGTTTAGACCAGGCCCTTGCTCCTATGCTGTGCAGTACAAGCATACATTTGCAACAGGAAATTACTCTCATTTTTCACCTGGCAAAGCTGTTTCCGTGTTGATTACTAGTGTGCCAAATCAACAGTATTGTAGTTAACCTTGAAGCAAATATAACAGCATTCCAAAAAGCAACTACTTTTCACATATATTTAAATTTTCTGGTCGCAATGTACGCTACTGTCAGTTGAAGGAGTCATTCAGTTCATCTTCTTCCATCCAAACATACACCTGTCAGTTAGTTCACGTTTATGTTGCATTAAAAACTGAGGTAATTCAGGAGAATTACATCAGTAGCATGTCTGACCATACTCAATTTCTCTGCTACAGGTGAAACATATGAAATGAAATTAGAAACAGGAAAAGAAAATTTCTTCATGTGATACTTTAACAATTAGCTGAGAGATGACCAAGATGTCAAATGGACGTGGGGAAAACTCTTAGCTTGAGGGAGTTGTGAAATTTGAGTTCTTATAGAATAAGCAGTGAGTTAGAGCAAATATATACTCTAAATGTATTCCAGGTTTTCCTCAGACTTGTCTAGTGCTAATCATCCCCTTCATTGCTTCCCTAGAAGTATTTACAAATAAAGGTTAAACAAGCCAAGCTCATCTATCCCTGAAGTTTTCGAGCCGGAGCATGTGTATTTAAGACAGGAGACTGACCCACACTGAAAGTCAAATGAGATGCTTACTTTGTTTTCACTTCTCTGTAAATTGTTGGTTCTTTCTTAAAAAGTGACTATTTTCTGGTGCAAGCCTCACAACAAGAACCTTTAAAATCACACTTGTTTACTTGTTATTTAGCAAATGTCTTGCAAAGAGAATGTTAGCACCTGCCATGAGCTAAGAATTAATAGCTGTGTACTTTAAAGGAATGTAAATGTTACAATAAGCAGTAATACTGCCTATATGAGGCAGGAAAGGAGGAGAGGAGCAGAAACCTGAAAAAGCTAAGGGTAGCATACTACGTGCACAAAACAAATGCACCTTCCTGCCTGCTCCTTGTTTACAAGGCAATATATACAAGATATATGTAGTATATCTTGATTTAACAGGAAGCATTCAAATCTACATTTATTTAAAGATGATTGAGGCAAAAAACCTGCTCTATGTGGAATATGTGTGCCTCTGTCATCCCTTTCAGCATGGTATTTTGTACTGCGAGATGCACACTATAGCAGATCTTTTAGCAAGGGGACAAAACCAAGGCTCTTCTAAGAGCCTGTTCTCTGCAAACAGTAAGTTTAACATGCAAATGCACTGGCAATGGCCTTGGGGTTTTCTCCTTTCACTATGAAAGAAATGGAATTATTTTAATTGGTTTAAATATTGTAGTTAAAATTATGGCTGTCTTGGTTTCACGAATGAGACACAGGTTCATCTAGGCAGGCCTAATTCCATCCATCCCTTTGACATTTCATAGTAAATATTAAAAGAATTGAATGCCCCAGAAGAAAAACAAAATCCTCTGCACTTTACTTAAATTCTTTGAGGTCCAGTATTAATGCTGAACGTCCAACCACACCTTGTGCTAAGGACATTTAAGGAGCTATTAAGAAAAAAACCTCAACTTTGGCAGAAATGGATACTGAACTCTTATTCTAATGCCTTCCCCATGAGCCTGATTTTTGGATAAAGCTGAGAATGATAACTTGCAGTAGGTGAGAAGAACACAGCAAGCTAAGACCAGTCTTGTCATGATACACGCATTCAAATAATGCTTGCCAAAGGTTGTTGAATTTGGTTTTTCCTCCTTCTTTTATATCCCTGGAGGCTTGGGGTGGGGAGAGGGAGAATTACCTCGTGTCTCCATTTGTGAGTCTGTATCTCTGTAGGAAATACCACTTCACACCTTTTTGCCTTGGAGGCTTGTGCTCTTCTCTTCAGTGAATTGCCCACAGCAGCTGTGCCCTGTCTCCTTTCTTACAAATGAAATGCATGCCTTGCTGCCCAGTTTGTTTAGCCCTGTGTGCTGATCTGGAGTAGACACCTGTACTGCTGTATCTCTAATTTCCTGTCTTCGTGTTTGAAGGAATGAAACACTGTGTACTGTCCTGTGCTCTCTATTCATTAAGACAGGAGTTTGTGGTTGCTATTAAAAGTGATTGTATTAATTCAGTGGCTTCATCCAGCCAGGGGTTACCTATCACAGCAGTGCTTCCCTCATTATTAAACAAGATGAAGTCATTGGTCCAAGACCGACTAGAAATAACAATTAAAGCTCAGGCAGTTCAGAAATACTTAGGTGCTTTTGTGTTTTTCTCACACTGGGGCAGTAATATCAATATCCAGGTGTTACACAACCCTCAGCTGTTAGCAGTCTGTTGAGAATGACAAAGGTACAGTGCAGTTCAGTTCAGCTTCTGATAAATAAACTTTAATACAACAAAAAGTTGTTTAAATGAAAACCTATTTTGAATATTGTTTTGAATGGGCAATCCTTCGGTGGGGGAAAACCCCAACAATTACTCAGTCAAGCATTGAGGAATCCTTTCTTATTCAAGAACTCCTCTTGTCTTCTGTTCCGCAAATATTTTGAGAACTTGCAAGGAGCAACATTCTCAGTAGCAGCTGCGGGGAGAAAGACCATCACTGAGTCTAAAACATGTTACCTCAACCTCTGCTCCCAGCCCACACCTAGTAAGTGTTCAAACCATTCAACATCAGCCAGCTTATTCACTAAGGGACTTTTATGCTGGCAGTAGGGCACTGAATATAGTAAGTTGGACAATTTGGTTATAATTACACTTCTGAAAATAGAATGTAGTAATGAATATTAAAAACTTGCTGCAGATATAGGAAATCTGAAAATATCCCCCTAAGACTTTTTTTTGTTCACAATTATAATGAAGGTCGACCTGTTTCATCAGCATGTACTTAAGCATTTGCTCTCCTTTTACTGGTTTTCAGAGGAATTAACATATTTTAATGTCTGTTTTTAATAGAATCACCTAGACTAAATTTTTTCACTGTGGGCACTTTACAGAAAATCCTGTTTATAGAGTTGATAAAGCTGAAACAGGAAACTTACACATCTGAAGTTTAATAAAGCATTTTAATTAAAGATAAGGCAAAATAATTAATTTATCCGTACTAGTTTTTTATCCAAGTACATGTTAAGTTTTACCTCTTTTAGGTGGATCTGTTCATTGCAGAAGATAACTAATATTCAACTGCATATAATTTTAGAGATGCAAAGTCAAGGCTTTAAAATGACATTAGGGAATGAGGTGTGTTTCTCCAAGAAGTAACCACATTCAATTTGAAACTTCAGGGCAAAAAGTCACACTTCTTTTCCTTTAGAAAAGCTTGAGCTTCATTCTCAGGCTCTTTTTCTGGCACTCAGCATTATAAGAAGCAAAGATCATGCACAGTTTAAATTAACTTTTACATCATTCTTGTAATAAAACTGCTTAACAGCATTTTTGGTATGAGTAAAGCTCCTATTTCTTCCTTCTTGTCAAGGTCAAGATATGTCAAGTTAGTAAAAAACCACAGCAATATGCAGGCACTTCTTGCATGTTTTTTTAACATACACAGTATCTAGATTCGACATATGTTCTATTGAAAACAAAAAGTAATCAACCACTAAGGCGATGGTACAGGAGCTATTAATGGAAAAAAAACCTCAACTATTTCAATGCTGACCCCAATTTTAAGTTTCTCTAGAGTGTCACTGCAGAATGAAAATAGTGTAAACCATCTGGGTTTGCCCCATGCATCTGGAATACCTTTGTTTGAATTGTCTCTTCTCTGTGCAAAACCTCTTTGCCAATTCTCTACATATGCTGATTGCATTTAGCACCTTTCTCTAAACATACAATGTGATTATGTGAATGCAATAACAATAAAATTTAAAATATTGCTAATGTATATATTTACATATTGATATATATAAAAATATTGCTAATTTTGTTTGGGATAAGTAACATAACACTTGCATAATGCCTCTGACAGTCTGGTTAAAAAGAGCACCTCATACCTGCTCCTGTGGCCACTTCTGTCTGTCCTCTGGGGTTCTTGACTTTGCTTTAAAACCTCGATGCACATCTCCGCTGTGCTTAGAGGCAGATGGGATATTCAGTGATTTTGGCCTCCCCTCGTGCCTGTTAGCACTGTGAACAGCTTCTCCCTTTGAACAAGTCTCTTTGTAGTCATGTGCCATGTTTTCAGTCCCAGTGTGCTCTGGACTCATTTCTGCTGTACTGTTAATACTGCTCATGCTCATACTCATTTTGATTTCTGCTACAATCTGGTCAATGTCCTCTTCCTGCTCCTCCAGCTCTGCATCCTCTTTTCTAGAATGGTATGGTGATATTCCCTGGGAATTTCCATTAGCCTCTGCTGGGTAATAGTCCGGATAGTCACCTTCACTTTGACAGTACTGTATGTTTTCTTCTTGGTCTTGGATCTCCAAAGATGACGCTTCATCCTCCAAAATCTGGATGCCATTATCTTGACCTTCCTGCCACTCTTGCCTGTCCATCACCTCATTTTCATCTTGGTGCTGAATTTTACCTTCAGCCCATTCTTCTACAGCTTCCTGACATTCATCTGTTTCAACATGGTGTTCCTCATGGGGAGCATACTCCTCCCCATTGCAGTCCATTCCTTCCAGGTAACTGTCATCCTCTGGACAGTATCTAATGTAGTATGTGATCCCCTCCTCTTCTTCTGGCAAGCCTTCATCATAGTCCTCTTCCTCAGAAGTGTTGTTTACATAGTCAGAGCTGGAGTCACCATCTCCACTATGGTCATTGCACTCATGTTCCACAGGGGTAGGACTACCTGGTCTCACAGTTGCTAGTTCTGCCTCCTTTGCTGCATAATCTTCAATGGGAAGGTCACTTTCTTCATTTTCAGGCTCCCTGTTGTGAGATGAAGTCGGACAGGCTCTGGCTCTGTGATCCAGCATGCTGGCTGTAGTGCTTTGATGTTTCCTGTTTGCCATAGCCAGCTCCTTACATGACAATCATTTCCAGCAATTACTGCAGGGAAGATGGAAAAGCACACATTCAGGAAAAGGTCATCAGTAGGGAACAGTGATGTTAATAGGAAGCAAACTGATAGATTCATTTCGTAAAAAGCCTGTGTTTGTAGATATTTGACCAAATTCAGACAGCTAACTTTTAAAATGCTTGTGCTATGGAACCATGAAATCAAAGTAATAAGTTGCACTCTGAAAGGAACAGATAAAGAGAAGGTTCTACATTTATGCTAAATGTATTCTAGTGAAGGCTCTTTTCTGTCAATTTGACAGAGAATTAATCCTGAACCTTGAAATTAGTTTTCAATTTCTTTTTCTTGCCAGTAAGGGGTCATGCTTTGATCACTATGCAGTAAATGGGAGCTCTTTTCAATTTTCAGCTTAGGCATTTCTTTAACGTGTACTGAAAGTAAACATTTAGAATCAGACCTGCTCTTACCAAAGCTAAAAGAAAATAATTCTGTTAACTTGGCAGTCACATAGTGCACTAAAAGATAATGCATTGGTATTAAAAGTGTTATTTTTAAAAAAGCACTTGCTGGTTTATTAGCCTTTACTAGCTGGATGCCATTGTTATCTCCCATTGTTAAATCAAATATTGCATTTAGAATAGATTATTTCAATTGGAAGGGACCTACAACAATCACCCAGTGCTGGCCAAGTTAAAGCATGCTTTAAGGGCCTTGTCCAAATGCCTCTTGAAACACTGACAGGCTTGGGACACTGACTGCCACTGGAAGCCTGTTCCAGTGTCTGACTGTGCTCTTGGTAAAGAAACGCTTCCTAATGTCCAGTCTGAACCCATCATGACAGCTTTGAACCATTCCCATACATCCCTTCACTGGATACCTTCTCTGGGGAGAAGCTCAGGGCCTCCCTGCCCACTTCCCCCTGGAGGATGCTGTTGAGGGCAATGAGGTCACCTCAGCCTCCTTTCCACAAACCAGACAAGCCCCAAAGCCCTTTGCTGTTCCTCAAAGAACACCTCCTTCCAGCCCTTCCACCAGCTCCGCTGCCTTTCTGTGCTCACGTACAAGGACCTTCACATCTTTCTTAAATGAGGGTGCCCAGAAGTGCACACAGGAGGCAGGTGAGGCTGCATCAGTGCTGCATGCAGCAGGATAATCCTCTCTTCTGAGCAGCTAGTCCGTGTTTCACAGAGCCCAGGACACACTTTGCTCTCTGGGCTGCCAGAGCACATTGCTGACTCCTGAACTGCTGTCAACCAGCACCCCAGAGCAGAACCTGGCATTTGGACTTGTTAAATTAATTATGGCTCGATGTCCAATCTATCCAGATCCCTCTGCAACACTGTTTTTCAAAGTCTAATCTATATTCCAGGTAGAAGACGCATTTACAATAAAAGGTCACTAATTCTTCCTGCTAAATACTTCTGCTACTTTAAATTACATATTTTCATCTAAATACTGGATTCTAAGTAAGCAGAGATTATATGAACTGTATAAAAATAGTTAAAGAAAATAGGCTTGACAAGAGTGATCTGCTGCGTGATTTGGAGGGTGGGAGTAATATACTTTAGTATTTGTTTCTCTGTATTTCATTGTTGTATCCTTATGATAAACTTGACCTGTGCAGTTACTTCACTGGGGTGACCTGAGCTCAGGCTCCTGACGTGCACCACACAAATGCTTGTTTTACTGTATGCACCTAACAATGACCTATCAGCCAAACACACAAAACACACAAACATTTTGACTTAACCCGTTTTCCAAGTCTTGTGTGCACATAGAGCAATAAAACTAGCATGGAGCTAGAGGATTAAAGGAGCTACATAGGGAGTAATTTCTTGGGCATTATGAACTTAGAAAAAATATCCTGTCATTGTAACCCAAAACCTTATAGAGATGCCTGTAGAACTTCTGATACCACAAGAAAACCCTGAATCCTTAGTTTGTGACAAATCCAGGGATCTGATGTGTCTATGGATTATTGCAAAGATATCACGTGGCAAATCTATCCCTGAAACATGGGTTCTAGATTCTGAGACACAAAGCAGAGATGCATGTTAGTCACAGGAGTAGGTATGAAAAGAAGCCGGCATGTGGAGCTCTTTTTAGTTATTGTTACCTTGCAGAATTAATCTTGACAGAATAAAGCTTTAAAGTAAATAGTGTATCTGAAGACAAGTTTTAAAGGCGAAAACCAGAGGAGGAAAAATTCTCAGTGATTACTTGCCCCTCCTCACCATTGGAAGAACTAGCAGACTTGCAAGGTGTTCTCAATACAATCTGTATACCCATTACTCCTTTAATATTAATGATACATTTTTACTTTGGAGTCAGTTATAAGAACAGAACATCAAGCCATAGCCATCCATGCACTAG
Organism: Oreocharis arfaki; assembly: GCA_013398015.1. Taxonomy (NCBI): domain Eukaryota; kingdom Metazoa; phylum Chordata; class Aves; order Passeriformes; family Paramythiidae; genus Oreocharis; species Oreocharis arfaki. The sequence continues at coordinate 99,808 of VZRR01000193.1, read as the reverse complement.
GGTTACCTCTGATTTAGTCAGCTCTTACTGCAAACTAAGGATGTTTCTAAACTGTGAATGCAGTATAAACAACTCTATTTTACATTGCATTAAAATAGCAATCTAAATCACAATACTACAATGCTCTGCACAGGCTGCAAAACACTGCCCACAAGCAAGATAAATTGCTTGTATGACCAGATCAGGCATAAGTACATTACACAAGCATGTCTAAAATGAGTTAAGATGGAGTGCTGAAATAATCTTGAATGGCACTGCAAGAAAACTACAGAGATCTCATCTAGTTTAACCAAAAATTATTTTTTGCCAAGAACAAAACCAATTAAGTGCCTCTTATTGAAAGAAAAGTTCTCATCTGCAATGGCCTCAATCTTCTAGTGGAAATATTATCCATATTAAATAATACTTTAATATTTACAGTGCAGTTGACCCTGCACTTAAGTCACTACAGTGTAGCTGAAGATACAGAAGCATAGCCTGTAACAAGCACAGTTTGAAACCAATGACTCAGGTTTTCCTAAAGCATATGGAGATGAGAACCCTTTTTTCAGCCAGTGTAATGGAGTTTTTCCACCCACATCTAAGAATCTTCATTTAGTATCCAGGCCCTGAAAACGCCATAAGCAGTATCTCTGCAGTGATAGCCATTTATAAATTCCAGTAGTGAATGCTCAAAGATGTTACTTACCTGCAGGAAAATCCACTGCGTTCAAGATATTCTGTAACACATTGCAGGAAGCCACCTGAATGTGACCTGAGAGCCAAAAGGCAGGGCAGGAGCTGAGGGAGGGAGGGCTGCCTGATGAGTGGAGCTCCATCAGCTGTGGGGAACTGCCAGGGTGAGGGTTCTCAGCTGGGCACTGCAGCCCTGCCCCACCAGGGGCCTGTTAACGTGCAGCACCTGCGCTGTGGTGGGAAGAACTTCCAAAAAATAGTGGCAGACTGGAAACTTTTTAAAGCATAGGTGATAAGAAATAGAGAAAATAATTCCTCTCAAGCATGTCTAGCACTGACACGCTGGGACATGGGAAATGGGTTTTCAGTTAATTCAGTCTGAGGCACTGATTGAAGACAGTGCTTTACCCCTGTATGCTGAAACTGAGGCAAAATAAGCCTGATTTTTTTTTGGTGAGAGGCAATGCTGATCTTAATGCTATGGAAACTGAAGTTACAAAGCAATCTCTGCACTACAATTACAATTCTAGTTGGCCTCCTTCGCAATCTTCTCAGTCAGGCACTACTCTCAAGGTAATAAAGCACTGAAATAAAAAGGCAGAATTTATTATTTTCAGCCCATGAATTGCAGACTGAATGTGCACTGATTACAGCATCTTCAAGTACGAAATGTAACTTCTCCAACTGTACCAACACATCACAATTACTGAACTGAGTTTTCAAACACCAGTCTTGAGAACTGCTCTTTATGGAGCTGCACATACATTTCTGTCAAGGAAACACACAGCTGTATTTTAACTCAAATATTAGAACAGCCAGGGCAGCCTAGTTTTCTTCCACTGTATCAAAATATCTCTGAAGCTTCCTAGAAAAATGCTTTAGTCATTGATTAGGTTCAGCATGACCTGAATATTTTAAAACCTAAAAACATTTTAGCCTTTTTCTAAGCTGTCTCATGTCACACAGCAAAGTTCCTCAAGGCCACAGGTCTGAACTCTTCTGTCTTCTCAAGTGCAGAGTGTTAATCTTTCAGATTTTAAAAATACGACCCCACAATTTTGCTATTTTTTTTAATGCAATAGATTCCAAATTTTAGCATGTGTTCTGCTATTCAGACTACTGCACAAAGCCTTATGAGTCCCCGACTGCATGGATTAGTAGTTTAGCTAATATTCACATCAGTTACTGTGTAACCTTCTATCATGACAGGTGTCTTGAGCAAATTATAAAACGATGCTCTTGAAATTGGAAAAAATAATGGATTTCTATCTAATATTACTCAATGTTGAAGTGAAGAGAGGAGTAATGATTTGCTGGATCCAGAGACACTTTATCAGTAAAGGCTCCAGTCGAGCCTACAGATCATTTCCTCTGCTTGGTGTAAGACTCCCTCCTACTTCTTGTATCTCACCTCCCTCCTTGATAGCAGAGAGATAGGTCAAACTTCTGCATCACTCCAAGCACATTTCCACTTCTGGCTGTGGCTGGAATGAAGTGTTCCTGGGAACACGGGAGGGTCAGTGCTGGATCTTTGTTTGCCTTCCTTGGGATTCAGTCATTTTATCTTCTGATTTTAGCTGTACAGAGCATCGCTAAATTTCCATCAGTGTTGTCAGGATCAGTGAATAAGAGACCAGTTACACAGGGTCCTCAGTAAAAATGTTTTTCTTTCAATAATGGTTTTGCTTTATTTTTCTTAATTTTCCCTGCCTCAGCTCAGTGTTGAAAGGAAAATCAATCTCCAGGAAACACATGCTATATGTCCATGAGAGTATGAAGGAGTATGCATAGGGGAACCAATTTCTTCTGCTCCCAGAAACAGGACTACTGGGTTACAGCTGGAATGTATTCTAATCAGTGCTCATTATACTCATTAGCTTTCTCCTGAGTTCCCTGCACCTAATCCCAGACAGCTGCAGTGAGGAGTTTATCGACCTTAACACTTCTACATCTTTTCACCTGTGTAGAAAGATCTCTTCGCTGTCTTCCAAGTGAAGAAGACCAATTAAATTAGCACTAAAAATGGGAAATTGTACACAATTATAAACATGGTGATACAATGAAATACCCAGTATCGTACTGCTGGCTGTGGTTAAAGAACTGCATCGCATCTATACTTGATTCACAAACTGAATAGCGTTTTAGTGGGAGCAAAACAAGTTATTTACATTTAACATGCACAGTGATCTGGGGGGGGGCAGGGGAGCATTGTCAGGTTCATTTGGCAACAAATATATTATTGCATGCTTATCTACAGCCAAATGATTTTTGAGCCCTGCTGTTCCAACTCACAGGTGAACTTCAGAGTTTTACTGACCTGAATTTGATATAGTCACTTTATTTTGCAAGGCCTCTTTCCTGTGCCTGCTCTTCCCCAGGTTTGTTTGTTCATATACTCCTCAGCATTTCTGCCACACTTCAGGTATCTGCAGCCTTTGTCAGTTTTGACAAAACTGACACTCAAGGTTTGCTTCTCTGGACTTGTTCAGTATCTCCTATTTTCCCCAGATATCCTCTGCAATCTAGCTGCTATTAAACTGGTTCTACTCCTTATAAGTCATCTTCAGATATAAGTTATAAGCACTGCCACACAATTTACAGCCAGGCGAGATCATAGCACATACAGCCCACAGCCTTGCTTCTCTCTGCTGAGCTGTGCCATGGATGCACTGCTGACTGAAGCTATTCCATATGTTAGCCCTATACATTCATAATCCAGAAATGCTGCAAAAAAGAAAGAACAACATCCAACTCTCTTAACACAGACATATGTTGAGATCTGCTACATTCATCAACTTACTCAGTACATCTGTAACTGAGATGACAGTATTTTTCAACAGAACTGCATCAGAAAATTCATTATTGCAGGGCTTTACACTAATTATACCAGTCTCTTCTCCAATAAAGAGATATGCTGAAGTGGAAAAAAAATCTAACTTCAATTCATTCAAAACAATTTTAATAATAAACTAATAGTATTTCTCAGTAGGCTTTCATTACAGAAGACTCCCATCTGCTAAGTTGGTCCAGAGGAATTATGAGTGATCCTAGACCGGGAACTGAAATTTTTAATAAGCTGATAACAGAACATCAGCCTGCTGTGACTAAGTCAGATTCTGAAGTCATTTGGTTCCCCAAGGCCAAGCTGCAGTAACTTCATTTTTCTGTGGTGCTGACTCTCCAGACCATGAGAATTCTTTGTGCAGAGCTCCAGAAGCAGAGTGCAGGGCAACTGCCAGCTCCTCTAAAGGCAGGTGTAAATGGGATCCTGGCTCTCACAGGAGCCCGAATCCCGCGGTGTCAGTGACAGCAGACTGAGCATGTGACACGGGATTTGGGAAGGAGCACAGTCTCTGACAAAGGGAAGGGAGGAGGGGACACAGCACAGGAGGAAGGGGCGTGTTGGTCCCCCTTGCAGAGTGAGCCTGGGTGATGCTGACCTTCTAGTGCTGGGTATGGAGTCTCCAACAATGAGGACTACCACAACATAATTAAATTAGGGTTATGTTGAGGCACTCTGAGTGCCATCGAAGTGTTACTTAAGTTCTCTCACTCAGGCTGGCACAGCCTGACATAGAACTTATTATCCAGGCCTGTTAAAAATGTCTATTCTTCTCTGAAGCTTATGAATTTAAAACAAAAAAACCCTATAAAACACCCACACTTTGTTTCAGGGAGGGGAAAAACCTAGGACAGAAACTTCAGTTATTAGGAACACATCATACATCATCAAACTGGTTCTTTTATGTCCAGGATGTTAGATCTGCATGGCAATAAATACCTACAAACACAGTCATATGCATGCATCTCTCTTCCTCAGTGCAAGCTCAGCAGGTATGGCATACCCCAAACCACCAGTTTCTTTGGTATTTTTGTGGCCACAGACGATTCAGTGGTGCTGTCTGAACATGCATATCTGAGATGGCCAATTTTCTCAGTTCCCTCCAAAAAACCTTTAGGGGGGTGGGGAAATTGGCAAAGATACCTGAGAAATCTAGACAAATGGTAGTGCTGAACTCCAGTCTTTGAGATTTGACGTCTCACTTGGAGTTGGTTTGATATTTATAAAATGATAAAATGGCTTTATTCACCTATGTGTGAAAATATACCATAAAGATTACTTTAAAGTAAACGTCTGGGTAGAAAAACTATTAACTTTTAGCAGCTGAGATCTGATTTTTTTTATTGTGAAACTTGAGATTGAAAACTGGGCTGAGGTCCAGTATTTCCTTGTGTACAGAACTCCAATATGAGTACAGACAGCGGTGGAATTGGTTTTGGGAATGCCATTTCTGCTTTTTACGGTGTATGTGAGTTATCTTTGCTCAGACAGCTTTCTACCTGCTTTACTAAAACCTTCATGCATACAGCAAGTATTTAGGTAAACCACACTAAAGCAGCTTTGCAGATACATGACACTTCAGTGGTGCTATTGACACTCCAAAGAAAACCAAACAGGCAAACTCAAAGAGAATCAGAGAGGGCACTAAATTTATGGGGAGTGTATTTATTTCAATGGGTTTTCATGCATAGACGATACATTTGATGAAGAATTTTTAAATTGCTAAGATTAACTTTTGTAGAATGTGACTGAAAATCGCCAGAAGCCATTTAGAAAATTAGCTTTGATGAATAAATATTATGTATTATGTATGAAATCAACCTGAAGTGTTTTGTCAGTGTTGACAACTTAGGACATTTCCAGGAAGTTTACAGCTTAACAAAATAGGAATTTTCAGTTTCTGTTGGTTCTTGATAAATGGCCTAAATATTCCTTTCATTTCTTATTTCATCCAAGAGAATTTTCTTCTCAACCCATAAGAAGAATGAGAGGGCTGACAGAAGATAAACAAGTCTTAAATGAGCTGTCTCGTCATTTATTTTAAGGTATTTCTGCTCTCACGTGCTTGACCTCTTCTAGCTAGTGGTATAAAAATAAGAGTAGCAAACATACAAGGGGAATGGAATTAACAGCAACTTGCTATCTAGGCTTTTCATATTTTTCCTTCATTTAAAATTAAATCCAACAAACTACGAGTAGTAGTTGTTGCCTGCACCAAGCAGAAACCTCTCAGGATTCAGAAATGCATTGTCTTTTGTCCTGTGAAATTCCATTCAAATTTAGTCTCTTTTAATCTGACTTTCTCTTTTCCATGAGTGTCTTTAGAAAATTATGACCATTTGTCAAAAAGCTTTATAAAATCAACCCTGTATTAAGATGTCTTTCAATATTTCTTTATTTTCTTACTCTCTTCTATCAAGACCCAGTTTCCCACCTCCCTGCTGGGCTGCTGTCAGGCTGGGGCTGCCTCAGGTCCAAAGGAAACAACTCTGAATAGACAAGCCAGAAAACCACCAAACACACCTTTTGTGATTTGAGGAGGGAAGAAAGGGATGCTCTGTGTTCCCCCAGTGCCTCTGGCTCACACAGTAGGTGCTGTGAATTTTGTAGCTCACCTGCAGAGCCTGAGAGCAGCTGGGGTTCATCTAACACTGACCCTGTGTCCAGTTGTACACAGTTCTCTGTTTTCAGCAAGGGCAAAAATAAAGCAGGAAGTTGCAAATTAAAAATATCAATGAAAGTTATGTAACTTTGTTAATTGTAGCAACAGCATGGTAAAGTCCAGATTCAGGATCTTCCTTTCAACCTAAATTCCCCATCCTGACACAATGTACATATGTGTAATCATTTTATGATTACACATAATTTTATACCACCTGCCTCTGATTTGTTAAAAGCACAGCTGGGATAGGCCAGGAGGAGAAAAGCTAAAGACAACTCTAGATTTGGTGCTACTCAGTATTTAGAGCTTCAATTAATCATCTAAATATTATTTTAATATGCTTAACGTAATTGAAACAGAGACTTAGAAAACAGCAAGAGATTTGCATGGGAAGCAGAGCAAGAATGATTCTTCAAGAAGTGTGTGGGGGAAGTGAAAATGAGCAGCATCTAAAAATAGATGGCATTAAAATACATGACTTGCCAGTTATCTCAAGAGTAGCCACTAGGGTCTTCTTGTGTAGCTAAGACCAAAAAAAATTCTCTTATCATTCTCTGCTTACTTTACTGTGTCAACTGTGAATGTGAGCTAGTCACAAAAGATAATAATTCGGGTGGGGAAAATCACTGAATAGGCAAACAAAGAAAATGTCATGTCCATTATTAACCACCATTATACTTATTTTATTAGTTTAACAACAGACAGCAGACTGAGGAAAAAAAAAGTTGTGAGATAACAAATGTTCATTTCTGTATGTCAGGATTGTTTCATTTGCAGTTTTGCAGAAATTCTGCCTAAAGCTACAATGGCTTCAGTGAATTAGATACTGCAAATACACATCCCTGTATCCACAGGCAAATGCTCTGAAAATGGAGCAGCCAGTCCTGAGTTACTACTGAGCTATAACAAAATGTTGTCAGCATGCAGGTTGCATTCTCAGTAGAATATGAACTGTGAATGCACTGAAGACATGAACAGCATCTGTTGAGCAGCCATACCTAAGGCACACCTCCTGACCCTGAAGCCACCGAGAAACAACAGATTATGTGCAATGGAATGTCTGTTAAACCCCACCAACGTGAACAGGTAGATTTGAGATGTTTGACTGCCCCACCTGAGAGTTGAAATCTTTAAAATTACTCTTCTATGGTTTGAAAATCTTTTTTGTGCTATTCACCAGGTGAAATCAAGGGGTTTCTGAGATGATTTAACTCTTTTTCCTATTTTTAAAAGATTTTACATTCTGAATTGTGTTCTTGTATTTCTTTTCAAGGTATATAGTATTTGTTCTGTTTGGTTTAATTTAATAAGCTTTTAAAATTCAATAGTTACCTTGTAAAAGTAATTCTAAAAATGTTCTATAACTAGATGCCACCAATAGAAATTAAAAGTAGAAGAGGCAAAGAAATGCTAAAGACAGTGTAAAATTCAATGGCACTGCAGAGATGGTATTCTTGAGCATATATCCCAGCTGAATGTAGCTTTTATAGTTAAAAAGATTAGCTATTTCCTGCAGCAGCAATAAAAATATGTGTAATCACATATTTAATTATCATTTATTGTTGATGTGGCTTAATCATTCTTTAGGGCTTAATTCCCCAGCTCAAAGAGTGATACTAAACCTGCAGTGCAGCATCCATACTGTTGTGAGTTAGGACAAGGATCAGTGTTGCAGTGTTAAGCCTGCTATAGAGAAAAAGCCAACAAAAATAGAACCTCATTTAAGGCACCTGAAACAGGGGGAAGGACAGAAGCAGAATATTTGTATTCAACATAATAAGATGAGATTCCAAAATTAAGGCAAAGAGATTTTACGGTTTATTCTTGTGACTGCTCTGCTCAAAGAGATCGGTTTCAAATAATGAAAAAGTACCCCTCAAGCACACAGAGTTCCAATGATAGCTATGCAGAGGCATCAACTTTGAATTTTATTCCATAACAAGTACAAATTTTAGTATCTTTTATGATTATTGTATTTCCTAATTTACTGAGAATAAGGGAAAAGTATAGGATGTATAGGAATAAGAGAAGGAGATAAAGGAGTAAGGGAAAAGTACAGTATATATTAACATTATCATGCATAAAGAATATATGCCATTCAGTTAAAACATTCAGCCACTCTGAGACAATCTGCAATCCATCCAGAGCCCTGTAGAATTTTCAGTCTGTTTTAGAATGGATTATACAAAGTTTTCCAATGCTTTGCAGAGTAACTTTCTGCTGACTATGGAGGCTACTCAGAAGTCTGGCGATCTTTCTACCTCTTGCTAATTTTTACACTTCTTGTCATCTTCCTGGATAACACTTTTATCTTGATAACAAGGTTGGTTTCCATACTGACTTGCACTAAATGGTAACAGATCCCTCTAGGCATAAAATGAGGCAGTGCTGGTGTAACAATGGGGAGCCATGTGGATGGAATTCAAACATGGAACAGACACTGAACCTGGAGGCAGCTGTGGGAAACCTCCTGAGGTCACAATTGTTCACATCCATATCAACAGAACCTGGCCTTACATGACTGACAAGCAAAACCATCATCTGTTGCAATTTCTCCAAGTCTAACACAGTATTTTTTTTGTCAAAATGCTCATAAAACCAACTGAACAAAATTTATTTCTTACCTTTACATACTGGTATACTGTGGGAAAACTTTGCTCACTGAAAACCACTGAAGAAAAACTTACACATACGGCCCCTAATGTCAATTTAAATACTACTTTAGGAAAAAAAACTGATTCCATCTAAAGTGTCAATATATGGAATTATTCCTTTTTGTCTACAATAAGTCAGTGTTTTGAAATGGAGTGAACAATGACTGTAAGGTGTATTGAGCAGTCAAAAATGTTGTCTAAGGGTGAGACAAAATTTACTTTGCCTAGAATACGGAAAAAAATATTAGTCTGCCAGGACAAATTCCTAGAAGAGCCTTTTAAGCCACCAAATCTATACAGTGATGGGTGACTCAGGTGTATAGGTGAAGGGTGAGGCAGGATTTGGGGACTTCCTCCAAGGTGAGTAATTGATACTTTTGACAAGATATGTAAATTCCAAATTTCCATGCTATTAAGAGGAAAAAAATGAAACTGCAATAAAAAGATCTTCACAGTAAGAAGAAACATAACATCTCTTGGTTCCTTGAGATTCTCATCCATGAGAATACAAGCCTAAACTGTAAACTGGACCATTTCCCCTCAGCAGAAAAGTCCCCACTGCAGTGGTGCAGCCAGACTGACTGCTCTGAGCCTGCTAATCCGACACAGCCCTGGCACCGAGCTCCAGCCTCCTGACCATGCTCAGCTGGGCCTGAGCTTACTGCTGGCTACAGAGAAAACAGGTTTTATTGAACCTGACATGCAGTTGGAAGGGAAAGGAAATTGGTTAAATTTAAGCTGTTCGAGCAAGCTTTGCACTCTGCTGCTATCACACAGCTATAAAAGAACCCGATGGGTGTTGGCTAAATAGGTTTACACACACGCAAGAATAATTTTAGCTCATCACGAATTTGAAACCTTAAATTTTTGGAACTGTGTGTCAGACACACACACTCCCACTTGCTGCAGATGGAAGTAAGGCTTCTCTAACAGGTCATGCATGTTACACAACAAATACACATGCAAGCATGTCTCTTATAGACATTTATGTAAGTATAATATTAATATCTACATAGGTATAAATAGTAAATCTATAACTTCATCTCCTTCAGTTCCTTCTCCCACTAGGAAAAAACTAGGAATCTCTCTAGAAAAGTTATGGGGCTATTCTGATCTTAAAATAATTTGCAAAGATGAGTTAGCTTTTCAAAGAATATTTGAGGAATGCCAAGACAATAACATGGGTTGGGACAGTACTTCAAAAACTGTGATCTTGCCATTTAAACAGCATCATTTAAGTACTTTGAGGATTTATATAATAGAATAAATTTATCCACTAACAATATCAGGTAACTATCAGGTAGAGTTATTTAATTCAGCATCATCATTAAATAGACATCACAAAAATGCTGCATTTTGGTCACATCCAGTTCCACCTGAAATACAGCAACCAATCCTGTGATTTGTCTTTGAAATCAGCTTTTTCTTGACAGTTTTCAGAAAGCTATAGCTATTTAAGAATTAGCTCTTCAGGGTGGATGCAAATATTCCAAAAGCATTTGTGGCAACCCTTTTTATTTTCAGCAGGCACATGGCTTTTCAGAGCTGTTACCTGTTGCAAGTGTATTTCCACACACACAAGGAAAACATATCAGACTTGGTGCACTTGAACTACACATTAATAAAACATGACACTCACCAATACAGCTGTATCCTGCTCCCTTTATTCTTTGTTGTGGTTTCACAGAACTACTGCCAACTCTCATCCTGGCTCAATTTAATTTACAGAGAGGCTGCTTTATCATTTTAATAGAATTATGTCTTTAATATGGTTGTAAGTGTTTTGCTTTTACTGCCATCAACCTTCTTCATTGAAATAAATGTCCTAAGCAAAGTCTGGATTTTAGAGTATCCCTTCATGCACAGAGGTGATGACATATCAAAGTAAGACATAATAGCACTGGAAAAAAGGGGACATTTTAGAATGCCATTATTTTAAAATTTTGTCCTTTTTCCATTCAAAAGGAGGAGGAATCCTTAAACTTGATACTTACTTAAAAATACATGGTTTACAAGCAATTAATGTTTCAAGGCTTACTTCTTAGCATTTCATGCTTTAGTTTACAGTTTACCAAGAAAAGATACTTGGTTGTTGTTTGGTTTTTTTTTTCATTATGCATCTCTTCAAATTTTTGACACAATAAAACTGGAAATGCTTAGCACAGGCAATTAATCATTGTAAAATGATTTCATGTATGGGCCTCTCCAGCCTTGTGGAGAAAAAAAAAAAAAAGATGGCTTTCCCTCAATAAATTCTAATTTCAGGTTAGGTAGAGGTAAATTAGGTATATATCTGAATAATAATGCAAAAGGGAATAATGAAGAATAGGTCACCTTAAATAAAGCCTGGAGATTCAACAAAACATTTCAATCTGTACCATTTAAGCCAAACATTTTCAACCTTACTCCCAAGAGCAGCCATTCAGTGAGAGGTAAGAGGGCTGCAGAGGGTGGTTTAGAATACTGAGACTGGCAATTTAGAACAGCCGTGGAGGGAGGTCACTGGAAAGGCCTCATTTGTAGAAGAAAAGGGAGATGCTCAACTTTCCAATAACTCAGGGTTTAAGTGCTGGGTTAGAGGTCCACACCCAGCCATTTACACTCAATTTTTACAGCTTCTTGATTCTGAGTGTGTAATAACTCCTCAAAAAGGTTTCTTTTTATCCCTATTGACCTTGAAGTCCTGTTAATGGTTTCACGGACTCACTTAAGGTAACCATAGGGAAAAAATGAAATTTTCTTTAAAAGGTTACAGGAAGAGGATCGACAGCATCATTTGAATGAGTCGAACCTCACCCAAAATTAGATTTTTCAGGCATTGACAATTGACACGTTCCTCATTAACACTCTCCCCATTTAATTAGTATAAGAGGATTAGGTTGCATTTTTCTCCTTAATAGAACATGGTGGTTTTTAAACTCATACAAATACTTGCATGCTGGCAGATTTAGTAAATAAGTAAAACAATCTTTTGAAAGAATAAAACGAGGGTTAAGACGATTGTGTTAGTTCTTTTCAAGATAAAATAGTCTGCCTTTGTTCATCAGAATTAGCAAATTGCAAGGTTAATTTATGAGACCTTTTACAAAATGAAGATTTAACAAGTAGTAGATGATGAAGATAATCAGAGACTTTGTTAACAGTGAATTACATCATGGGATTTTGCATTTCCCACCTTTGAAAAAATATCTGTAGCTTGCAGCTGGTTGTGTTTCTGGCACACTGCTCCATAATGGATGGTCACCTCATTTGAAAAGCAAGATTAGAAAGATTTCTCCTCTTTCTTTCTAAGACACAAATTGCACATCAGTAAAATCCTCTCCAATTAATAAAAACTGGTTAGAAGATAAAGACTCTGTCAATCACCGAAGCAGATCCTCAGGATGGCTTGAAACCTTACACCCACCAGCTTTGATTTGTATGTATACACCTTATGGAAATGAGACCTTTCTTTCTAAATAAGTATTTCCAATGTAGAATTATTTAGCTGTGCTCTGAATGACACAGTTGCAGCTTAGCAGGTTTACATGTAAATAGTCACTGAAAACAGAGCACTAAGCACAATGCCTTAAACTCTTACTTGGAATTAGAGACACGCAGTGACCTGACAGGAGAATGCTGTGCTCGATGCCATGTGAGCACCTGAAGGATGTGCTCCGAACTGAGTCTGCAATTTAAATGGGTATTGACAAATGGATTATTGGTCCTTCCTGTTGTCTGCTGTTCCCTGTGGCTTTCGGGACTAGGACATGCTGCATAAAGGGAAAATAAATGATATTTTGGCATCTGTACTTGAATTGATTTTCACTAAGTCACTGCAGGTCCAGCAGGGCCACTTTAAGGCCAGTATTAAATCTCACACTGATTGCTTTCAAGCCAGCCCAAGAAGCAGCATGCACATGCACACTGGCGTATGTGGCAGAACTAAGCCTTGTATCTGCAGTGCACAGCTGACCTGAAAGGCTGTTTCAGATGCTGGACAGCAAAGAGGGTGCAGAATCATTTAGCTTTGGGCATGGGAGCAGTTAATTGGTGTGTAAGACCCATATCCCTGTAATATGGAGCCACTTGTCTGATTTGATAAATGCATATTATTTCTTTCATAGATGCACTGAGGACCCAGAATAAAGTAACTGAATTATGTGAACTGGACCATTATTTCCTAGTTCCTAAATAAGCACTATAGCCACAACCATCCTCTTTCTATTAGCTTAGTAATAACATCTAAAAACGCAGACCTGACTTGACCCTAAGGGAAAGCAGAGTGTACTTAGTGAGCAACACCTAGCTTTGAATGTCTCCTGGGTAAAACAGAATAAACTCGCATCTTTCTTCTGTACAAGAAGTCTCATTTACTTCTGAGGCTCACTTAAAGTCTTTTAAAACTGAAGAATTTGATAGCAGTGCCTCTTTCCTCAGGGAAAAGAAAAAGTCCTAGGCAAAACACAATAAAAAACCCCCTGAACTCATAGAAACAGGTAGACAGTTCTGGGGAGGTCTCATTAGCTATTACTCTGTTCTTATCTTCCCAAAACATCTGCTTTTGGCCACTCTGGGAGATGGGATACTGAGCCAGATGATTTTTTTCCTCTAAGTCAGCACAGCATGTCACCTAACTCAAATTCTGCCACCGAGGAGCTCTAAGACAGCTCCTACCCTTTCAGGTAAGTTGATACATGGGGAGGCAGTATTATTCTAACTTTCTATTTTTATTCACAAAAAATCAGGAATTATTCTAGGACTATTTTTGAAAATAATGTATATAAATTTGAATTTTATTTGATGTAAAATTAAATTTTATGTGTATCAGTTTCCTAAACATTTAGGTCAAAATTACTCTTTTAATCAACAGTACAGACAGTCTCTTATCTGCAGAGATAGGCAATTTAGATTAAAGAGAATTTTGCCCACGGAGGATACTTAATTATCACTCAAAATATTCGTTAAAATTAATAAATGCCACATACTATCACTGCTGTCATAAGGGCATACCAGACAAAGTCACTGCACAAAATCACTTCATCTATCAGGAGATCAAATTATTGGGATGGAAATTAGTAATAAAAGACAAAATTCTTAACCTGAGGCACTTCTGGGCAAAGAAGCGTTCCACAAAATTCTGATATCTCCAAAGAGATATGTAATAGGTGTTTACAGAGCCAAGCTGCTGAAAGCAATCGTTCTGAAATGCAATTTATTTTTTTTAAACAGGTTAGGGTAGTGTGCTTTCTCCATCAGTACCTTAGGAAAAACCAGTCTGAATGCAGTGTTGCACTTCAATTGCAGAGTGCTGTGGAATTAGGTTACCAAATATTAAGGCCCTACAGAAGTTAATGTCAGCTACAGCAGCTCTTTGTTATTGCTCAGTAAAGCACGACACAGGAGAGATCTTAAGACTGATTTGGGATCTCATGTCCTTTTTCACCAGAGGTATTTCATTAACATGCCTTCTCTCCAAGAAACATTTAACCAAGGACAAATTAAATGCTTCTCAGGGAGAAGCCCTGCATCTACTGCCACAGTTACAGCTAATCCATCTTTTCCTTTTTAACTATGATTGACTGTATAACCAGAAAAATAAGCAGATTTGATTTTTTTAAAAAATCAAACTTACTTTCAAAACTTTCATAGAAGTACTATTTGCCAGCTTACAGAGACCTAATTTTATTGGTATACAGGAGTGATTAGGAACCTTTTAAGAAAGTTTCTGGAGAAAACCTAGAGACTGTTAGATTGCCATAAAATGACCATACAGTTGTTTTGCACATTAAAACAAGTATCTCTGTGTATGAAGACTGCTGTCTAAAAGAAAAAGGCTTATTTCAAGTTCTTGTACTAAATTTGTTGTGGATGTCTGAGTATTTCAGTCTCCAGGTACTGCACCAGGAGCCTTCCAAAAGCACTGCAATTCCATTCCATCAGTAGATGATACCCCAGTCTAAACAATCTCAATGCAAATCCTTTCTAACATTCACATTTTCTACTCAGAATTGATGACTTTGAAAAGGGGAATATTTTGATGTCACATAGTAAAGATAATAAATGTGAGTGCCACATCTATGTTGTTTTGTGGGTTTTTTTACTACCATATTTGAGTCTTTTCCTATCCTTCATTCCATTCCTCTAAATGTCAAATTCATTATCATGCCATGTAAGTGGGTCTTACTGCAAAATAATTGAACTCTGAATGTTTGGATTATGAATATTATATCACACTTTTTTTTGCATAAGAGTATCTGCTGATAATCTAAGTTATGGGCTAGGTGTTTCTAACTTTCAGATTTTAGATTTTCACATCTTATTCTATTGCATTTTCCTTTTCTCTACTTCTGTTTTTTATGATTTCAGCAGTTGCTTAAAGTTATGGCTCTGTCTCAATATGTAATTCTCCAAAGTAAGGACCATCTTTTTTTTCTTTTCACATGATTAAGCTATTCAAAACAGGCCTCAAGCCAGTGATTTAACATTTGGTAACACAAAGATAATGAGATTTTCTGGCTCAAAGTAAATCATAGCTGTTGCATATCTCGACAATTTTTGTGTCTAGATACTTAACTTAGGGATCAAAACCATTAATCTAGAATGCATCTATAAATTTATAGAATGTTGTACCAATGGATAAAACTTCTTCCTGACTCACTTAAAAAATGGGCTTAGTAATTCATGTATATTAAGTGGCAAAGCAGCAAATGTGTTCAGGGTTTGCTGTCTGTTGCTGAGAGATAGGGATGTCTGAAAGAAATGTTACAATTTGCCTTTTACCAAACAGCTGTCTTTATTTTTATCATGTCATTTACAGGGATTTCAATTAAATAAATCCCCCGAATCTGTGGCTATTACAAGTGCCACCCTGGAAGAATATTGTAACCAAAAAGGATTGACAAAATTTATTCCTCCAGTGTCTTTGGTTTATCTTTGCTGCCTTGGGTTTATCTGATTTCATTATTTCCAAAGCATTTGCAATTTCTGCTTGGCCTTTCTTGGAGTTGCTAAGAGGAGAGTATCACTGGGGGTGGTGGGGAGGCAGCTATGTGTTCAAAACTACAAAGTTGGCTGAGGAAAGTAAGAATCAATTTGGTAACTTTCAGATTATTTTATTTTTAAAATAGTTATCAAGCTTTTTCCTTTTACTGTTTTTAAAAATATTTTTCAAACGTATACAAAATTTTCTCTATCTACTTTCAGTAGTAATCTTATTCAGAATGTCAGTCTTGCTCGGTCAAACTCTACCCTAGACATCTGCTGAGGAAAGATTAGAATTTCACTTGCTAAATACAATACATGAGCAGGTACTGCTGAATGAAATTCACATATGCATCTAAAAAAGTGTACTAAAAAGAAATTAGAAATACATACAAAATCAGAAATATTTAGTTATGATTCAACTAAATTTCCAGTTTAAAATTTTAGCCACAGAAGCAAATTTCCATGTTCTTGGATATAAGCACAGACTACTACTGTGACCCTCCTTGAATTATCACTGAAAGGGCTGGTGAAAAGAAAAATGCACTTGCAATTTAATGTTGTTTCTCAATTTGCATTATGTAAATCCTGCTTTTCCCATTTTCCCAGTCATGGTCTCCATGTACAGCAGGCTGGAGACACTCAGGGTGAGTTTTTAGGAGCAGCTCAAGCAGAAGGGCTGTGCTGTGGCAGCAGCACAGGATGTGCCAGCTGTGCCAAGCCACTCCGGTACCTCCTTGCTTGGGTCACCTGCAGTACAGTCAGGGGACTGTCAGGAGCTAATAATATTAATTTTAAATGGACAATCTGCATTTATCTTTTATCTCCTCTAATTTATCCATATCCTTGGCACATACGATTCATGTTTTTAAGCTCATGCATAACATCTTTAAAAGCTTTGTTAGAACTTACAGTTAGTAAATGGTTTAATTGAGTCTTTATGCTGCAATGCCAACCATGAGACAACACTGGCAAGTGGGAAGGAGGCACTTTGCTAACCCATGTGTGTTCTAATAGAAGGTTCTGACATTCCTCCTGGCCAGTTTTAACCATCTGTAGTCATGACCCTTGGTCTTGAACGTGTTGGCTGGCAGCCACAACTATTTTGGGGAGTAGCAGGTTTTTTTCATTTTTAAAGTTTTAATTATCTGCAAGGGCTTCTTGAAAACAACATGTGCAAGAAGAATTGGAGATGTTTGGTCCCACTGCAGGAGGTAGGAGAAAGGACCTGTTCTCATCTACCTCATGAAGTTGTATCTGTGAGGCTGGTTAATACAAACAGTAGAAATGTATGCTGACAATCAAGAACTTGTTAAATGAGAATCTTTGTATTAAAAAAAATCAAAGTTCTTTTTTTTTTTTACTGTATTTAATGCAGTAATCCATGAATGTCGTATAGTCCTAGTGAGGAAATACTCTTCAGAGGAGAAAAAGGAAAAATATTTTCTGCATTTGTAGGCTGGCATGGTATCACTTTAATGTTGCAGCCACAAATGGAGCTAAGCACACACTGAATGCCTTCTATTTCTATTTCTCCACATCAAAAGGATTTTTTCCTGCTGACACAGCAAAGCTGACAACACACTACAGTAATCAATGCTCTGTGTGTCTCAGACAAACCCAAGCAATGCAGGCTTTGAACGCCTGCAGGTACGGTGTCAGTAACAAGCTGTCCTGAAGAACCTGAAGAACAGCAAACAGAGCATCTCCACATCACTTGCTGCCTGAAAACTTGTGCCATGTCTTTAGGAGGCGTGACAGAATGTACTATCTTTGACTTCAGACAAGCAGTATAAAAACATACCAAGGAAAGACCTGTCCTTATTGGTTATTCCAAGATAATGAAAGCACAAAAGGCCTCCTTCTCGTAATAATGTTTTTGTCTTTGCTAGCAATCTGCATCACACAAGCTCAACATTATGAGCTGAGGCAGGGAGCACAGGCACACAAGCTGGATTGGGTTATGTGTGAACAACACTCAGTTTAGCATCGTGTGCCTGCCAGGCTGACCTGCTAACACAGCACGCTGACAGGGCTTTACTTCTGCTGGCTGCTGTAATTAAAGGAGTCTGTACAAGAAAGGATGCTGCACAGGGACTCCAAGAGTATTAAGGAGCTCCAGATCACTGAGGGCAATTAAAAGCAGGAAATCAAAGATGCTCCAAACATTGTCTCATATTAGAAGGGATTTTGCTTCACAGTTGTACTGGATATACTTAAATGTGTATTTTCTCCAAGCTTTTATATTACAGGTCTCTCATGCAGTTTCATAACTGCCAGTGTAAATTGCAAGATACTTTAGAAAAGTGAATACAATTCCTTTTCTCAGCATTCCTATAGTTTTGTGTCAATGGCTCCAGAACGTATTTGTGCATGTACTTGCATAAATGGACAAACAGAGTTTGTATTCTAAAACTTGAATCTGTGCACAAAATTTAACCTTTAAATTTCTTATTCAACTTCTTGTCTACCTATCTCTTTTCCCCTTTTTAAAATAAGATGAATAGAATTTAATGTAATTAATACCTAGTGACTCTAAGGAAAAAATGAAATGTTTTCTTTTGAAACCAGGATATTTTAAATCGTTTGGTAAGAAAATGCCTTCAATTGACACTGGATTCCTTTGCCATTATACTTTTTACTGTCAGATGTCCTCACATACGTAGGAGCTCTTTTGAATGGTTGCCTGTATGTCCCCAGAGACAAAGTCCCATACATACATATCCATGCATAAGCATAAATGAAAGTGAAAAATGAATGCATGCATTATCCTTTCTGTTTAGATAGTGGGCATATGTTCATTGTCGACAGCTACAGGACATGAAGTTTCAACTTCTGAATAGTTCAGGATTCAACAAAAAGAGAAAAAAAAATACATTCAACCAGCTCAAAGACCACAGCTTTAAAACTGAAGTCTGCAAAACGGAATTCTAGAATGAAAGTCCTCCTACACTTAAGCATTTTAGGATGTCATGTGAGATTGTTGGCAGAACTAAATTCTAGCCACTTGCAGAGACAAAGAGGTTGCATTTGTTTCAAATCAGAATTATTTTTAAGGATGTTTCCTGACATTTTCTGTCAAGCTGATGTTTCTACAGGATATTGGGGCATTTTATTTTTATGCCTGTGCAGATAAGGGAAGAATTCTCTCCCAGGTTAGAATAACAAAGGATTTCTGTTCCCTTTCTGATTCCATAAGAAAGACTCTACTTCCTGGCATCTCCTGCCTCCTTTCATTTAGAAAATTCTCTAGAATGCTGGCCTTTGATTCCCCCTGTCTCTTAGCAGCACTTCATAATCTACATATCTTGATTAGTTTGTCCCATAAACTTTACACTGTTAGAAAAAATGAGTTAGTGGTTGCTAGTAAGGGGTCGATCTCTACACGGTTGTATAAAAAAAGTCTGTATCCAGTTGACTTGTTGAAAAGAACCAAGTGAAAATGGTGATCCCTTCCACCCTATAAGGAAACATATACTGTGTTCCAGCAGAAAATTCAGTTCCTTCATCATGAGGCTCCAGTGCTCTGCCAAGTCTGTTTCTTGTTGTTCAGCCTCAGCAAACCATATCATATCAATTACATTTTTTCCACTTCATTTTACTATTTTCTGTACTGAATTGCTACGGATATCCTGTACTTTCCAGATTACTTGGATGAGAGCTGTGCTCCTTGGACACAAGTCTAACACACCAATGATTCCCCTCCTTCGTACCAAGATTCTCCTGCATCACACAACCACCACTATTAATAATAGAAGGTTCTGACATTCCTCCTGGCCAGTTTTTTCACCACTTTCAAGACCAAGCAAATATGTGTATGAAGACTAAAAGAGAATATTTATATTTTCCTTAAGTGCAGGATAAAGGATGGCACAGACTGCACCACTACATGTCAGGTGGTACCCTAGCAGTTAACGCTAACACTCATCTCGTGTGTTGGACACAGCTCCAGCTGGCAGAGCCTTGCAGCTGACCAAGGAAGGAACAGAGATGTCTCATACAGGGAGAATTCAGGGTTCTCTCTTGTACTGTACACACGAGACATCCTTCGCTTCTCCCACATAAACACTAGTAAGTGTCACTTGTAGCATTTTTTGTTGTTTTATGTGATCTTTGACTTGATCACGTGAGCATTATAAATTGCTCAGTTTTTCTTTCTTAAAAACAGCTGCTCCCTGTTACCTTCTCCAGCGAGGATACACTGCTCAGAACAACAGTTGCAGCAGGCACTGTACACACACACAGCATTCACAGCATCTAGACAGACAAGGGGAATAAGTGCAAGAAAGCAGAGAAAAACATACTTGTCCACAGTCCTGATTTTTAGCAAGTCGTTACCAAAACAAAAGGCTTTCATTCTCCCAATTATTCTTTAAAAATATGTTTTACACTAAGTACTCTCCCACTGAAACAGTTATTGAAAAATACTTTTTACCAAGAAGTTCAATTTCAGATGTGAGCAGCTTGCTCTGAATTGCGTAGGCAGCACAAGAACACTGCAGAAGTGTTAGTGTAGAAGTAACATGTAAGTGCATGAATAATGCCTTACTGATTTAACTGTGAAATATGTTCTTTTGGCATTCATAATTAGGGGCAGAACAGATGGTGAAAGCTTAATATGTCCATTAAAATAAATTATGTTGCCAGTATTTCCTTAGTCTACAAAACTTTGGGCTGGCTATTTCAGGTTGGTATTTTTTGTTCTGCTTGGAATGGTTCCTGTGCATATGGATGCACAGGAGAGTATTTTGTATTGTAACTGCAGCAGAAAGGGGGAAAAAAAAGAAATTTGATGGGGAATTCTGTCTAAGACTAATGCTTTTAAATGGAAGAACTCTGATTTAATTTTTTCCTCCCTCACAATCCTGTTCTTCACTAAAAGAAGGCCTAGTTGTATTCTCCTTACTCTGCCTTTTCAGTGTGTCAAAGGCTCAGAAACAACATGTGTTTCTTTGTTTCCTTCTTTAAATGATCAGCAAAACCAAAGGTCTATTATAAGTATTGCTGAGTTGCATCTCTGAAGTACAGCACGTGTATTGTCTAGGCCAGTATTGGCAAGATCTGAAATGTATTTACTTATTTATTAAGAACCAGCAAGCAGTTATATAAAATAAGCACATGCAGTATTATTTAGAGTATTTTTAGATAATATTCTGAAATAAAATTAGAGCAATGTGAGGTCGCAACTAACTCCTTTCTATATCTGGAAATAACTTTTAAGGGATTAGGCACTTTTAGGATATGCAATAAAATATTTTGCAAGTAAGAATCCAGTAGGGAGTGAAAATGGCTTTGAAACCTGAGCCAGTTGGTGCCTGGCAGCTGGAAAGCCACTTAATTGCCAAGCTCAGGCTCCCCTGAGCACTGGGATCCAGGGACAGCCGAGTTGCAGTGCCTCCTGTTCTGCTGCCCCTGCACCAAGCAGGGGAAGGAGAGGTGGCTTGAGGAGAGAGACATTGCTACTATGTTTGATTTATTATGGATTTTCAGAAGAACCTTTTAGGGAAGAAACGTGGACCATCACAGATTAGGACAAACTTCTAAAAGTAGAGTAAAACTGTGAAAGTCACAGATCAGCATAGCTTCACCACGGGATCATTAACACCATTCTTCGGGATGACCCCCATGTCTTTGAAAAAAATCTGTAATTTTATTTTTGGTGGGTTTCTGTTACATGTAATATAAACAGCAGTCATGTCTGAGATTTAGGGAAGATGGGGTTCACTTTAAATGCATAAATGATGTTAGATGTGTCAACTGCCATTTCTGCCTTTTAAAACCTTCCTTCAGTCTTTGCCATCTGTACCCTCTTTCCACTGCCTGGAGACCTGCTGCTCCTCTTTGCATGCCTGTGTTGTGCCTGATAAAAGATTCTGCTTTGTGAAGTGCAGATTAGTTCACTGCTTGCATTAATAGATGCCATCACTGGTAACTACATTCTAAAATAACCTTTCCCAGAAAAATCAACTAGGGAAAATACTTCTATAGACATCACAGGAATATTATACTTTAAGATATATTTTTTAAAAGAAACTAAACCTCACTAAATTATATTACATATTCAAAACTGAAATAGCATGGCTAGATACATATTTAAAAGAGTAAATAAACCATTCTGAATGAAAACAAAAAAAAAAAGTGGTTGTATTTGAGAAGACTCTGTGTCAACAGAAGCATTAGAATAAAATCCTCAAAAGCAGCTACTTGATTGCTATGAGCAACAACCCTTTTTTGTACTAGAATCTCCACAGAATTTCCCTCATAGTTCCACCACTGCAGAATGAACTCTAAAGAGATTTATCTGTTAGTGGGAAAAAAAATCAACTAATTAGAAACTGTAACATCTTTCAAAACTCTTTCTCAAATCTCATAGTTAAGCCTAATTAAAGTTTCCATTCAAAGCCAATTCTTCAGTAAGGGGACAATAGATACTGTGACTTTTACTACAAGGTTGGAATTTCAAAATATAAACTACTGTTGACTCTGGAAGATGGAGTGACTGTAATGGGAAATGGTAAATGGGAAAATGAGAGCACATTATCCATAAGAGTATGAAGAGGGGATAGAGTCCATTTGCACTGCACACGATGAGAGTCTGTGCATCTTCTGGTGTTACTTCAAAGAGTAAGAACGTTTCAGTAATTAAGGGCTCTATCTTAGACACCAAGTTGAAAGGGATTCAGTTTTCATCTCCACCTTTGACTTCCTTTACACTCTTGACCAAGTCTTGTGCCTATTAATAATCTTCAGATATACAGAAGTAGAGCTTTTCAAAAAAGAATAGCAAGCAATTTTATACAAATGTATGTGAAACAGCACAGCAAGATGGATCTTGATAAAGTTTTTACTACCTCTTTGATAGGACCATTAATTTTTATACTACAGCTAACTGGAAAACTGTAGCAGAGAAACCAAGGCAGAAGTACCACAAACTGAACTCTTTTCACAGAGACAGGAGGAAAACTGAGCAGTGGCAAGCCAGAATTATATTTGTGTTATACATTATCACAGTTATAAACAACTTCAGGTCGTTCACTAGGATCACTCAGAGGTAGAGATACTTATGCAAAGTGTCACTTCAGTAAAAATTTCTGCACAATTAAATTTGAATAGATCTCATAACTGCAGATCAAAGCATTCATGCTGCTTTAGCTTTGGTTCTAGGTGCATTATTATACTATGCAAACAAATTTTTGTCACTATTGCAACATTTCACTGCAAAGACAGTGTAATTCACATCAGATTGGTATCCTCAAGCAGCCACTGCAGCTGGGAAGCCATTATTTAATTAGAGCAAAACATGAGTTCACAAAGCAAGCCAATTAGTGTCGGCAAATTTTAATCTCAGCATATTTCATAAAGCAGCATTTATTAAGCAGAATACCCCTCCCCTTCTCCATCAAACTATTAACAAAAGAGTATCTGTAACTGCTTCCATTATATGGTCATTATGTTTCAGATCAAGGCAACAGGATATGTGCTTTGGGAAGATGCACTGCAGGCAGGCAGAAAATGAGACAAGAAAATGTTCTCAGATACCTCTTTGTGTGTCCGTCTAAGCAGGACCTGAACTATTCAGAATCATTATAAATATGTATGGCATGATTTTCTACATCATTTAATTTCAACAAAAATGAAATATTCATAATAAGTCATTTAAGGTGAAGTACTTATTTCTCTCTTAAGAGAAAAACAAACCAAAATAACCAAATAACAAAAAAAATCCACTGCAATTTTGCGGTGAATACAACTAACAAATGAAAACCAAGCAGGTATTTTGAAGCAAGTTCAGTTTTTTAGTCCTATGTCTCAAAAAATAGCTGGTACAGTGCTTAACCTCCTGTTGACTTGTCTGGGGCAGTGAAATCTGCTTCAGAAAACATGACACCTTCTGAATTGCAGGCCTCTAAATCTACAGTATCTGAAAAGTGGTATATTGATGTATTTCAGAAATGTGCTCTGTGAGCTGCGCTTCCGTGCATCAGCTTTGACCCCACTGCCTTTCCTAAAGAAAATGGGTGCATTGGGACAAGCTGGTACAGGCAAGGGATAGGGTGCAAGAAGGGATCAACATCCTGCTTCTTTCACAGGGTTTGTAGAATTAGTAGCTGCTGACTTGTCATGGCTCTCTCATCTATGTATTTGCCTCAGAGCACTCCTCTTACTGTATGCTTATCAAATCCCTACCTGTAAGATTTTAAAGGCTTTAGTATTATTTTATAGTCATTCTTCAACAGCATTTTCTCATTCTTCAACTTTGTTTTCACACCTCAGCTGAAATTTGTCCAAATAGCTGAGCACCAAATGTACCCAAGAACAGGAAAACCCCAAGTACACAGTAATTTCCTTCAAATGTCTCCAGAGCTTTACAGGAACTTCAAAATCACAGAAAACTATAAACTAGCACTACATAATTTGAAATTACAATATCCATAGGAAGGGGCCTTAAGTAATTTCTATTGCACTGTTCTTCTACAACATAGATTCATTTTAATGTACTGAATCATGCCCGGACTTATAAAAAGTCTCCATAGTATTATTTCACAAATGAAAGAAATGCGTGTTCATCCCTTGGTTCAGAGGCCTGAAGTCCTCCCAGGAGCATCACAAAAGGAACATAATGTTCCAAGAGCTGGATCACTGGTTGAGCTGATGGATGTGAAAACTCTTGCAGCTAGATAGTAACCTATTGGCTGCAGTTCTAAGAGTGAATAAATTATTTTAAGCTTAGTAGTAATTTATGCTCACAAAATGAGTAAGGGTACCATCTGTTCAAATACAGACAATACAAAAATCTTTTAATTTGATATTAAATTGCTCACTTTTGACATAGCTGTGTCACTGGTGAATAGTCTTCATACTGAAGTCCTACAGAAGGAGAAATTTACCTTTTCTGAACAATGACAAGAAATCACCTAGGCCTATAAGCAAGGCAGATGGAAATATAATAAATAATTTTGGATTAATATATGGGGGGAAATTTGAACTCTTAAAAGGGGGAAAATGAAAAAGGAGGAGCAAAGGTACTTCAGAGTTTAGAATAGTTTCAGGTTATCTCACCTGTTCTGCAGTAGTTTTAAAACTTAGAATAAGCAGGGTATCCTGCACCAGGAAATACAGGTGCTCTCTATGCCCAACTTACTTCATTTCCATGTTTCTAATAAAAGCCTTAACAAACTCCTGAAGTCCTCATTCATCTCCCTAGAGATCTTACAGTCATACCTCCAAAGTAATTTAAATAGTTTAAGGCAATGGACATGGTGTGCATACAGAAGCTGAAAATTTGAGTAGAATCCAGTTTTAATATATTTTTTATTTTATAGCCTATCTATGGTACTATGTAAAAGTAATTAATTTGTGCTGCTTCTAGAGAAAGTGGGATAATTTCCTATACTCCATAAACATTTTTACTAATTCCTACTGGAGAAAGATAGAAATTTAGCTTTAATGACATTATTGTATTGGACAAAAGAAATTATTAGTGTAATGAGAACTGAGAGGAATAACCAGAAGTAGATTTGAAGAGCTATCTCATACTTCTTCCTCTTCTCTCTCATGAGAAGGAGGGGGAATCTATGGATTCCTCCTCCCTGTGCTGGTAGTTTGCCAAGTCAGAGGAGATTAGTTGAGTCTACTACGGTTTACTATTCATATTACAAAGTGCAAGACAGAATAGGTGCAGTGGATAGTCAAACACAGAACAGTAAAGCTTTCCATGGCCAAGCAAGTTCATGGTTCAGCTCCAAAGTAAAAGCCAACTCTCCTGCAAAGGAGAACATAAAGACACTGGTACAAGGTCAACCACAGTGAGCATCAGTATGAGCANCAAGTTCATGGTTCAGCTCCAAAGGTCAACCACAGTGAGCACCAGTATGAACACTTCAGTTGCCTTTGCCTCTTTTTTTTTTTTTTTTTTTTTTTTTTTTTTTTGGGGGGTGGGTAGGTAGTAGAGGAAAAAAAAATTTTCTGAATTCATATGCAGGATATAAATAAATCTTTTCAGCTTCTCCTACATGCAAGAGCCAGCATGAGAAGAGGCCTAACATGCTTACTAGATACAATAATAAATGGATGATCAAAGTCCTGTCTCTCTAGTTGGTTGCTGGATAATAAATAAAATAGGAGACTAAGTACTTCAAAGGTTTTCACTTGAAAAATCAGATTTTTCAAATTGTTATTATTACTTCTAATGGAAAAGGATGCAGTGTTTCGATGATGTGGTCACACCAGAGGTGTAAGAATATGATTTTTGTAGTGGTAGCCTGAGTGGCTAAAAGAAAAGAGAAATTGCATTCACTGAGGTTAGAGAAAACATGACAGAAATTGGACTCGACTCAATTAGAATTTGTGAAAGATGATTACTTCCTTAGATATGATACAGAAAAGTATGTTACATTTAAGAAGGCATATGAAAAGGGACATGATAATTGCTGGCCTGAATGACAGGCAAAAAAGTGGTTTTGTCTACAGTGGCTGAGAAAGGAAGTAACGAGTACGGGGTATAAAGACTCCTGGTTTAGAGGTGTTTCGCTCAGATATTTCTGTTTTAGGAATACTGAGAAAACATCTAAAATCCTGAGCAAAGGCAATGTCTCGAATAGAGGTGCAAGTATAAATCATCCCTCAACTAAATATGAGATTACTGAGACGAAGGGTATGGAGGGAAATAAGATAGAACAATGGACACTGCTGTACAGACTTCTACAGGAAAAGAAAGACTCCTTGGGAAGGCATCCTCAAAAAATATTCAGGACCACAGAAAACAATACAGCCATGACAGACTGACAGCAGAGAGCACAATTTCAAGAAGAAAATCATGCTGGCAGTGTCAAAGACCCTTGAGAACAGAGCAATGGTTTTGATCTTTGACCACCAGAATGAAAAGTCTCAACTCGAAAAGCAGTTCTAAAGCAGTGTCATCTGAAGACTGCATTTTGGTCTCACAGCTCAAAGAAGAGAGGAATAGACCTGGGTTGGAAGGGACCTTAAAGATCGCCTTGTTCCAACCCCACTGCCATAGGCAAGGACACCTTCCACTAGAACAGGCTGCTCAAAGCCCCATGATACAGAAAATAAACTGATGTGATAAAGTGGATTTGGCAGATTAAATTAGGTAGTTTTATTAGCAATGCTACTTTTAATCTAAGTTTTCAATGCATAGTTCCCTTTTTGGCTAGCAGCTTAATATTTTATATTAGGAATTATGTCACAATTTGGAATTTTTTTCCCTCTTTTTTAGGATTTAGACCACAGCCTTAAAATATCTCTGCTGAAGGGTGGTATAGGCACTGCAGTTCAGGGAAACATGGACAATGTTTCTGCACAAGCTGGATGAGATCATGAAGAAATGTCACCTCCAGTAAGTGACATCATTACTGTTCTAAGTGCTTTGTGAATAATCATGCAACTACCACCATGCCTGTTGTTTAACAACCTCACAGCACAGAGCTACTCCACCCTCACATAAGTGGGATCTCAGAATCCCAGTCTGGCCAGGCCCCCTGCACCTGCTGAGCTGCTCCCGTACTGGAGGTGCAGCAGTGCCCAGAGGCACAGGGACCTGTGTGCTCCCAGAACTTCCTGCTGGGATTCCTCCCAGCCCCGAGGGAGGCTGAGCTGAAGCTGTTTCAGTGTATAGGTGCTGCCTTGCCTGACTAGAAGGGACTGAGCAGTGACAGGGTGTAGTCACAGCCACTTTTTGGGATCTGCAGGTGCTTTTGAACATGTTGGAGGTGACTTGCTCCAAAACTATGTGGCTGAGATGGAAATTCTCACTAAGGCCCAGAAATCTTTTCCAAATTGTTTTGTAGCTCAGTTGAACCCTTCATCTCTGCAGGAGAAAAAAAAGCTTTTTCTTTTTTCCTTTTTCTTCCCTTGTTAGTCTTGCAGAGAGATAGAACTACACAAAAAATGGTGCAACCGGGCTACAAAGGTGTTATGTAGGACATCTACATGTACAGCAAAACACTGTTACTTCTCTCTCTTATCACCCGCTACAAGCAACTTGATGTTAACTCTGAATTTTATATAACAAAAATAGCTGTAATTATTGCAGCAGGAAGCAAGGAAACGAAAGTTCTCTGTATTTCAGTAAGTCTGTTTTTCCTATCTGCAAGTTTTGTAATACTGGTCTCCCTTCTCTTCTTCTACAATTGCTGCTGCAGTCATGCAAATGAAGAGTTTTTAAGCAACTAAAATAAGAAATTAAAAAATTTAGAAGAAGTGGTTTGGGTTTAGACATGAAAGAATTTCTAGTGCCATGTTAAAAACTGAATTTTTTCAACAGTTAACATTCTATTTAATTATTTTGCTTTAAGATATGCAGTCTTTTAAAACACTCCCAGTAAATTATCTGTTCAGTTACTAGAAGTCTGTGAAAGAAAGTTACAGCTAATTTAGCACATTTCCTAGAAGCTGTACTCAAGATATTAATGCTTCCTACCAAAGCAATTTAAATAGGCACGAGTTCAATCACCTCTAATTGATCTTGTTATGATAACTTGGTTCCATAGCATTCCAAACACATTCTCTCTGCTTATTGAGATGCATTCCTTGTTCAATAGTATTATACAAGCTGCCATTTATACTTCACTGTACATTTTTATATTACTACATTATTTTATTATAATGTCCTTGAGATCTACAGTTAGAGATCAGTTAATTTTCTCAAGTCCTTTACACAGTAGGGCTTAAAAGTACTGCAAAACTTGGCTGTGATAGGATTCAACCCTCGGGATTAATGCCAAGAGGTGGCAGTGAGCTGCTGTACCACTGCACCATACTGCAGCAATTTTCCTAGGCTAACCCACAAACCCATGTATGCACTCTGAATGAATAAGCAGCATTCCAACGCAAGCATTTACAGAAATACTTCAGGTTTCCTAGCAAGTCTGATCTGATGAACAACCCCACACATTTCAGTCAAGTAAAGCTTTAGCAAGTATGTATTGTAAAGGTCAAGGAGGGAGTAACTTCCTTTTTAGAATAAGAAGGGCCTGTGCTGTACTCTGTTTTGGCAGAAAAGAACTGTTCATCCTCATGTTGAGGCATGAAGTTATAAAGGAAAACCAGAGGACTAATGCTCCTACAAATAGGAGACTAAGAGAGGGCAAACAGATGCTACCATGCTGAGATGATGCACAAAGGACATACTCCTCAAAAAGACTCAAAAAACCTGTGCCTACTGGATAATAACAATAATGAGGATGTGGTACTTATTCTTTCAAAAACATCCAACATCTTCAGAGCTTACGCAGCGGTTCTGAGCAACCTGGAACTCATACATGTGCAAATATATCTCGAGTTGATTATGGGTAATAAATCATGCATTTATTATCATGATTAATTTGAGAAGCAGAGAGCTTCAGGAAGAGACAACTTGTTGCTTAGTTATTCTATAGAAAGAGCAGACATTTCATTTCTGATCATTTACTCCACTGGAGTTGAAAGATGGAGCACAAAAACAAAGTGTACTTTTAAGACCTTATAAATTACGGGTCCTAGTTGTTTGGGTTTTTTTTATTTTACTGCAATTATTTTGAGATACATTTCAGCAGGGACTCAGCCATAAAACACTGTATTACCAAGCAAGACATACATAGAAACAAAAGAAACAAAAATTAACTTTACCATAGTAGACACTGTACACTCTAGTAAACACTGTCTACTAGATTATATGCTGGTGGTAATAATCTTTTTTCTAACATCTAATAGGTATTTTACCTATTGTTAGGAAAATCAATGTGTGATTTGACTCAGTTCTAGGTAGTAAATTAATGTAAATTTCTAACTGTACACAAATCCTGATCAATCTCTTACTTTCTCTGGTTACTACACTTGAATATTTGTTACAGTGCTGCAGAACCCATCAAGTAGTGAATTGCATTTCCCCAATAGGACTGCTATTTTCCACTACACAAAACATTTAGGCAATGTCTGGAGGCCGTCAAGGATATCATGCTTTTATAATAACGTAACTATTATATTAACTAGGAGGCTTCTTAAAAATACCAGTAGCATAAAAACCTTTGAGGGAGTATGTATTTTGCCATTAACTCTTTTTTTACTTGGACAGTTCTAATTTTAGAATCAAAATACTTTGACATTAAAAGTGACATAGTTGGAACACTCAGTATTGCTCTAACTCTTTAGCATCACATTTAGCTAGCTAGTGACACTCACTGCCAGCTTTATTCTCACTTTCACCTCAGTATTTTTCTTTCAAAATCATGGACTCTACTTCCCTGTAGTTAGTGCAGCAGTCTGGTGGACAAAGCCTTGTCTGCACCTGAGATCTTCTGATTCATTTTTCCGAGGGCAATTCATCCATCTATTCCTTTGTCATCAGTTTTAGAATGGAATTGCTGGGAGCACACACAAAGTTATACATAAAAGGATACTTAAAGTCAACATATAATTGAACTTAAATTAAATTTCAAGATAAATTAATTAGTCTTCTTAATATTTTCCAGAAATCAGTTATGTTATCGATGCTGGGGGTGTGGATTCAAAGTGTAGAGAGAAAGGGATGGGTATGAAGTACCACAGATGGATCTTAGAAATAAACTGAAGTAAGAAATAAACCTTCCTATACAAGTATTAGTAAGTAAATGATGCCTGTGTACATTAGGTGGAAGAACAGATATTAAACTGGAAAATCTCAAATACCTGTAATTCTCATATATCATCAATTGCTTTTAGCCTATTAGGATGATGATGAGATGTCTCTCAAAAGGCCTTCCAAAGTGCTCTGATTTGCCTCTGATACCTGTTACTGTGGTCACTGTCGATTTTAAAAAGCTAGACAAAGATAATTCAGTTTCATCAGTTCAACTTCCAGCCATAGTGACAAGCCATCTATTCTTATTTTCATTTTCCGATTCAGCTCCAGCTGCAGCCCAAATGCATCACCATAAACTGTGAAGCAGGAGTCTGGGGAACAAACATTTCATAGGTCTGCACAAAAGGACTAGAGCACCTTATTAAAAATAAATGCTAGTGCTTCAGTAATAAAAAAGCCCTTAATTGTATCAAGAGTGTCACCTTTATTACATGAGCAGTGAAACTTGAAGGCTCTAAAATTGCTCAAAGGGCTGATGATTAGCACCTAAATAGGTCTTAAACTATCAAACTCGGTGTTTTCTATTCTTGAATTGTTAGTTGCCATCTTGAGAAAGATTTTCTTTGCATCCAGAAACACAGTTAGGGCAAGCAGTTAGAAGAAAATAAACCAGCTGCTGCTCTGCATAGAAAATCACTTCATGTCACTATCTAGAGACAGTAAAGGAAACACTGGCAAAAATCCACTGCATTATACCCCAAACCACTACTGTTTACACTCTATGCAGTGTAAAAATAACAGATGACATCTAATCATTGTTGTCCAGGTCTGCAAATCTGCATCCAATTTGATTATAGTGCATGACAAATGAGAATGCTATTTCCAATTTCAGCCAGCCTGATATACTACAACTGCACTCCTGCAGCCCTGAGGCAGTGTTATCTTGTTTGTTCAGGACAAGCCCAATCTGAGATTTTTTTTTTCTGTACTTTTTCACCTTTCATTTAAGCTCAGGTGAATTTAAGCCTTTTCCTCAAAATTCTTTACCACTGAAATGATGACACGATGCAGAGGAGTTAGCTTAACAACCCAATAGAGGCACTCCTTAATTTGACTGCTGTATTTCACATCTGTCTGGAGCACTGAGGTCTGGATGAAGTTAAGGAAGGAGGCTAAGAGCAACTGAGTAAAGAGAGGCAGAAATGGAGCATATGTATAAAGCAGCATATCAAGAATGAGCAGAACAGGTAGCTATGTCTTTAAAACCTATTTGCAACAGATCAATTAAGGAATTAATGCCTTTTTGTGGAATTAGGAAGCTAATACAGGAGGATGACTGACTAGAAAATTATAGGATACAAAAAGACAGCAGTACAAAGTACCAATGTGCAAACCAAATGAAAATTTTTGTTCCAAAGCAGGAGCACACACTACAAGCACCTAACTCCTATTCTTACTATAAAATCAAAGTGTACATTAAAGAAATCTGTAATTAGCATTGTCTTCTATGAAACTACAATAAATGAAAGCTAGTCAGAAGAGCAGGAAGTGAAATATGGTCACTCCTTCAAGGATAATGTTCCTGTTGCAAAGACATACGAGCTGTTTATTTAAAGGGAGATGCAAAGTCATGCAGCAGAGTCCAGACCTCCTCTAGTCTCTCTGAGAAGAATTAAAGGACTCTTTCCATTTAAATGTAAAGATGCTTCTGCAGTAACAGTACTAAACGCTGTAGAATTACCTTGTCTGAATCCACTGATAACACAGTAAATCCTAACTGGTGGAATAACGACAAAAGGTGAGCCCAATTTGCACAGTGCTTTGTGAATTAAATGTGGCATTTTATCCCTTATGACATTACATGGGACGTGCCCAGAGCTGCCTCCTTTCACAGGCACTGATCACCTAGGTAGTGCTGCAGTTCAGTACTCCGAAACCACTGAATTCCTAAATCATTTGATACACTATTTTTATCACTATTCTTCATAGCATTTCTCCCACAGATAGAAAACTCCAAGAATAGTCTTGGCTAAAGATGGTGGCAGTGAAATTGGATTGAAGGACTCTCAGGGTTTTTTTTGCCGTCATTTCTATTAGATCCACAATGTCTGACAGAGGTTTACAGAATTAACTACTGGCCGTGTCCATGCCTCATCCCGAAGCTAAGGGCCAATCCTAATCAACACTGTCCTTAACAGAACTGTATGTCTTTGCTGCAGACATCAATTAAGGATGACACATTTACATCAGGCTATATATGGCCTTGTGACACTGCACAAAAATTAATTAGGAAGAAAAGCCTTATATTTTTATTTTAAAATTATTTTTGGTTTAAAATAAAATCTTAAACCTAAAAGGAGTTTTAATGCAGAGCAGCCATGTTTTCACAAATGTAACTGGAGATCCTCCTGGGGCAGAGATACCTGAACCCCAGGCAAAAAGGCTCAAGAGCATCTCTTTCTGTGGAACACACACACGCACACACACACACACACTTGAAGACATTTGCTAATTAGTTTTTTTGTCTGTGTGCTTAAGAGGGCACATTCTTGTGTTTATCTTGACTGCAGTTGATAACTACATATCAGGTAATTATTGAAATCCATGAATATTTCCTTATGGTATTTTCCTGAAGCTTCTTCCCAGGAGGCAAGACACAATTGCTCTTAGGGTGATCATTGGATGCAATTGTTCCCAACAGTCACTCACAGCTATCGTGGTATTATTTCACATGTACTTCCTGGCTGCAGTTACTGGTCTCTCTTTCCTCTTCTTTTTAGTGAAGAATAAATTATAAGTCTGTTTTGTTTTAAATCAGACAGAGTTGGAAACAGCATAATAAGATATGATAGGTTATGGCAGACGTCAGCTCCTGAGAATTCTCTTATTTCCCCATGCGAAATCTGAAGATGCCATAAACTCAAATCCTCTATCCCAGTCATAAAATTTTAATTAGCTAAACTAAAAATACTGGTACTATTTACCACTGTTCTGACTTATTTCTTAAACTGCTAGACTTAACACTACTAAAACAGGTTGCATATTGCAAAGGCCATCACTAGTACAGTGATACTCTGTTTCAGGATACACGTGAGCGTCCTGTTCAGCTTCATTATAATTAATCAGTAATCTAGTCTCTTGTTTCTCACTGCCAAATGATAAATTAACTACTAGCTACATTCATGGATGGAATATTAATTTATACAATGCCCTGGGGTACTTCTGTGTGTAGTACAAGATGCCTCATGAACAGATCTCATTCAAAGCCTTAGTAGAACTATGAAACAAAACAAGAGTAAATCCAGTCAGCATCAGCTGCAAGCATATGAAAACTGTAGAGATCTGTATCAGCAACTGTTGTGAACACCACTGAGATATAAAAAATTACACGTGGACATTGCATGGAATAATGACTCCTTCTTTTAAATGCAAAAAATCAAGTACCTTTCTGTGCAAAGAATACTTTCTGGAGGTTTGTGAGGAACACTTTGGCTTTTTCAAGGTCAAATTACGTTGTCAGAGTATAGCACTGTACATGTGTTGTGTAATGGGGAAATTTGCCAGTTCTGGAAGTGAAGTTATTTTTTCCCCAGTTGCTCTGCATTATCTGCTCAAGCTGCCCATTATATGCACGAGGACAGCAGACAGATCCAGAGGTTCTGCCTCTGGCCTTGCCTGTTTCAACATCCCTTACATGCTGCAGGCTTTATCTTGCAGGGTTTTTCCGCTTTCTAGTGCATGAAAATGACCTTTGCACAGGTGCAGAAATTATACACAACTGTTTGCCTCTTCCATAGTTTTCTTTCTGGTATATCTACATTTTTTCTAGCCTTTGAATATCAGAGAAGACAAAGAAAGGATAATTTCTTAATACAGTGGAAGAAAGTTCCATAAAATACTCATCATCTTGTGGTACTCGGCAGTACCAAAACATACTTAAGATGCATTGTATTACAAAATTACAGTATAACAGGATATAAATTTTTTATTTAGTAGCTCTGAAAACATAATAAAACTTCAATGGGAAAATTCTGTCCTCAGCTGATTTTTCACAGTGCAAAGAAAACTGAATACAGGATGAGCTCTTGATAAGACCATAGTGGGGACTGCGGCCCCCTGTAAAATGCTAGACTGCATTTTGAAAGCTCACAGCATCCCAGCTCAGAATGATCAAATCAAGGCATTTGGTCATTTGACCACAAACTGCTTGACACACAAGCCTATCAGCAATCCAGAATGGTTCTCATAGCACAAGAAACACAGTATAGGAAAAGGCTTTGCCAAGAACAGGATGAAAACCACTGAGAAAGAAACAGGGTTATTTTCAAATTTCTAGCATAATAATATTAATTATTATGAAGCTTTCTCTCATAGGGGTTTTTAAATTGCTCATTCTGAAGTCAATCACTGCACCATACATAAAATAATTTCACGCTTTAATTATAAAAGAATAGGCAACATATTTGAAAGCAGTATAGAGACTTAGCTAACTCTGACATTTCAAGCAAGGCTCACATTTTGATTTTTCACCTTCTGTTCTCACATCCTAATGTTTCAAGCATCCTGCTTTATGAGCAGGTTATCACTTGTTGAACAGCAGATCTCCGAGAGCTCCTGTTCTCCCTGGACCCAGCAGTTCTGTCCAGGGTACGATGGGATCAGAAACTGGTACAAGCTCCAGATCTAGGCTTCTGCAGGAAATAAAGGATTTATTTATCAAGCATAGTGTGTGGAGCTGCTCCTGCAGGAATATGAATAGTTGGTCTCCATGGAGTGTAAGGCTTTACATGAGCCACAGCAGACACATTTACAGGCATTTATCTGAGGTATCATGGGACAGACTTGACTTGAGACTCAGCCACATCTTTGTTTACCACCTTTGCAAAGGCTTAGAGGTCTCATTAGGCACACAGAGCACAAGTTTGACTTCTTCATTCCAGATGTAAGGTTTTTGGAAAGGAAAAGGATTGGATACAGGTATTTGAGCTTCTGCTGCTGTTCTTTTGGAAAGTTAATCACCAAATTTATCAGTAGAGGGCACAAGAAAACAACATTCTTCATCAAACATGCATCAAACTAAGGGAGGACTCCCATTGTGACTCCTCAACAACCTACCAGGTTAGCATTACCTGCTCTATTTAAATTTAAAAACAAAACCAAACCAAACCTTGGACCTATCATATATAATGTTGGTTGAATAAACACTGTTAGTTCATTTGAAATAAAATTCATTATATTAATAACTGCTGGAGGTTTCAAACATCCAGCTATCTGAAAACC
Source organism: Oreocharis arfaki (assembly GCA_013398015.1). Classification (NCBI taxonomy): domain Eukaryota; kingdom Metazoa; phylum Chordata; class Aves; order Passeriformes; family Paramythiidae; genus Oreocharis; species Oreocharis arfaki. Next base: position 64,172 of record VZRR01000193.1, on the reverse strand, counting down.
AAAGTCTGAAGATGAGGATTTATAAATTGCAAATGAAAGAACTAGTCCCCAGTGATACCAGGCAAATGAACAGCATGTTGGTAGATGTTAAATCCTAAAGCATCAATAATCTCCTTAAACCTACATCTGTGAAACCTAACAGTGAACTTACAAAAATATCTGTCCTTTATGCTCAACAGAAAATAATTTAAGCAAACAAAAGATGAAAAACAGAGTAGCCAGAATTCTCTCCACCACTGGGTTGTTGGATATAGAGGAACTGGATGGAATTGACTTGATTAGATTAAAAAAAACCCCAGCCTACCATCCTACAATTTGCAATGCAGATTTCAGCACATTATTTAATGCCATTAAAAAGAAGCAATCAGCTATGGATGGATCATCCTCAGTAACCAGTATATTTTAAGTAATGATATCATTGTTTATCCTCAGTTGGGGTAGGTGGTGTTTCACATTTAGGATGTTGTAGTTCCTTTCAAGTCTGGTTCTCTGCAGCTTGGTTTTTTGGTTGCACAGACAGATCTTTCGCTTTCCAAAAAAGTACCATGCACTTACACAGATGTTTAAATCTTCCAGCTGTAACATGCTCTGTATATTGAAGGACTAGGATCTTGTAACTCTATCAGGAAGAGTTAATTAGTAAGGTGAATATTTAGATAAAGCCTATTTCCTCTTCTATTTAAGGATCTATTTCCAGGTGTTACTGTAGTGTCACACTAGGAAGGATGTAAATTGGGTTGATCCAGACTGAGTTTTCTGAGAAGTAAACTGTCTCTACTATTGTATTATCAATGCAAAGAATAACATTTGAAAAAAGTCTTCTCTTTACCAAGTCAATCAAAAACACTTGACACAAAATTTGTTACCTAATTAGCCCATTTCATGTAACAACCTGTATTTGGTTTGATGTCATTTATGTACTCTCATCTTTCTCCCAAATCATTTTCCATCATTCCATTTTAAAGGAACCGAAGAGGTTATCTGCTTCATATTTATACCAGCACCCACAGATGTATGGCATTAGGGTTGGGGGTTTTCTGGTATCTAGTTGAAGAGCAAGAATGCCTTCATGTCTGTATTTCTGTTCACATGGATCCAGGACTGTAGCTACATTTATATGCAAAGCAGCAAACCCTCCACTTGGTTACTCAGACACTCCAGCAATGGCTGCCTATAATTTATAGACAGAAGATGACAAAGTGCCAGTTATGTAAAGAGCTTTGAGCAGATAAACAGACTAGTCTATGCAGATTTCTATCTGAAATTGCAATACTAAGGACAGTGTTCTTTTCTTTTGGAGAACTGAGCTAATTTTTTTTCCTTCTTTTTCTCCTCAGTATGTTCATTGCCTAAACAGAAGATTTCGAAGTTTCATTTCTTTTCTGATGCTACAAAAAGCACAACTTTCATCTTGGATGAAATAAAATATGCAATTAGCCTGCAGTTAAAGGATTCTTTGAAAAAATTTGGCTATCTCAGCTGTCTACTCTAGTTTGAAAAAGTTTTTCAGTAAAGGGGGAAGAATTCTTTTCAAAAAATCTGCAGGCAAAGTTCAAGCAAAATTCTTGATTTAACAGACTTTTCTGTGCTGAAACTGTAGGTATTAACTCTGTTGTTTAAAATGCTCCACTTACAGCTAGGAACTGAGGCATCATTAGCTGTCTAGGCTCTGATGCACAACTCTTAGCCCATTAGATCCTAATGGCTTGTACAGGAGAAAAGGGGTATGTGGATCTTGTCTAGTTGAAGAAGTTGAAAACTGAAGAACTGAGCTTCATCAGACAAAGCACGGGAACAAAGCAATCCCTTTGTTTACCCCTTAGTTTATTCCCTATCTTGGGTGGTTCTGGTAAGAAAATCAAGGGATTGAATATTTATTAAAGACTCTGAGCATCTTTGGAAAAATGCATCTTGATTTTATGTAACAACACAACAGAATCTGCATGATTCAAGCCTGATGCTGGGAGATGATACCCCATAAATGAATCACTTCTGAGCATAGTTCCTCTTACACATCAGCCTGCTGAAGGTCTGAGGAAGCATTCATTTTACTTTGGACCTTCATGATGACAACTGAATGTTCATCTCACTTTTGCCAAGTCATTATAGGGAAGAGCAAGTGTTTCAAATGAGACAGTAGATCCTACTCTCTACAGGTGTCTGATAAAGCTGAAATACTGTTGTTATGAAAATAAGAGTAAACAGTAATATTCCAGCAGAAATGGTAGAACAGACTGGCCATGACCCTTTGGCAGTTCATACTATGCTACTTGTATCTTTCTAGTCTCTTGAATAATCTTGGACTGTGTGCATGTCATTCCTCCATGCTCATTAACTCCATGAAAGCACAGGAGATGATAGATGGCTATCCCTTCTTTGCCTTCTCTGCCATCCTGTACTCTGCCAGAGATGGGAACATTGAGAGTTCTAGTGGTCACTACGTGGAGAGTTCAGACTGCATTTGTGGCTGATTTTTTTTCTTCACACACAGGTACACAGACTTTCCCTATCAGTAACTGACAGGCTGAGCAGGCAACAGTGCAGCACTGAACAGGGAGAGCACTGAAAACTCACCATTAGACAGTATCCTAAAAAGTATTAATACAGCTTCAGCCATTCTCATGGAGGAAGTGTACTGTGTGATTGAATAAGATGCAGTGTCAGCAAGGTTAATTAGATCTACAGTTGGCCTAAACAAGAGATTAGGTTTTGACTGCAGCTGGCTTAACTGCAGCATGTAAAATAATGGCATTACAGAGAAAAAAACTTCTATGGAGCAGATCTGTTGGAGAAAAGGCACTTATCCTGCAGTGCAAGTTTGCTGTACCCCAAGGTTATAGCTGGGCAGCAGCATTGAAGACACATACACACAGGAAGCCTCATGCTCCATACCTGAAATATTGACTATCAAAGGACCAGGGGAATATTAATGAAATAATATTCGCTAATATTCTAATATCTTTAGAAATAGATATATATAAAAGCTATTGTGGAAACAGGAATTCGCCCAGCATTTCATTTCATTTGTTGTAAGATAAAGCTTTGCATAATGCATTTAAATAAATATACATTTCCTAGGTTCTCAGTAAATGTACCTATGCACTTGGGTAGCACTTTCAAGAACTAGCATTTTTCCTTTAAAGATGAAACAGTTGAAAAATCACAGAGACATCACATTGGTCCATTGTGGGTCAGTCTATTTCATAGTTACCTATGAATTTTCCAATTCAGAACTCTGCATGTCTCATCACTCAACATGCAGTAAGTAGCTACTGGGGCAAGAATGTAAATGGCAGTATGACTCTTGCTGACTTATCCATTAATTCCACTATTTTTTCATAAATAGACTGGTTTGTCTTCAACTGATGCTCAGGGCAATAGGTATGTAAATTTTAATGTCTGGTTTAAAGTAAGTAATCTCTACAGTTGCATCAATATATAGATACATGACACAAAGTATTATGGCTGGCAGAATATGATCCTTAGAGACTACTAATTATATAACTGTTGTGCTCATTGGGAAAGTCAAATGTACATTAATTCCTCTACCAATTGGAACAATTTCTATTTTTCTATCATTGGGTCAATCTTGTTTCACCTTTCTAAGCTTAATTATTATGGCATGAACAACTACCCCATGGCAGTCTCCTGGAGGTAACCAGAAGTTCCTGTGCTGCAGCAACAGGCAGCCATAGTCCTGCTGGGGCTGGTGGGACATTCCTGGGAGCAGGAGTACTGCAGGGAAGGCTGCAGCTCATAGCAAAAATGAAGTCTTGAAAGATGGTTGAGCTGCACCCAGTTCAAATCAAAGGTTAACTTCCAGCCACTTAAAGATACACCACAGCCCCTTAATAACAGAAATTGCCCACACTGTAAAACAGCAACTACCTAACACTGTGTACACCTTTCCTGGGCTCTCCCAATGGATTGACAGGCACCTAGAAGGCTTCCCTGCAGGATCCAGCTTTGTGTACCATTGTATGTAGCCTAGCATTGCAAGGGTATAATCTACTTCTGTGCCTCCTGATATCAGCCTCTTTACCAGATGCAAATCATAAACAGTCACATATTTTCCTTTCCATTTAATTCTTCATCTTGTATTTGCTATAGTAGCAACTTTCAATTGGGAGCAAATAAATCCTAAATTATGTGTGTTGTGGAGAAGTCCATTAACCAAGATTTCATTATGTTAAGTATTCTGTGGACATTCCTGCCACAAAGAGCTTAAAAATCTATAACTAAGTCTACAGCTGACAAATGAATAAAGCAGACTTTGGAGAGTTTGTTTAAAAATCAAACACACCCCCAGCCCCAGTGACACAGTATTAGTGAAGAAAACAATGAAAATAGTGTAATAAATGCAAAGCCATCCTTTTATTCTCTCTAGAGCAGAGAACTTTTTATCCACATGCTATTCATATTTACATAGACAAAATATTTAATATGTTAATCTATAAAGGTAATTATTTTTATCTTAACGTTTAACCCAGCAAGAAGGTTAACAGCAAAAGTCAACTACACTGAAGAACCAAATTAAGATTTTTCCAGTTAGGTACATTTAAGTTATATTCTCCAATAATTACAGACATACCTTTTATTCAGGTTTTCAGTAAATGTTTGGTCTGCTTGTTACTGATTAAATCCAGCATTTTACAATCCTTTGCTACCATAATATGAGGTTATATTGGCTTGGTACCACTTTTTTACACTCTTCTTTTCCTCTGTCAGATGAATTTAAACAGAAGATACCGAACAGTGAAGTCTATTTAGACAGGTCAGTCTTGTGAGCAATGACACTCTACTGCTGTCTTCTAAATGCCTTCCACCAAGGGGTCCTAGACACTTGGTTGGTTCATAGGATCCCCTACAATAGATTTTTATCTTTTTTTTTTTCAATCACCTCCATTTAATTCAGGATGCTACTACAGTGTTTAGTTAAGTTTCACATGTATGGTAGACTTCAAACTTTACTATTTACGAATTTCTGTTTGAATTTCCCCCACTGCTTGTCCTTACAGTGTGTGAGGGTCCCTGAGGATGATGCTGTGACAAGGAGCCTGGCAAGCAGCTCGGGCACAGGAACCATCCTGCTGAGCCTCCGAGGCTGGAGGAGGGAGGAGCAAGGACTGCCACAGGGTCAGCCTGAGGAGCTGGCAGTCAGTGTCAGCGCCACTAACATGGTGCAAGTTGTCAACCAGTGAGGGTCAACCTCAGTTGGCAGCCACAGTCAGTCACGAGTTTATCTGATGAGGACAGAGATAACATCTTAAAGATGATACAGATTTCATCCTGTCAAGAAACAAGACTCTTTGTGCCAAGGCACAAGGAGGGTGGGAAACTTAGACCAGCAAAAATCAGCTCTTGTTTCCTAACCTTTCAGTGGGATTTACCAATGCTAGAGTAGATTACTACATTACCTTAATTATTACTTTAAATAGGAATATCATTACATAGAGGAAAGTATGTAACACCATTGACTACTTACTGATAAAACAGCTGGTTCAGAAACTCTGGATGACATTTGGCTTGTTTATATATATAATGAGTGGTTATAACAATGTTAAGTACCATCAGAAAGAAAACTTGTAACTCAAGCTTAGTTCATTCAAATAGATGCTGGCTAATATTAAGGAACTTGTTTCTACTACAATTTCTGTAGTGCTGCAATCACAAGAACTCCAGAATTAAAGGTATCATATTGTCCACAAATGTTTAAAGTACACACTCGTAGTTTCTTCATTCCTGGAGCCTGTGTGAGTATAAGCTCAAAGGTGTGATTCTCACACACCAACAGCTGGAGCCTAAACTCAACCATGAAATATCATAAGACTCCCAACACTAAGAAATGTTAACGGATCTGAGTTAAATCAATGTCAGCTCAAGAATAAGACAGGTATTTTACTGAATTGTGATTAAAAACTTTAAAAACAAATATAGATATATGCACAGGAAGGAAAATAATACTGTTGCAAAGGTATAGTATTGCTGTAATAGATAATTCCCCTACATTTTTTTCCCCCAAATCATTATCTGTTAGTTGGTGGGTCCAGTTATGATGCATACAAGTTGAGTAATAAATGTAGGACAAATACCTGATTAAACACATGCTGTAGAGATCATTTATTATCACTGCATATAGGTGTGGAATACGTGTGGTAAAAACCGTAAGGGGGTCTCTATCCAAGTACTGAAAACAAGTATGACAGCAGATACCTTTTACTTAGGGGACAACTGAGACTTCCACCTACCACTGAAAATATAAAGAAAACCCTTAATTATTAAAAAAAAACAAACCAAACCAAACCAAACTACCACACAGAAGCCAATCAACCAAACCAAAAACCAAGCAAACAACAACAAAAAAATCTCACCAACACAAATGACTTAAAGGCACGTTCCTGATACTACACAGGTATTTTCATGGCAACTCTTCCATGAATAAAGCATGTAGTCATTAACCAGAAATGAAGAATTCTGCCACCAACAAGCTTCATAATCCTGGAATCAGCAACACAATGCAAATCACTATTTACTAGGAAGCGTTCCCTTCCAGTGCTCATGTTATGTCTCTAATGCAGCACTGAGCATGAAATTTCCAGTCACCAACAGAATTCCTTCCCTTTCATTCATCTAGTATGCAACAGCTCTTATCTCCTGGGCCATAACATGTCAAATACTTCTACATAATTAAAGCCACACTGATTGACTGGCTAAGAATATCACAGGGATAAGTTTCTTTTTAAAGCTGCCTTATCTCTAATCAAGAGTTGTCTTCCAGTAACACAAGATTTTGTGCCTAAAGAACATTTTATATATATCTACACACACACATATATAGAAGTAATGTTCCTTTCTCTTCCACAATACATCAATAACAAGAAAATATCATCATACTGTGATTTCCCTTTGTAGTGTTAAATTGGAGACTATAAAAGATGGCAAGAGGCACTTAGTAAGGTAGGCAAAATACACTTTTTTTTAAGTATGGAAACTGTAATTAATATTCTTCCTTTGATATAAACCTTTATTGCACTTCCAAACAGAGCCTTTCTGTATTTTATTGGTTCATTCATATCTGAGATTTGTTGTGATGGTGGGGTTTATTTAGGAAAGAAAATTAAAATCTGTAGAGGCCAAAAAACCATGAACAAACTGGTGATGAGGCTTATGTCTTGTCAGGTTATTTTATATTTTATGTACCGTTAACAGTTCATTCTTTTTAAATACAAATCTAAGGGCAAATTTAAATATCAAGGCAAGCAATCTGGTAGCATGGCAACAACGTGCTATGCTGCATAGTAAGAATTTGGAACCATGCAAGTCTGCTTTTTTCCTATACTGGATCATTTTATAAGAGGAAAAATATTCCTGTTCTTTGTGTAGCTGCCTTCATGATTACTCATTTATTAGCAGCTCTAGTGGTCTTTGAAACTCAAGACAGCACAGCAACCTTGTCAAACCTGGTACCAGTCAGAATGGCCATCCTCACCAGACACAAAAGCTGCAGATTAGAAGAAGAAGGAGGAAAAAAAAAAAAACCAGAAAAAAAGATAGGTTTAGTAACAGTGTTTAATACAAGATTACATTCCCAGGAGACAGATTTGGTATGGAGTTGAGGAGCATAGCAGCTCCGAAGCAATCTTTCTTCTGCATGAGAAGCAAGCAATTCCATCTCCATGCACTCCCCCTGATGTGTTGAAAAGGCATCTCTCAGCTTTCAGAGTATGAGTTTTGAGACCTATTTCAAGATTTGAGTAAATCAAAAGAGTGCACTTGCCCTTGCACTGGAATAATTTCCTGTGGTAGCTGGTACCAGTGATTCTTGAGAGTAATATCAATTTATTGATGTCATTTCACTCTTGGTGATTGGAAAAAAAAATTTTAAATCCTACGTCATGCTAGAACAGAATCTGGTCTGTGCAACACCCGTTCTCTTCAGTTAATCCAGTAACTCAAGAATGTATTACCATTTTGCTGAAGCAGGAAAAGGCAAAGTTAAATAACATTTTTGATCTTCTGATCTTGAAGGGCACACTGGGTGACAGAAAGTCCACCCAAGCACCTTTGTTTCTGGGTAGTGGATGAAGGCAGTAACGATGTGGATAGCATTGTGGGAATACTATTTTCTTTATTATTCTTCACATAAAGATCAGCTACTTCACTGAACCTGAACAGTGAATGCCAAACCCAGCTACTCCTTCGGGGAGGTTCTTACAATACGGTTTAGATATGTGCTGTCCCTGTGGAACTTGTGCTTCTCACCACACATTCCCATGCTACATAACATCACTTGGCATTTTGGACTCCAGTGGCCAAATCTGGACCTGCACACTCACCAGAATACTCATGGTTAGTGTTACAACTATCATTTGGGTTGTAAGCTGTTTGTTGTTGGCTTTTTTTCACATTGAGGATAGGCAAAAGCAAACGTGCCTGCTGTAACCACATTATGAATTCTTCGCTAAGTCTAACCTCTGTACTCAGGTGAAAGAGTTCTGAATCTTTCTGTGTTACACTTAATCCTCATTAAATTAATAAATAAAATAAATCTTACACTAAATCTTCAAGTGTCAGATCCTGTGAACCCTTAACACAAAGGTAGATTACATACACAAGAAAAACTTGTAAGGTCAAGCCTCTCTTGGAGAATGTTACAGAAATAAAAAGGATTTCACTTCAAAAATGATCAGGGTTACTGTACAATTGACTTGGGGAGAGGAACTTATGCAAAGGTTGTAGCTGAGAAGTGCATCTGCGAAGAGGTTCTCTCCAAGTAAAGGGAACAACAGCAATCTGGAAATAATGCAAGTTGGTGACATGCTCAGAAATATTCCTAATATCAGTGCACAAAACAAAGTTCAGAAACTCATTCATTCAATTAATAGAATGGAAATATTCAATCTGCCTTTTAAGTAATAAAGCGATAACAAATTGTTTCTACGTGGCTGAATCTTCAATATTAAGCCTGTAACTAGGAGGGCTATTTTCTGAAGGAAACTTCATCTTAATAATTCAAACCAGGCAACCATTCCAAGATACTCCTCATGCAGCTCCCACTGATGCCCAGGTTGGTATCAGTGGATGTCTGCATTGCAGAAGTACTACCATTTGAAAATCCTTATCTAAGACTGCAAACCTCACATTGATTATAACTGATGTATTTTGTATACCTTTTTGCCAACTTTCCTTTCCTCTTCATTTCCTTCCATTTCAGAAGAAAATGATCCCTTCATGCATGAGAATACTTCAGAGTATGTATTTCATGTAACCTTGTTATCTGAGAACAATGACACTTTTTCCTTGTCATCCCTACCTACAGGGCTTCTAGTTCTTCCTCTTTGGCTTAGGTGGAAGCACCTATTAATCCCAGAGTTTTCCATACCAGTCTTTGCTCAGGTCTAACTTACTCCTCTTGAAGTGCAAATCACTTTCCTCTGCTGCAGCACATGAATGAAGACAGTAAGTACTGCAACAAAAAAGGAAAGGAATGTCATGTACTCAAATGACAGTGCCTTTACCTACCAGTATCAGAAACAAACAGTTCAATCCATGTACATCTTTACCAGTCGTGCAAGGCCTTACTTCCAAAAAATGGTATTTTTAGTCAAGATAAGACTTAAGTCCAGACAAAACCGAGAATGTGAATGAAAGTCCTCTTTTCATGGATGCCATGACAAAGCTTAAGTGGCGCATGTTCAGCTCCTGCAGACAGCACAAGCCTAAAGCACTACACACTTCACCAATCACATGGTGCTCTCTTGAGCTGCTTTTCATGCAGCTCTCCTGGGTCCTCAGGAAGAAAAAATCTTACATATAATACTCTTCCCAGTAGGCTAAAAGCATTTGCAACTACTTATAATTAGCATTTGACTCGGTGACTGCAAGTTTTTTGAGTGTCTAAAAACCAGTGAATTCTGATTCTGCTTTCAGTTTTTCCTCGTAACTTGTGAAGCACGTGACTGCATCAGTGCTTTATTTCCTCCAGCTGTAAAAACTACCATTACATCTCTGGCACAAATGTTGCAAGCCTTTAATTGCCTCATAGTAGTGCCAAAAGATACCTCCTAGTAAAAGCTCTTGCTTGCAAGTAGTATGCTCTTCTTTCTGTTTCAAGCAAATATCTCTTCCTTGGGAGGCTTACAGTAAGGTATTAGTTTCTATTAATGTAATGCACTGCTTCACAGGTAGTAGAGGTCAATGTATCATACTGATACTGTATCCATCTTTGCTGGGATGAATGGATTAGTCCTATAATGGAAGCTCTAAACCTTTCTTTAAAAAATCTGACTTCCGGTAATGTGTCTGCTTCTTGTATCATGTACAGATACAAACATACAGCTGTTCACAGGATCATAACAGTTCAGGTTGTTAAGAATGTCAGAGATCTCTTGTCCAGCATTCTGCTCAAACCAAGGTCATCAGTGAGCCTTGGTCTGTTTGCTGAGGGGATTTTCCAGTCTGGTCTTTAAAACCTTCAAGAACAGAGACCACACAACCTCTCTGGGCTACCTGTCTCCATGTATGATTCTCCTTGTTGGTCAAAATATTTTGCTTGCATCCAGTCTGAACCTTTGTTTCAACATATTCCTTTTGTCTCTCATTCTTTGGCACATGCCACTGTGTTGAGTCTGGCTCCAGTTCCCTAAGGAACACTTTATAAGGACTAGAAGGCTGCTGTTAGGGCCCCCCAAAGCCTCCCTTTCTGCAGGCAGAGCAAGCGCCGCTCCCTCACCCTCTGCCCACAGAGCTCAGCCTCCAGCTCCAACCACTTCAGTGGCCTCTGCAGAACCCCAGTTCTTTAATATCGTCCTTGTACTGGCGGGACCAAAACTGTGCTCAGGGTTATAAATGTGACCTACCGGGTGCTGAGCAGAGGGGAATAGTCACTTCCCTTGATCCCCTGGCTGCACTGTTGTTCATACAGACCAGGATGCTCCTGGATATCTTTGTTGCCAGGGGATGTGGCTGCTTCATGTGCAGTTTACTGTTCACCGGGACCTCTGGGCCTTTTTGGCAGGGCTGCTCCCCAGCCTCTACCACTGAAGTGCTTCAAGCATGAAATAGTTGCCTTGTTTATTTAAACACAGATTACAAGGGAAATAGATATAAAAAGTCTGCAAAAGCACCTATACCCTGATGTGTTCAAAGGCTACAACCAAGATTTTTTTTTTTTAATAAAACCAGCATCCTCTCTGTGAGCTAGTAGCTTGGAACAGGTCACTTGCTAATTTCTCTACCCTCAGCACAGGAATATAAACTGAAAGATGTTTAAACCATGGTATTTTCACAAATTATTTCTTAGCAAATATTCTTACCAGAACAGCTGGAGATGGCAAAATTATGCTTCTTGAAGTGGTTTCTCGTGTTCACAGCCTTAAGCAAAGGTCACTTTTTAAAGACCTAACTTGTTTAAATTCATGTCCAGTGCCCAACCTGAACTGGCATTAATCAAGTAACTGCACAAAACATGCTTTTTGAGATTCCTCCTTAGAACTGTAATACTTTGACCAAAGGAGCTGAGCACCTATGGCCTTTGCAAGAACACTTTTCCTTTACTATTAGAGGATCAAGAGGGAGCAGTAACGTAGCTGCTGATGCATTTTTAAAAATAGCTTCAGATATTTCCAAGTGCAGATAACGGCTAGACTATCAGAGAATTTAGAAAATCTGACAATCAAGGTTTATAAGGACAGTTCTGCAGCATGAAATCCTATGAGCCCCAAGTAGACTAAGGACAGTAGCTCTGACTTTAGCAGTTTAGTACTTGTAGAACATAAGAAAGAAAAGCTCTTTCATCTTGTCTGTCCCATATGGAGGAGAACTGGGATGATACAGTGATAAATTGCCATCTTATGCTTTAACATAAATGTCAATCTTCTGCTTTTCAAACACATAACCAGCACATACTGTATTTTAACTTAAGTGGCAATAAGGAGTTAAACTAGAATTCCTCCCTTTTAAAGCTATGATGTATTGGAAATACTATGGCTTACACAGAACCACAAAAAACTATGACAGTAGTTGTTTCTCTTTTTCAGTTCTACTCATTAAGTAATGAGGGATTCTTGGGTAACAGGCATAATATATAAATACCTTTTCTGCAAACAGATTTCCCAGACTCTCCTGGGAGATTATAGGGTAGCCTTGGCCGGGTAATACAGCTGAAACACTACTTGCGTTTTTCAAACTAGTCACAGTAATTTCAGACTTTTCTTAAACATCACTGCAATGCACATTATCTGTGTACTATGCACGTTGTATGCTCCCTTGTCTTTATTTAAATTTTTTTTCTTGTATGTCCTCACTATCATGCAACAACCACCAGAATGATACTGAAGATGCAAAGTACATAAATTTGAAAGCACAGATTGCCAGTTGAGGCAAAATAAGGCAGTCTTTGACTTTCCAAGATGCAGCTCTAAATGCAGTATTCCCTTCCTTTCCCCCACCCCCATCCCTTTTGTTATGGCAATACAAGGAACCACACACATTCAAAAAACTGTTCAATAAGAGGCAAACAGGCCATGCTATAATATCTCATGCTGTTTATCCCAACAAAAACCGGGTATCCTCAACTGAGCAGTCTTTCCCCTCCACATCTCAGGATGAAGGGAACGGGAAAAGAGCGGATCAAAGGCTCTGATCCCTTTGCTACAGTGGAGGCGTGAAATCAGAACCAAACACAAACTCCAAGCGGTGCTGCATTACGGGAGGGCTCCTCTCGCATTTCTTTTCACTCTTATCAAGACAAACGGACTTAAGCCTCCCGCCCTCCCACAAAACGCTGACATGATGCAGATGCTGCACGGCCGGTCCCCGCGCTACCCGGAGCCGCCGTCCCGGCACGCTGGGACTGAGGCGGCCGGGCCGAGCGCGGAGCTCGCAGCGTCCCGGGGGAGCCGAGCGGAGCCGCAGCCCAACCCCGGGGGAGCCGAGCGGAGCCGCAGCCCGGCCCCGGGGGATCGCCGCCGTCTCTCCCTTGCCTGGCGGGGGGCGGTGGCGGCGCCTCCCCGGGCACAGCGGGGACATGGGGGCGTGCGGGCCCCCGGTGCCGGAGCCCCGCGCCGCCGATCGCGACCGCACCGGCCGCTCCGCCATGCCGCAGGGGCTCCCCTTCACCCCGGCTCCCCCTCCGCTTGAGGGTAGCTCGGTTGCCAGGGGATGGGGATGGAGATGGGGATGAGGATGGGGATGAGGATGAGGATGAAGATGAGGATGAGGATGAAGATGAGGATGAGATGCGGTGGGGGCAGCCGCTCGCGGGGAGGGCAGCCCCCAGCCCCGATTCGAGGAGAGCACCATCCGTGCTGGCGCGGGGCGGGGGCGCGCCCGTGG